>CM059780.1:1494889-2094889 GCA_030435695.1 Brachymystax lenok tsinlingensis
AGGTTTATCTGTGACGACCGGTCTCTATAGCCAGACTGTCCTCTCTGGGCAGCCAGGTTTGTCTGTGACGACCGGTCTCTATAGCCAGACTGTCCTCTCTGGGCAGCCAGGTTTGTCTGTGACGGGTCTCTATAGCCAGACTGTGCTCACTGAGTCTGTACCTAGTCAGTGTTTTCCTCAGTTTTCTATCAGTCACAGTGGTCAGATAGTCTGTCACCATGTACTGTCTGTTTAGAGACAAACAGCATTGAAGTTTACTTAGATTTTTTGTGGTGTCTTTCCAATAGGTGATATATTTTTCTATTTGTTGTGTGATGATTTGGTTGGGCCAGATGTTCTGAGTGCTGTCCTGAGGCTCTATGGGGTTGGTTTGGGTTAGTGAACTGAGCCTCAGAACAGGCTGGCTGAGTGCTGTCCTGAGGCTCTATGGGGTTGGTTTGGGTTAGTGAACTGAGCCTCAGAACCAGCTGGCTGAGGGGACTCTTCTCTTGTTTCATCTCTTCAAATTGTAGAGCTGTGTGATGGAATGTTTTGGGGTCACTTGTTTTTAGATGGTTGTAAAATTTGATGGCTCTTTTTTCTATTCGAATGAGGAGGGGGTATTGGCCCAATGCTGCTCTACATGCGTTATTTGGAGGTTTTCTTTGTACTTGCAATAGTCTTACAAAACTCTGCATGCAGTATTTCGATTGGATGTTTGTCCCATTTGGTAAATGAATTGTTAGAGATTGGACCCCATACTTCGCTGCCATATAGAGCAATTGGTTCTATAACTGATTGGAAAATCTTGAGCCAGATTCTAATTGGAATTTCGATTTTAATGTTCCTTTTAATGGCATAGAATGTTCTTCTTGCTTTGTCTCTCAGCTCATTCACAGCCCTGTGAAAGCTACCTGTGTTGCTGATATTTAGTCCTAGATACGTGTAGTTTTTGGTGTGTTCTAATAGAACTGTGTCCAAATAGAATTTATATTTGCCATCCTGATTTCTGGACCTTTTTTGGAATATCATTATATTAGTTTTTTTTAGGTTAACGGTCAGAGCCCAGGTCTGACAGAACCTGTGGTTAACGGTCAGAGCCCAGGTCTGACAGAACCTGTGATTATCGGTCAGAGCCCAGGTCTGACAGAACCTGTGATTATCGGTCAGAGCCCAGGTCTGACAGAACCTGTGGTTAACGGTCAGAGCCCAGGTCTGACAGAACCTGTGGTTAACGGGTCAGAGCCCAGACAGAACCTGTGATTATCGGTCAGAGCCCAGGTCTGACAGAACCTGTGATTATCGGTCAGAGCCCAGGTCTGACAGAACCTGTGGTTAACGGTCAGAGCCCAGGTCTGACAGAATCTGTGATTATCGGTCAGAGCCCAGGTCTGACAGAACCTGTGATTATCGGTCAGAGCCCAGGTCTGACAGAACCTGTGGTTAACGGGTCAGAGCCCAGGTCTGACAGAACCTGTGGAGACGATCTAGGTGCTGCTGTAACCCCTCTTTAGTGGGAGACAGAGCCCATTTAGTGGGAGACAGAGCCCAGGTCTGACAGAACCTGTGGAGACGATCTAGGTGCTGCTGTAAACCCTCTTTAGTGGGAGACAGCAGATTCTTCTAATGTTTTTGCCAATTAATTAACGTAGATGTTAAATAGTGTTGGACTTATTGGGCAGCCCTGTTTCACTCCACGTCCCTGAGAGAAGAAGTCTGTTTGCTTGTTGCCAATTTTAACCACACAGTTTTTTTTTACAAACATTGATTTAATAACAACATATGTTTTCCCTCCAATACCACGTTCTATTAGTTTATAAAAAAGATCTTTGTGCCAAATTGAATCAAATCCTGAAATCTACAAAACACGAGTAGATTTTGCCTTTGTTTTGGTTTACTTGTCTACAAAACACGAGTAGATTTTGCCTTTGTTTTGGTTTACTTGTTTGTCAATTAGAGTGTGAAGGGTGTAAATGTGGTCTGTTGTACGATAATTTTTTAGAAATCCAATCTGGCTTCTGCTCAGGACGTTGTGTTCGTCAAGGAAACGATGTAGTCTGCTATTTATAATACTGCAGAGAATTTTCCCCAAGTTGCTTTAAATGCAAATTCCTCTGTAATTACTTGCTCAGTTTCCACCTCATTTTGTGGGCAGTGTGCACATAGCCTGTCTTCTCTTGAGAGCCAGGTCTGCCTACGGTGAACCTCTCTCAATAGTCAAAGCTTTCACAGTGGTTAAGTATTCTGTAATTGTGCTGCTGTCCTGGGGCTCTGTGGGGTCTGTTTGTGTTTGTGAACAGAGCCCCAGGACCAGCTTGCTTAGGGGACTCTTCTCCAGGTTCATCTCTCTGTAGGTGATGGCTTTGTTATGGAAGGTTTGGGAATCACTTCCTTTTAGGTGGTTGTAGAATATATCGTCTCTTTTCTGGATTTTGATCATTAGCGGGTATCGCAGAAGATCTAGGTGCTGCTGTAGGCCCTCCTTGGTTGGGGACAGAAGCACCAGATCATCAGCAAACAGTAGACATTGGACTTCAGATTCTAGCAGGGTGAGGCCGGGTGCTGCAGACTGTTCTAGTGCCCTCGCCAATTTGTTGATATATATGTTGAAGAGGGTGGGGCTCAAGCTGCATCCCTGTCTCACCCCACGGCCCTGTGGAAAGAAATGTGTGTTATTTTAATTTGAACTGCACACTTGTTGTTTGTGGACTTTATGTCATGTGCTTTCCCCCCAACACCGCTTTCCATCGGTTTGCAGAATTGAGTCAAAAGCATTTTTTTTTAGATCAACAAAGGAAGAGGAGACTTTGCTTTGTTTCTTTGTCAGTTAGGGTGTGCATGGTGAATACGTGGTAATCTGGTAAAAAGACAATTTTACATTTGCTCAGTACATTGTTTTCACTGAGGAAATGTACAAGTCTGCTGTTAATGATAATGCAGAGGATTTTCCCAAGGTTACTGTCCTTAGGTTGTCTGCTTGGTCTAGTAACTAGTCTAACTGTCTGGTTGGTATGGTCTAGTAACTAGTCTAACTGTCTGGTTGGTATGGTCTAGTAACTAGTCTAACTGTCTGGTTGGTATGGTCTAGTAACTAGTCTAACTGTCTGGTTGGATTGGTATGGTCTAGTAACTAGTCTAACTGTCTGGTTGGTATGGTCTAGTAACTGGTCTAACTGTCTGGTTGGTATGGTCTAGTAACTAGTCTAACTGTCTGGTTGGTATGGTCTAGTAACTAGTCTAACTGTCTGGTTGGTATGGTCTAGTAACTAGTCTAACTGTCTGGTTGGATTGGTATGGTCTAGTAACTAGTCTAACTGTCTGGTTGGTATGGTCTAGTAACTGGTCTAACTGTCTGGTTGGTATGGTCTAGTAACTAGTCTAACTGTCTGGTTGGTATGGTCTAGTAACTGGTCTAACTGTCTGGTTGGTATGGTCTAGTAACTAGTCTAACTGTCTGGTTGGTATGGTCTAGTAACTAGTCTAACTGTCTGGTTGGTATGGTCTAGTAACTAGTCTAACTGTCTGGTTGGTATGGTCTAGTAACTGGTCTAACTGTCTGGTTGGATTGGTATGGTCTAGTAACTAGTCTAACTGTCTGGTTGGTTTGGTCTAGTAACTAGTCTAACTGTCTGGTTGGTATGGTCTAGTAACTAGTCTAACTGTCTGGTTGGTATGGTCTAGTAACTAGTCTAACTGTCTGGTTGGTATGGTCTAGTAACTAGTCTAACTGTCTGGTTGGTATGGTCTAGTAACTGGTCTAACTGTCTGGTTGGATTGGTATGGTCTAGTAACTAGTCTAACTGTCTGGTTGGTTTGGTCTAGTAACTAGTCTAACTGTCTGGTTGGTATGGTCTAGTAACTAGTCTAACTGTCTGGTTGGTATGGTCTAGTAACTGGTCTAACTGTCTGGTTGGATTGGTATGGTCTAGTAACTAGTCTAACTGTCTGGTTGGTTTGGTCTAGTAACTAGTCTAACTGTCTGGTTGGTATGGTCTAGTAACTAGTCTAACTGTCTGGTTGGTATGGTCTAGTAACTAGTCTAACTGTCTGGTTGGTATGGTCTAGTAACTAGTCTAACTGTCTGGTTGGTATGGTCTAGTAACTAGTCTAACTGTCTGGTTGGTATGGTCTAGTAACTAGTCTAACTGTCTGGTTTGTATGGTCTAGTAACTAGTCTTTCTGTCTGGTTGGATTAGTATGGTCTATGCCACTTTTATGCCACTTTTTCAGGGAATGGTTTGGAAGTGTTTAGAGTGCCAGCTGTATGACAGAGTTGTCATGAATTGTATCATTTCTAAGCCATCTCTCTCTTCCAGAGCAGTGAGCAGGACAGGAACAGGGCTTCTCGCTTTCCCAGCGGAGAGGATGGAAGGACAGCTAGTGGAGAGTAAGGAGAGTTTCTTCTTAATCAGACAGTCTACTCCCTTCTGAGTTCCTGTTAATTACAGCAGGAAGCTGCTGTACTGTGGAACATATGGACACTGTGTGGGTTCTGGAGACGTTTGGCTGTTGTTGATGCTCTACTCTACCCAGGTGACATGTTCTGTTCTTGATTTGATTGTTCACTTGATGTCCCAGCAAACCGGGAACATTCCCAGAACAGCTAAGATTCCCATTAATTAAGTTATAGTTAGGGTTTTCTAGAACATTAGGATCATAACATCCCAAAAACATTCAAATATTTTAGGTTTTAAATGATATCTCTTTGGAATGATTTCCTAACCTTCACTACAATGCTAAGCACTACATCTTTAACCTCTTAAGCATTCTCAATTACCAGTGGGTCGCTAGCGGGCTCATCCCGACACTACCAGCTAAAATCTATAGCGCCAAATTCAAATTTCGATATTTGAATTATTAGACATCCACCAATATACAAGTGTTCCATACTCATCAAAAGCTCTGTTTCTTGGCAATATCACAGCGTTGTCAGATTTCAGAAAGGCTTTACGGCGAAAGCAGCACATTCATTTGTTTGAGGCTATCACCTCACATATTTTCCAATAGCCATGTATCGATTAGCCATCATGGCACACACATAACACATTTCACAGCGAAAACAAATCCATTACCTGTTGAAGAACTTCTGCTGAGGTCTTCCTAAGTGTCCAACGAAGACAATCCATGGTTCTTTTGTTAGAAAAAGTAACGTCTTTTATCCATAAATCCTCCATTTGGTCCGCGCGTTATAATCAGAAACGACAGCTTCCACTACTCCGTTGAAACACGACGCTATGTCGTTAAACATTGTATGAATGTCATTATAACTGAGTATATTTGGTTTTTGGGAACCTTGTAATGTATCCACATTGCTCCCACAACCTAATTAAATGTTTTGTGAACCTTTAAAGAACACAGAAAGGCTGTTCTGTCAACATTCTTGCAACATCAAATAAATGTTTTTTGCACCCTGAAACAAACATTATCTGAATGTCAGCAACACTGGACCGGTTGAGTGTTTTGGGAACCTATCTCTTGTCATATCCACGCAATGTTCCCAGAACCTAAAGAAACATTTCTGACCAAATGTGTTCTGGGAACATTCTGGCAAACATCAGGCGAATGTTTTATACAAACATTGTATAATCATCAGCATGACTGGACAGTTTTTCTGTTATGAGAACATTTGTTGCATCCTTACAACTGTTCTGAGAACTTTCACAAAACCAATTTTGGTTTGCTGGGAAAACATTACTGGTACATTGTATTACATTACCTGGAAACCAAATTAGAACTTCTGAGGAATGTTCTGTGGTTGTTGTTAAGTTATGTTGTGCTGGACATTCCCTTTATGTTGCAAAATTATTCTCATCAAGGTTGCACAGAACATTCCCACAATGTTGCTTAATGTTCCACAATTTCCGAATAAGTCAGTTTTTATGACATTCATAACATATTTGTTTTAGGTTTAACATTATATTCCATTGATATTCACGCAGTATATATTTGACCTTGTCTTGGAGGTCCGCAGAACATTCCAAGTGTTCCTGATATTACCACAACATTCTGAACATGCTCATTTAGAACTCTTTGAAGCAGATTGGAATACATCCCCATGATTCTCTGTCTTGATATGGAACCCTTGTCTTGATATGGTCCCCCTGTCTTGATATGGTCCTCCTGTCTTGATATGGTCCCCTTGTCTTGATATGGTAACCCTGTCTTGATATGGTCCCCTTGTCTTGATATGGTAACCCTGTCTTGATATGGTCCCCCTGTCTTGATATGGTCCCCCTGTCTTGATATGGTCCCCTTGTCTTGATATGGTCCCCCTGTCTTGATATGGTCCCCCTGTCTTGATATGGTCCCCTTGTCTTGATATGGTCCCCCTGTCTTGATATGGTAACCCTGACTTGATATGGTAACCCTGTCTTGATATGGTCCCCCTGTCTTGATATGGTCCCCCTGTCTTGATATGGTCCCCCTGTCTTGATATGGTCCCCTTGTCTTGATATGGTCCCCCTGTCTTGATATGGTCCCCCTGTCTTGATATGGTCCCCTTGTCTTGATATGGTCCCCCTGTCTTGATATGGTCCCCCTTTGATATGGTCCCCCTGTCTTGATATGGTCCCCTTGTCTTGATATGGTCCCCCTGTCTTGATATGGTCCCCCTGTCTTGATATGGTCCCCCTGTCTTGATATGGTCCCCCTGTCTTGATATGGTCCCCTTGTCTTGATATGGTCCCCCTGTCTTGATATGGTCCCCCTGTCTTGATATGGTCCCACTGTCTTGATATGGTCCTCCTGTCTTGATATGGTCCTCCTGTCTTGATATGGTCCCCCCTGACTTGATATGGTACCCCTGTCTTGATATGGTCCCCCTGTCTTGATATGGTCCTCCTGTCTTGATATGGCCCCCCTGACTTGATATGGTCCCCCTTTGATATGGTCCCCCTGTCTTGATATGGTCCCCCTGTCTTGATATGGTCCCCTGTCTTGATATGGTCCCCTGTCTTGATATGGCCCCCCTGACTTGATATGGTCCCCCTTTGATATGGTCCCCCTGTCTTGATATGGTCCCCTTGTCTTGATATGGTCCCCCTGTCTTGATATGGCCCCCCTGACTTGATATGGTCCCCCTTTGATATGGTCCCCCTTTGATATGGTCCCCCTGTCTTGATATGGTCCCCCTGTCTTGATATGGTCCCCCTGTCTTGATATGGTCCTCCTGTCTTGATATGGTCCCCCTATCTTGATATGGTCCTCCTGTCTTGATATGGTCCCCCTATCTTGATATGGTCCTCCTGTCTTGATATGGTCCCCCCTGACTTGATATGGTCCCCCTTTGATATTGTCCCCCTGTCTTATTTTTCATGATCTGAAAAGGAAAAGTGATCCTAGATCAAGAAAAATAAGACAAGGGGGACCATTTCAATATGAAATATTTTCTACTGGAGAAATTTGACAATACAGTATTTAGATGTAGCCTACAAAGTCAATGGAGAAGGTGAACCGTCTGTTCTACCGTTAAACTGTGCTTCAGATCACATAAAGCAAAATACTTTACATAGCTTATCTATTTAGCCTACTACTATGAAGTGGGTCCAATTACATGAGAGATGGGAGATGGCAGCCTATCCTAACTTGTAGCCCTATAGGCAATTTCACAAGTAGCCCATGAAACCATCACAGTCAGAAAAGGTGAGGAATTTATTCTGCAATGATCATGGAAATGAAATACACTGAACAAAATATAAATGTTCTGAAATGTTCTGAGGACCTCCAAGACAAGGTAAAATATATATTGCGTGAACATCAATGGAATAAATATTTTGTTTAACCTAAAATAAATATGCTATGAACCTCATAATAACTGATTTATTTGGAAATTATGGAACATGTGGGAATGTTATGTGCAACTTATGTAAATATCACAAGAATATTCTTGTAACATCGCAGACAACTTAGACCAGGTGTTCTGTCAACATTCTGACAACATTGTAAGAATGTCCTGTGCAACCTAACTTAAACTTAAACCTTGTAGTGTACCCACACTGTTCCCACAACCTAATTAAATGTTCGGGGAACCTTTAAAGAACGCAGAAAGTCTGTTCTGTCAACATTCTTGCAACATCAAAGGAATATTTTGTGCACCTTGATACAAACATTATCTGAATGTCAACACAACTGGACAGGTTTAGTGTTTTGGGAACCTATCTCTTGTCAATGTTCCCATAACCTAAAGAAACATTATAGGAACCTTTAAAAAAACAGAAACATATCACGTTTCAGGTAAGACCCAGATGCAGACAACGATGAAATAACAACAGTTTATTAATGAACAGGGGCAGGCAAAGGGCAGTAATCCAGAAAAGTGGGGCAAAGGTAAAGCAGGGCAGGCAGAATGGTCAACACCGGGATAACTAGAAAACAGGAACAATCCAGAGACAGGAGCAGAGGGAAAACCGCTGGTAGGCTTGACGAAACTAAACTAACTGGCTACAGACAAACAGAGAACACAGGTATAAATACCCAGGGGATAATGGGGAAGATGGGCGACACCTGGAGGGGGGTGGAGACAAGCACAAAGACAGGTGAAACAGATCAGGGTGTGACAACAACATGTGTTCTGGGAATGTTCTTGTAACATCAGGTGAATGTTTTTTGCACCCTAAAAGAAACATTGTAGAGTCATCGAATCAAATCAAATTGTATTTGTCACGTACACATATTTAGCGGATGTTATTGTGGGTGTTGTGAAATAGTTGTGTTTCTAGCTCCAACAGTGCAGTAATATCTAACAATTCACAATAATAATCACAATACACACAAATCTAAAGGAATGGAATTAAGAATATATCAATATATGGACGAGCAATGTCAGAGCTGCATAGACTAAGATACAGTAGAATAGAATACAGTACATACATATGAGATGAGTAATGTATAGACTGAGATACAGTAGAATAGAATACAGTACATACATATGAGATGAGTAATGTATAGACTGAGATACAGTAGAATAGAATACAGTATATACATATGAGATGAGTAATGTCAGACTAAGATACAGTAGAATAGATTACAGTATATACATATGAGATGAGTAATGTCAGACTAAGATACAGTAGAATAGATTACAGTATATACATATGAGATGAGTAATGTACAGACTAAGATACAGTAGATAGTATAGAGTACAGTATGTACATATGAGATGAGTAATGCCTAGACTAAAATACAGTAGAATAGGATAGAATACAGTATATACATATGAGATGAGTAATGTATAGACTAAGATACAGTAGATAGTATAGAATACAGTATATACATATGAGATGAGTAATGTCAGACTAAGATACAGTAGAATAGAGTACAGTATGTACATATGAGATGAGTAATGTCAGACTAAGATACAGTAGAATAGAGTACAGTATGTACTTATGAGATGAGTAATGTCAGACTAAGATACAGTAGATAGTATAGAATACAGTATATACATATGAGATGAGTAATGTCAGACTAAGATACAGTAGAATAGAATACAGTATATACATATGAGATGAGTAATGTCAGACTAAGATACAGTAGAATAGATTACAGTATATACATATGAGATGAGTAATATACAGACTAAAATACAGTAGTATAGAATACAGTATGTACATATGAGATGAGTAATGTCAGACTAAGATACAGTAGAATAGAGTACAGTATATACATATGAGATGAGTAATATACAGACTTAGATACAGTAGAATAGAATACAGTATATACATATGAGATGAGTAATGTCAGACTAAGATACAGTAGAATAGAATACAGTATATACATATGAGATGAGTAATGTATAGACTAAGATACAGTAGAATAGAATACAGTATATACATATGAGATGAGTAATATACAGACTAAGATACAGTAGTATAGAATACAGTATATACATATGAAATGAGTAATGTACAGACTAAGATACAGTAGATAGTATAGAATACAGTATATACATATGAGATGAGTAATGTCAGACTAAGATACAGTAGAATAGATTACAGTATGTACATATGAGATGAGTAATGTCAGACTAAGATACAGTAGAATAGAGTACAGTATATACATATGAGATGAGTAATATACAGACTAAGATACAGTAGATAGTATAGAATACAGTATATACATATGAGATGAGTAATGTCAGACTAAGATACAGTAGAATAGAGTACAGTATGTACATATGAGATGAGTAATGTCAGACTAAGATACAGTAGGATAGAATACAGTATATACATATGAGATGAGTAATGTCAGACTAAGATACAGTAGAATAGAATACAGTATGTACATATGAGATGAGTAATGTACAGACTAAGATACAGTAGAACAGATTACAGTATGTACATATGAGATGAGTAATGCAAAATATGTAAACATTATTAAAGTGGCTAGTGTTCCATTATTAAAGTGGCCAGTGATTTCAAGTCTATGTAGGCAGTAGCCTCTAATGTGCTAGTGATGGCTATTTAACAGTCTGATGGCCTTGAGATAGAAGCTGTTTTTCAGTCTCTCGGTCCCAGCTTTGATGCACCTGTACTGACCTTGCCTTCTGGATGATAGTGGGGTAAACCGGCCGTGGCTCAGGTGGTTGATGTCCTTGATGATATTTATGGCCTTTCTATGACATCGGGTGCTGCAGGTGTCCTGGAGGGCAGGTAGTTTGGCAGACCGCACCACCCTCTGGAGAGCCCTGCGATTGCGGGTAGTGCAGTTGCCAGACCAGGCGGTGATACAGCCCGACAGGATGCTCTAAATTGTGCATCTGTAAAAGTTTGAGGGTTTTAGGTGCCAAGCCGAATCTCTTCATCCTCCTGAGGTTGAAGAGGCGCTGTTGCGCCTTCTTCACCACACTGTCTGTGTCAGTGGACCATTTCAGTTTGTCAGTGATGTGTACGCCGAGAATCATCTGCACTACTGGACAGTTTTTGTGTTTTGGGAACATATCTTTTGATGTCCCCACAATGTTCTCACCAGACTGTTCCCACAACCTAATGAAACACGTTGGGAACTTTTAAAGAACCAAAATAATGTGTTCTAAGAACGTTCTCACAAATCAGGTGAAAGTTTCTATAATCATTCTATAATCATCAGCACGACTGGAGAGTTTTTGTGTTATGAGAACATTTACCGCGACCTAACTAATGTTCTGAGGACTTTCACTGAACCAGTTTTGGTTAGCTGGTGTAAGTCTATATAAACGAAGTTGTCCGGGCCAACTTGGCCCTCGGGTACAGTTTCTCCACGGGCATTAGCAGGGCAACGGTTGGTATTGGACTGGTACCAGTATGGTTTCCAATGTCATCTTCCCCTCTTTTCCTTCACTCTCTCCCTCTCACCCTCCTCTCTCCCTTTCTCTCTTCCTCCCTTCTCTTCCTCCCTTCTCTTCCTCCCTGCTCCCTGAGCACAGATAGATCCATGATGCAGCAGAACCCCTGAGCACAGATAGATCCATGATGCAGCAGAACCCCTGAGCACAGATAGATCCATGATGCAGCAGAACCCCTGAGCACAGATAGATCCATGATGCAGCAGAACCCCTGAGCACAGATAGATCCATGATGCAGCAGAACCCCTGAGCACAGATAGATCCATGATGCAGCAGAACCCCTGAGCTGCCTGGAATACTGCCCTCTGTCCTTACCCTCCTCTCTTCCTCAGCAGCAGAGCCCCCATACTGCCCTCTGTCCTCACCCTCCTCTCTTCCTCAGCAGCAGAGCCCCCATACTGCCCTCTGCCCTCACCCTCCTCTCTTCCTCAGCAGCAGAGTCCCCATACTGCCCTCTGCCCTTCTCTGTTGTTATCATGCATACTTTAATTGTAACCCTCCTTATCTGGCAGCTTTCTGTATGAAATAGGAAACACATAATGTGTATCTCTGAGCCTGGTCTGGTCTAGGTCCAGCCACCTCGTCTATGGGCCAAACCCCAGTAAAGATGCGGTAAAGAGGTCAGTGGAACGCAGACCGTGGGGGGATAGAAGGACGCTGGATTGGCGCACATTCAACACATCTGATCTAAAAAAATAGATATTCATCAAATCCCTCATGATTGATGTATTGTAACAGGCCCACAATGTGGTTACTAAAGTCCCATTTGGATATATGTGGCTGTTTTCTCTGCATAACATTTACAAGATGTTCCATTTCAGGTTTAAAAGAAGTGACTGCTAAACGCTAACTCCTGTTTGTATAAGCTGGTAGCATAGCTAGCATCCAGAAACCGGGGGTGGTAGTCAGAATACTGTTTCACTGCAGGGGATTGGTGATGATGCCATGGACATGTATTGGAGTTGACCTCCATACAACATTATGCTCTGATTGTTGCCTCATCATACTGGGACATACTCATATAAGTATATATATTTTAAAGGCCCTACTACCGTTTTTAAAGGCCCTACTGACATTTTTAAAGGCCCTGATAACGTTTTTAAAGGCCCTATTAACATTTTGAAGGCCCTACTAACGTTTTTAAAGGCCCTAATAACGTTTTTAAAGGCCCTATTAACATTTTAAAGGCCCTTCTAACGTTTTTAAAGGTCCTACTAATGTATATAAAGGCCCTACCAACGTTTTTAATGGCCCTACTAACGTTTTTAAAGGCCCTACTAACGTATATAAAGGCCCTACTAACGTTTTAAAGGCCCTACTAATGTTTTTAAAGGCCCTACTAACGTTTTTAAAGGCCCTACTAACGTTTTTAAAGGCCCTACTAACATTTTTAAAGGCCCTACTAACGTTTTTAAAGGCCCTACTAATGTTTTTAAAGGCCCTACTAATGTTTGTAAAGGCCATACTAACGTTTTTAAAAGCCCTACTAACGTTTTTAAAGGCCCTAGTAACGTTTTAAAGGCCATACTAACGTTTTTAAAGGCCCTACTAACGTTTTTAAAGGCCCTACTAACATTTTTAAAGGCCCTAGTAACGTTTTTAAAGGCCCTAGTAATGTTTTTAAAGGCCCTACTAACGTTTTTAAAGGCCCTAGTAACGTTTTAAAGGCCCTATTAACGTTTTTAAAGGCCCTACTAACGTTTTTAAAGGCCCTTCTAATGTTTTTAAAGGCCCTACTAACGTTTTAAAGGCCCTACTAACGTTTTTAAAGGCCCTACTAATGTTTTTTAAAGGCCCTACTAACGTTTTTAAAGGCCCTACTAATGTATATAAAGGCCCTACCAACGTTTTTAATGGCCCTACTAACGTTTTTAAAGGCCCTACTAACGTATATAAAGGCCCTACTAACGTTTTAAAGGCCCTACTAACGTTTTTAAAGGCCCTACTAACGTTTTTAAAGGCCCTACTAACGTTTTTAAAGGCCCTACTAACATTTTTAAAGGCCCTACTAATGTTTTTAAAGGCCCTACTAATGTTTTTAAAGGCCCTACTAATGTTTGTAAAGGCCATACTAACGTTTTTAAAGGCCCTACTAACGTTTTTAAAGGCCCTAGTAACGTTTTTAAAGGCCCTACTAACATTTTTAAAGGCCCTACTAATGTTTTTAAAGGCCCTAGTAATGTTTTTAAAGGCCATACTAACGTTTTTAAAGGCCCTACTAACGTTTTTAAAGGCCCTACTAACGTTTTTTAAAGGCCCTACTAACGTTTTTTAAAGGCCCTACTAACATTTTTAAAGGCCCTACTAACATTTTTAAAGGCCCTACTAACATTTTTAAAGTCCCTACTAATGTTTTTAAAGGCCCTACTAACATTTTTAAAGGCCCTACTAACGTTTTTAAAGGCCCTACTAACATTTTTAAAGGCCCTAGTAATGTTTTTAAAGGCCCTACTAATGTTTTTAAAGGCCTTACTAACGTTTTTAAAGGCCCTAGTAACGTTTTAAAAGCCATACTAACGTTTTTAAAGGCCCTACTAACGTTTTTAAAGGCCCTACTAACGTTTTTAAAGGCCCTACTAACATTTGTAAAGGCCCTAGTAATGTTTTTAAAGGCCCTACTAATGTTTTTAAAGGCCATAGTAACATTTTAAAGGCCATACTAACGTTTTTAAAGGCCCTATTAACGTTTTTAAAGGCCCTACTAACGTTTTTAAAGGCCCTACTAACATTTTTAAAGCCCTACTAACATTTTTAAAGGCCCTACTAATGTTTTTAAAGGCCCTAGTAATGTTTTTAAAGGCCCTACTAACGTTTTTAAAGGCCCTAGTAACGTTTTAAAGGCCCTACCAACGTTTTTAATGGCCCTACTAACGTATATAAAGGCCCTACTAACGTTTTAAAGGCCCTACTAACGTTTTTAGCTGTGCATGACTGCACTTCAGAATGTGTGTCATCCTGCAGAACAGCATTTTGGGGAAGGTTGAGGTCAGATGCAATATTCACTAGTCACCCAATAGGGAAAGAGGTTGGGCCATCCTAGATATGAGTAATATAATATATGCCATTTTGCAGACGCTTTTGAATACATTTCTACGTATGGTTGGTCCCGGGAATCGAACCCACTATCCTGGCATTGCAATGGTCTAGCAAGATGCATGACGGGGTTATAGATGCTTTGTGAAGTCTTCATTTAATATGATTTATAAGGCCTTTAAAAAACTGTGCTTATGCCACCCTTTATAAAGCACAGGTTTATGTCATATTTGACATTGATTATGTCACACAGTTATGCCACATATATGAACCCTTTATAGAGCATGACATACAGTTATAGGTGATTTGGAACACCTTTTTGTAGTATGTATGAAGGCTTCATGGAGGCTTTATGAAGGCTTCATGGAGGCTTTACGAAGGCTTCATGGAGGCCTTATGAGGATTTTATAAGCTGAACTTAATTTAAAGTTGGACTGAAAAGTGACATCCAGGGTTGATGTGTCTGCCTGCCCTGCTGCTAGCCAGCTGCTGTCTTTCATTCTCCTCCCTCTCTTCCTCCCTCTCTCCCTCCCTCTCTCCACCTCTATTCCTCCCTCTCTTCCTTCCTCTCTTCCTCCCTGTTTCTTCCCTCTTCCTCCCTCTCTCCCTCCCTCTCTTCCTCCCTCTCTCCCTCCCTCTCTTCCTCCCGAGAACTAGGCCATTTACCTCAACAGTGTGTCTATGTGACTGTTATGGCTAGTCTTTAGTTTGAGTCATTACTGCAGCCTGTCACCAATATGGAATAAAGGCCCATTATCCATCACCATGTCATGCGACAAGAGGCACAAGTTAAGCCGAATCACATCGAGTCAGTCATAGTATCAGTTAGCATCAGCATGGCATTCACCCTTATGGGTGGTTGATTTTCCGAGTGGAAGCAATCAGGTAAAATCCTGCTGACAACTGTAATTACACACTGTCATGCATAGTATAGTGATCAAATCAAACTTTATTTGTCACATGCGCCGAATACAAAGTGTAGACCTTACCATGAAATGCTTACTTACAAGCCCTTAACCAACAGTGCAGTTCAAGAAGAGTTAAGAAAATATATACCAAATAAACGAAAGTAAAGAATTATATACTGTACATTTGTACATGTAGGTAGGGGTAAAGTGACTATGTATAGATAATAAACAGACAGTAGCAGCAGTGTACATGTAGGTAGGGGTGAAGTGACTATGTATAGATAATAAACAGAGAGTAGCAGCAGTGTACATGTAGGTAGGGGTAAAGTGACTATGTATAGATAATAAACAGACAGTAGCAGCAGTGTACATGTAGGTAGGGGTGAAGTGACTATGTATAGATAATAAACAGAGAGTAGCAGCAGTGTACATGTAGGTAGGGGTAAAGTGACTATGTATAGATAATAAACAGAGAGTAGCAGCAGTGTACATGTAGGTAGGGGTGAAGTGACTATGCATAGATAATAAACAGAGAGTAGCAGCAGTGTACATGTAGGTAGGGGTGAAGTGACTATGTATAGATAATAAACAGAGAGTAGCAGCAGTGTACATGTAGGTAGGGGTGAAGTGACTATGTATAGATAATAAACAGACAGTAGCAGCAGTGTACATGTAGGTAGGGGTAAAGTGACTATGTATAGATAATAAACAGAGAGTAGCAGCAGTGTACATGTAGGTAGGGGTGAAGTGACTATGTATAGATAATAAACAGACAGTAGCAGCAGTGTACATGTAGGTAGGGGTAAAGTGACTATGTATAGATAATAAACAGACAGTAGCAGCAGTGTACATGTAGGTAGGGGTGAAGTGACTATGTATAGATAATAAACAGACAGTAGCAGCAGTGTACATGTAGGTAGGGGTAAAGTTACTATGTATAGATAATAAACAGACAGTAGCAGCAGTGTACATGTAGGTAGGGGTGAAGTGACTATGTATAGATAATAAACAGACAGTAGCAGCAGTGTACATGTAGGTAGGGGTGAAGTGACTATGTATAGATAATAAACAGACAGTAGCAGCAGTGTACAAAACAAATGGAGGGGGGTCAATGTAAATAGCCCGGCTGGCCATTTGATTAACTGTTCAGCAGTATTATGGCTTGGGGGTAGAAGCTTTTTAAGGAGCCTTTTGGTCCTAGACTTGAAGCTCCGGTACCGCTTGCCATGCGGTAGCAGAGAAAACAGTCCTGTGCTGTGGCCTGCGTGTGTGTGTTGTGGTGAGTATCTAGGGTCTGGACCTGTTAGATGAAAGGCCTTTCTGTTCACTGCCTGAGACAGAGAACGAGACGGAAACAGAGAGAGAGACAGAGATAGAGACAGAGACAGAGAGCCCAGAGCCCTCCTGGGACTTCAGTTTATATACTATAGTCTCTATAGCCCAGTGTCACCTCCTGGGACTTCAGTTTATATACTATAGTCTCTATAGCCCAGTGTTACCTCCTGGGACTTCAGTTTATATACTATAGTCTCTATAGCCCAGTGTCACCTCCTGGGACTTCAGTTTATATACTATAGTCTCTATAGCCCAGTGTTACCTCCTGGGACTTCAGTTTATATACTATAGTCTCTAGACTGGAGGAAGTCCCACTTCTCTGATCAGGTAGGAATGGAGATTGTACATCTTGACTTGAGTAAATATTAACTCAACAGCATTATGTAGAGCTCTTGTAGCTAAATATATACAGTGCCGGCCCTTATTTCAGTTCAAATCAAGCGCTGGATGTGTTGATATGAAGTGTTCAACAACACCTTGGTGTGCTTGTACAACATCATAGGACAAGTTATGAAGCAAAACCTCAGTCTTTGGCTTGACTTTAATCAAATCCAGTTTTAATCCAGCCCTTCTCTAAACTTCCCTTTGAGGGTGTGTGTTTCTGGCTGCCTGTGTATGTAATTACTGGTGCCAGATTGGAGTCAGACAGGTGGAGTCAAAGCCAGTTAAAGGCATGTAGTTTCTAGGCAGTCAGAGGCTGAAGGTTGAGATGATCTTGAGGGGTGAATAACTGGTGATTCGTCTGTCTGTCTGTCTGTCGACTGTGTCTGCTCTCTGCTGCTTACCTTCTGTCACAGCTGCTAGGGCCCGACTCTGTCTGTCTGTCTGTCGGCTGTGGATCTGACAGCTGCTGCCTAGGAATCCAAAATGTCTCTCTTCTGCCAAATTTCTGTCATTATAAGTGAGATAAGCCAGAAAACAACAAAGCCTGTAAAGAAAGTGTTAGCCTGAGAGATGATGAAGAGGATGGTCTGAGTTGTGAGGTGACACATCCAAGGGGGTGTTGTCCAGTTATCACTCTGCCCCCCCCACACAGTGTCACACACAGCTCTCTGCCCCCTCACAGTGTCACACACAGCTCTCAGACCCTCAACCCATAACCCCCAACCATGTTCTTGATCATTTGACGATGTGGACTTTGACTGACCTGATATGTTGAGAAGGAGAAGTGGAGGGAGGGAGGGAGGGAGGGAGGGAGGGAGGGAGGGAGGGAGAAGGAGAGAAAAGAGACACTTAACCTCACAGTAACCTCTGAGATGTTGAGAAGGAGGAGGGAGGAGGACCTCTGCCGCTCCCGTTTTTAACAGATACAGTATGCATTAGTAGTGAAGGAGGAGGGAGTTTTTAACAGATACAGTATGCATTAGTAGTGAAGGAGGAGGGAGGAGGGAGTTTTTAACAGATACAGTATGCATTAGTAGTGAAGGAGGAGGGAGTTTTTAACAGATACAGTATGCATTAGTAGTGAAGGAGGAGGGAGGAGGGAGTTTTTAACAGATACAGTATGCATTAGTAGTGAAGGAGGAGGGAGTTTTTAACAGAGACAGTATGCATTAGTAGTGAAGGAGGAGGGAGTTTTTAACAGATACAGTATGCATTAGTAGTGAAGGAGGAGGGAGTTTTTAACAGATACAGTATGCATTAGTAGTGAAGGAGGAGGGAGTTTTTAACAGATACAGTATGCATTAGTAGTGAAGGAGGAGGGAGTTTTTAACAGATACAGTATGCATTAGTAGTGAAGGAGGAGGGAGTTTTTAACAGATACAGTATGCATTAGTAGTGAAGGAGGAGGGAGTTTTTAACAGATACAGTATGCATTAGTAGTGAAGGAGGAGGGAGGAGGGAGTTTTTAACAGATACAGTATCGTTAGTAGTGAAGGAGGAGGGAGTTTTAACAGATACAATATGCATTAGTAGTGAAGGAGGAGGGAGTTTTTAACAGATACAGTATGCATTAGTAGTGAAGGAGGAGGGAGTTTTTAACAGATACAGTATGCATTAGTAGTGAAGGAGGAGGGAGTTTTTAACAGAGACAGTATGCATTAGTAGTGAAGGAGGAGGGAGTGTTTAACAGATACAGTATGCATTAGTAGTGAAGGAGGAGGGAGGAGGGAGTTTTTAACAGATACAGTATGCATTAGTAGTGAAGGAGGAGGGAGTTTTTAACAGATACAGTATGCATTAGTAGTGAAGGAGGAGGGAGTTTTTAACAGATACAATATGCATTAGTAGTGAAGGAGGAGGGAGTTTTTAACAGATACAGTATGCATTAGTAGTGAAGGAGGAGGGAGTTTTTAACAGATACAGTATGCATTAGTAGTGAAGGAGGAGGAGTTTTTAACAGAGACAGTATGCATTAGTAGTGAAGGAGGAGGGAGTGTTTAACAGATACAGTATGCATTAGTAGTGAAGGAGGAGGGAGGAGGGAGTTTTTAACAGATACAGTATGCATTAGTAGTGAAGGAGGAGGGAGTTTTTAACAGATACAGTATGCATTAGTAGTGAAGGAGGAGGGAGGAGGGAGTTTTTAACAGATCCAGTATGCATTAGTAGTGAAGGAGGAGGGAGTTTTTAACAGATACAGTATGCATTAGTAGTGAAGGAGGAGGGAGGAGGGAGTTTTTAACAGATACAGTATGCATTAGTAGTGAAGGAGGAGGGAGTTTTTAACAGATACAGTATGCATTAGTAGTGAAGGAGGAGGGAGGAGGGAGTTTTAACAGATACAGTATGCATTAGTAGTGAAGGAGGAGGAGTTTTTAACAGATACAGTATGCATTAGTAGTGAAGGAGGAGGGAGTTTTTAACAGATACAGTATGCATTAGTAGTGAAGGAGGAGGGAGTTTTTAACAGATACAGTATGCATTAGTAGTGAAGGAGGAGGGAGATTTTAACAGATACAGTATGCATTAGTAGTGAAGGAAGAGGGAGGAGAGAGTTTTTAACAGATACAGTATGCATTAGTAGTGAAGGAGGAGGGAGTTTTTAACAAATACAGTATGCATTAGTAGTGAAGGAGGAGGGAGGATGGAGTTTTTAACAGATACAGTATGCATTAGTAGTGAAGGAGGAGGGAGTTTTTAACAGATACAGTATGCATTAGTAGTGAAGGAGGAGGGAGTTTTTAACAGATACAGTATGCATTAGTAGTGAAGGAGGAGGGAGGAGGGAGTTTTTAACAGATACAGTATGCATTAGTAGTGAAGGAGGAGGGAGTTTTTAACAGATACAGTATGCATTAGTAGTGAAGGAGGAGGGAGGAGGGAGTTTTTAACAGATACAGTATGCATTAGTAGTGAAGGAGGAGGGAGTTTTTACAGATACAGTATGCATTAGTAGTGAAGGAGGAGGGAGTTTTTAACAGATACAGTATGCATTAGTAGTGAAGGAGGAGGGAGTTTTTAACAGATACAGTATGCATTAGTAGTGAAGGAGGAGGGAGGAGGGAGTTTTTAACAGATACAGTATGCATTAGTAGTGAAGGAGGAGGGAGGAGGGAGTTTTTAACAGATACAGTATGCATTAGTAGTGAAGGAGGAGGGAGTTTTTAACAGATACAGTATGCATTAGTAGTGAAGGAGGAGGGAGTTTTTAACAGAGACAGTATGCATTAGTAGTGAAGGAGGAGGGAGTTTTACAGATACAGTATGCATTAGTAGTGAAGGAGGAGGGAGTTTTTAACAGATACAGTATGCATTAGTAGTGAAGGAGGAGGGAGTTTTTAACAGATACAATATGCATTAGTAGTGAAGGAGGAGGGAGTTTTTACAGATACAGTATGCATTAGTAGTGAAGGAGGAGGGAGTTTTTAACAGATACAGTATGCATTAGTAGTGAAGGAGGAGGGAGGAGGGAGTTTTTAACAGATACAGTATGCATTAGTAGTGAAGGAGGAGGGAGTTTTTAACAGATACAGTATGCATTAGTAGTGAAGGAGGAGGGAGGAGGGAGTTTTTAACAGATACAGTATGCATTAGTAGTGAAGGAGGAGGGAGTTTTTAACAGATACAGTATGCATTAGTAGTGAAGGAGGAGGGAGGAGGGAGTTTTTAACAGATACAGTATGCATTAGTAGTGAAGGAGGAGGGAGTTTTACAGATACAGTATGCATTAGTAGTGAAGGAGGAGGAGTTTTTAACAGATACAGTATGCATTAGTAGTGAAGGAGGAGGGAGTTTTTAACAGATACAGTATGCATTAGTAGTGAAGGAGGAGGGAGGAGGGAGTTTTTAACAGATACAGTATGCATTAGTAGTGAAGGAGGAGGGAGGAGGGAGTTTTTAACAGATACAGTATGCATTAGTAGTGAAGGAGGAGGGAGTTTTTAACAGATACAGTATGCATTAGTAGTGAAGGAGGAGGGAGTTTTTAACAGAGACAGTATGCATTAGTAGTGAAGGAGGAGGGAGTTTTTACAGATACAGTATGCATTAGTAGTGAAGGAGGAGGGAGTTTTTAACAGATACAGTATGCATTAGTAGTGAAGGAGGAGGGAGTTTTTAACAGATACAATATGCATTAGTAGTGAAGGAGGAGGGAGTTTTTAACAGAGACAGTATGCATTAGTAGTGAAGGAGGAGGGAGTTTTACAGATACAGTATGCATTAGTAGTGAAGGAGGAGGGAGTTTTTAACAGATACAGTATGCATTAGTATTGAAGGAGGAGGGAGTTTTTAACAGATACAGTATGCATTAGTAGTGAAGGAGGAGGGAGGAGGGAGTTTTTAACAGATACAGTATGCATTAGTAGTGAAGGAGGAGGGAGTTTTTAACAGATACAGTATGCATTAGTAGTGAAGGAGGAGGGAGTTTTTAACAGAGACAGTATGCATTAGTAGTGAAGGAGGAGGGAGTTTTTACAGATACAGTATGCATTAGTAGTGAAGGAGGAGGGAGTTTTTAACAGATACAGTATGCATTAGTAGTGAAGGAGGAGGGAGTTTTTAACAGATACAATATGCATTAGTAGTGAAGGAGGAGGGAGTTTTTAACAGAGACAGTATGCATTAGTAGTGAAGGAGGAGGGAGTTTTTAACAGATACAGTATGCATTAGTAGTGAAGGAGGAGGGAGTTTTTAACAGATACAGTATGCATTAGTAGTGAAGGAGGAGGGAGGAGGGAGTTTTTAACAGAGACAGTATGCATTAGTAGTTGTCCTTTCTCAATTCAATTCCATTCAGAGTTTTATTGGCATGGGAAAAGACAGCATGTTTATATTGCCAAAGCAAGTGGAATAGATAATAAACAATAGGAACAGTAAACATTACAGAGTTTATTTCAAATGTCATATTATGTCTGTTTACAGTGTTGTAACGATGTGCAAATAGTTAAAGTACAAAAGGGAAAATAAATCAACATAAATATGGGTTGTATTTACAATGGTGTTTGTTCTTCACTGGATGACCTTTTCTCGTGGAAACAGGTCACACATCTTGCTGCTGTGATGGAACACTGTGGTATTTCACCCAGTAGATATTCATCAATATTCGATTTGTTTTCAATTTTTTGTGGATCTGTGTAATCTGAGGGAAATATGTGTCTCTAATATGGTCATACATTTGGCAGGAGGTTAGGAAGCGCATCTCAGTTTCCACCTCATTTTGTGGGCAGTGTGCACATAGCCTGTCTTCTCTTGAGAGCCAGGTCTGCCTACGGCGGCCTTTCTCAATAGCAAGACTATGCTCACTGAGTCTGTACATAGTCAAAGCTTTCCTTAAGTTTGGGTCAGTCACAGTGGTCAGGTATTCTGCCACTATGTACTTTCTGTTTGGGGCCAAATAGCATTCTCGTTTGCTCTGTTTTTTGTTAATTCTTTCCAATGTGTCAAGTAATAATCTTTTTGTTTTCTCATGATTTGGTTGGGTCTAATTGTGCTGCTGTCCTGGGGCTCTGTGGGGTCTGTTGTGTTTGTGAACAGAGCCCCAGGACCAGCGTGCTTAAGGGACTCTTCTCAAGGTTCATCTGTCTGTAGGTGATGGCTTTGTTATGGAAGGTTTGGGAATCGCTTCCTTTTAGGTGGTTGTAGAATTTAACGTCTCTTTTCTGGATTTTGATAATTAGCTGGGTATCGGCCTAATTCTGCTCTGCATGCATTATTTGGTGTTTTTAGTTGTACACAGAGGTTATTTTTGCAGAATTCTGCATACAGAGTCTCAATTTGGTGTTTGTCCCATTTTGTGAATTCTTCATTGGAGAGCAGCCGCCAGACCTCACAACCATAAAGGGCAATGTGTTCTATAACTGATTCAAATATTTTTAACCAGATCCAAATTTGTATGTCAAATGTTATGTTCCCTTTGATGGCATAGACTCTCTCTCTCTAGCTCTCTACCTCTCTACCTCTCTCTACCTCTCTATCTACTGACTGTGTTTACATGGTAGGTTGTATAAGCTGGAGCTGAGCTGGACTGGGAGATATCTACTGACTGTGTTTACATGGTAGGTTGTATAAGCTGGAGCTGAGCTGGACTGGGAGATATCTACTGACTGTGTTTACATGGTAAAGAAAAAAACTCTAGTCAGTTACATTACCAGGAAAAATATTCAGAGAGCACTATGATGACACACCAATCAGAGAGCACTATGATGACACACCAATCAGAGAGCACTATGATGACCACCAATCAGAGACCACTATTCATGTATTGACAGGAGTAACCCTAATTGTTTAATTTTGGCAATTTAATTCAATTAGGTTTTATGGAAGCTTAGCCTATTAAAACCCCGGATTTACATCTACTAACCCTTTTGGCACAAGTTAGACGTCACATGTGTGTCAAAGAAATTGTTTATTCCCAGAACAAGATTCGCCAGTCGTTAGTTGCATTCATCCTCAAATTAAGTTACATGTTTGAAAATCGTATTGAATGTATTCAAACGTCAAGTTATACATTTTTCACACATCATTATTAAATTACACATTAGCGAATCATGATACAGGATTGTAAAATTAAATTACACATTAGCGAATCATGATACAGGATTGTAAAATTAAATTACACATTAGTGAATCATGATACAGGATTGTAAAATTCAATTACACATTAGCGAATCATGATACAGGATTGTAAAATTAAATGACACATTAGCGAATCATGATACAGGATTGTAAAATTAAATTACACATTAGTGAATCATGATACAGGATTGTAAAATTAAATGACACATTAGCGAATCATGATACAGGATTGTAAAATTAAATTACACATTAGCAAATCATGATACAGGATTGTAAAATTAAATTACACATTAGCGAGTCATACTTGCAACCACAAATCTCAATGTGAGACCAGGAAGTTCAACATACAAGCGTATCGACATCCAAACTTTATAATCCAATCTAATCCTGTACATTAGAAGGGTCCAGCAGCTTCGTTGAACGGGGCTGTACGGCGTGCGTCAGCCTGGTGGAATGTTTGCTCACTAACTATACTTATGTTTCCTTTGTGTTGCTCTGAGTCCTGGTACATTGTGCTGGATGATCTATCCTGATGGCTGTTCTCTACTGTCTCTTTAATGATACTGGATTCAGCTTGATAAAGGGACAGAAAGTTGAAGGACAATACCACTGTGCCAGTATGATGTGCAAGTAGAAAGACGTGTGCAAAATAGCAGAAATGTGAATAAAAACAATATGGGGATGAGGTAGATTGGGTGGGCTATTTACAGATGGGCTATGAACAGCTGCAGTGATCGGTTAGCTGCTCAGATAGCTGATGTTTAAAGTTTGTGAAATATGGGTCTCCAGCTTCAGTGACTTTTGCAATTCATTCCAGTCATTGGCAGCAGAGAACTGGAAGGAAAGGAGGCCAAAGGAGGATTTGGCTTTGGGGGTGGCCAGTGAGATATACCTGCTGGAGCGCGTGCTACGGGTGGGTGCTGCTATGGTTACCAGCGAGCTGAGGTAAGGCGGAGCTTTACCTAGCAGGGACTTGTAGATGACCTGGAGCCAGTGGGTCTGGCGACGGATATGTAGCGAGGGCCAGCCGACTAGAGCATACAGGTCGCAGTGGTGGGTAGTATATGGGGCTTTGGTGACAAAGCGGATGGCACTGTGAAAGACTGCATCCAGTTTGCTGAGTAGAGTGTTGGAGTCTATTTTGTAAATGACATCGCCGAAGTCGAGGATCGGTAGGATAGTCAGTTTTACGAGGGTATGTTTGGCAGCGTGAGTGAAGGAGGCTCTGTTGCGAAATAGGAAGCTGAGTTTGCCTCCTCTCTTCTATAATCTCCTCCCTCTTCTCCTCTCTTCAGCGTTCCTCTCTCTCTCTCTCTGCCTCTCTTTCTCTGTCTCATCTCTCTCTCTCTCTCTCTCTCTGCCTCTCTTTCTCTGTCTCATCTCTCTCTCTCTATCTGCCTCTCTTTCTCTGTCTCATCTCTCTCTCTCTCTCTGCCTCTCTTTCTCTGTCTCATCTCTCTCTCTCTCTATCTGCCTCTCTTTCTCTGTCTCATCTCTCTCTCTCTATCTGCCTCTCTTTCTCTGTCTCATCTCTCTCTCTCTCTCTCTGCCTCTCTTTCTCTGTCTCATCTCTCTCTCTCTCTCTGCCTCTCTTTCTCTGTCTCATCTCTCTCTCTCTCTCTCTGCCTCTCTTTCTCTGTCTCATCTCTCTCTCTCTCTCTGCCTCTCTTTCTCTGTCTCATCTCTCTCTCTCTATCTGCCTCTCTTTCTCTGTCTCATCTCTCTCTCTCTCTATCTGCCTCTCTTTCTCTGTCTCATCTCTCTCTCTCTCTATCTGCCTCTCTTTCTCTGTCTCATCTCTCTCTCTCTCTCTGCCTCTCTTTCTCTGTCTCATCTCTCTCTCTCTCTATCTGCCTCTCTTTCTCTGTCTCATCTCTCTCTCGTTCATCATCAGTGTCAGTGAGTTCTTTTTTCTGTATGTGTATTTCTGAAGGCTCATTGTCTGTCTGGTTCTCTCTCTACAGTCATAGCCCAGCATCCTATCCAGTGCACCATGTTCTAATATAACATGACAGTGTCTATCCAGCCATGGTATGCTATAGTAACTGTATAGCTTGATACTGAAAAAGTTGTGCTGATTGAGGCTGGTAACGAGTTATAGCTGTCTTCAGGAAGGGAAGCGTCAGTAAATAATACCAGGTCTGCAGTATTACACCAGGTTTCTCTGTATTCAACCACGGTCAGACCAGGTCTGCAGTATTACACCAGGTTTCTCTGTATTCAACCACGGCCAGACCAGGTCTGCAGTATTACACCAGGTTTCTCTGTATTCAACCACGGTCAGACCAGGTCTGCAGTATTACACCAGGTTTCTCTGTATTCAACCACGGTCAGACCAGGTCTGCAGTATTACACCAGGTTGCTCTTTACAGGTGTAAGGGGAGAAGGAGGGAGGGGGATGGGCCGAGGACAGGTGTAAGGGGAGAAGGAGGGAGGGGATGGGGCGAGGACAGGTGTAAGGGGAGAAGGAGGGAGGGGATGGGCGAGGACAGGTGTAAGGGGAGAAGGAGGGAGGGGGATGGGGCGAGGACAGGTGTAAGGGGAGAAGGAGGGAGGGGGATGGGCGAGGACAGGTGTAAGGGGAGAAGGAGGGAGGGGGATGGGGCGAGGACAGGTGTAAGGGGAGAAGGAGGGAGGGGGATGGGGCGAGGACAGGTGTAAGGGGAGAAGGAGGGAGGGGATGGGGCGAGGACAGGTGTAAGGGGAGAAGGAGGGAGGGGGATGGGGCGAGGACAGGTGTAAGGGGAGAAGGAGGGAGGGGGATGGGGCGAGGACAGGTGTAAGGGGAGAAGGAGGGAGGGGATGGGGCGAGGACAGGTGTAAGGGGAGAAGGAGGGAGGGGGATGGGGCGAGGACAGGTGTAAGGGAGAAGGAGGGAGGGGATGGGGGCGAGGACAGGTGTAAGGGGAGAAGGAGGGAGGGGATGGGCGAGGACAGGTGTAAGGGGAGAAGGAGGGAGGGGATGGGGCGAGGACAGGTGTAAGGGGAGAAGGAGGGAGGGGATGGGGCGAGGACAGGTGTAAGGGGAGAAGGAGGGAGGGGGATGGGGCGAGGACAGGTGTAAGGGGAGAAGGAGGGAGGGGGGATGGGGCGAGGACAGGTGTAAGGGGAGAAGGAGGGAGGGGGATGGGGCGAGGACAGGTGTAAGGGGAGAAGGAGGGAGGGGATGGGGCGAGGACAGGTGTAAGGGGAGAAGGAGGGAGGGGATGGGGCGAGGACAGGTGTAAGGGGAGAAGGAGGGAGGGGGATGGGGCGAGGACAGGTGTAAGGGGAGAAGGAGGGAGGGGATGGGGCGAGGACAGGTGTAAGGGGAGAAGAAGGGAGGGGATGGGGCGAGGACAGGTGTAAAGGGAGAAGGAGGGAGGGGGGATGGGGCGAGGACAGGTGTAAAGGGAGAAGGAGGGAGGGGGGATGGGTGGGGAGGTTGTGAGGTGATGAATCTGTTGGTAGAAAAAAGGGAGGTAGAGAGAGAGATAGGTGGTATACAAATCAATTCAAGCTTTATTTATACACTACATTTCAGACATGAAATGCAACACATTGTGCTGCACAGGGAAAATAAATAATAAAAACAAAAGAATAACACCCTAAGGAAAAACAAAGCTATAATCATCTCCATGTCAACATTCCACTGGAGCAGCCTTCACCCTGACTGGTTACTGAGAAGGAGAGGGGGGGACATTCTACTGGAGCAGCCTTCACTCTGACTGGTTACTGAGAAGGAGAGGGGGGGACATTCTACTGGAGCAGCCTTCACTCTGACTGGTTACTGAGAAGGAGAGCGGGGGACATTCTACTGGAGCAGCCTTCACTCTGACTGGTTACTGAGAAGGAGAGCGGGGGACATTCTACTGGAGCAGCCTTCACTCTGACTGGTTACTGAGAAGGAGAGCGGGGGACATTCTACTGGAGCAGCCTTCACTCTGACTGGTTACTGAGAAGGAGAGGGGGGACATTCTACTGGAGCAGCCTTCACTCTGACTGGTTACTGAGAAGGAGAGGGGGACATTCTACTGGAGCAGCCTTCACTCCTGACTGGTTACTGAGAAGGAGAAGGGGGGACATTCTACTGGAGCAGCTTTCACTCTGACTGGTTACTGAGAAGGAGAGCGGGGGACATTCTACTGGAGCAGCCTTCACCCTGACTGGTTACTGAGAAGGAGAGGGGGGCATTCTACTGGAGCAGCCTTCACTCTGACTGGTTACTGAGAAGGAGAGGGGGACATTCTACTGGAGCAGCCTTCACCCTGACTGGTTACTGAGAAGGAGAGGGGGGGACATTCTACTGGAGCAGCCTTCACTCTGACTGGTTACTGAGAAGGAGAGGGGGGGACATTCTACTGGAATGGCATTAATACAGGTTGGATTGATCCGGGGGTGATACCGCTGAGGATCACTCTGCGGTCAGGTAATTGTGTGCATTTGTAGCTGTGGCCATCACACAGGATAGGCTAAAGTAGGATTAAAACATGACTTGCGGGCAGAAGCTCTCATCCAAAGCCACTCCCATGTGAGATTTGAACCCTTTTTGAACCCTAGAGTTGTCTGTGTGGTTATGGTGTTATCATGGTCCATGACAACAATAGGCCTTCATTAGATGTGTGAGAGCACCGCATGTCAGAGAGAGAGAGAGAGCTGGGTAGTGGACGTTAGGGGAGGTCTGAATGACTCACCCCACTAAGAGGCTGCTATACAGGATTGCTGAGTTCTCTGGATCTAGCTCTGGCAGAGAGCTGCCCCGCTGAGCCCTAGCCCAATCAGGACAGCTCTAATCTGTGGATGCTGGACAGTCCTTATTCCTGACAACATATTCATATATTTAACAGCGACATCACAGTATATATTAATATCAGACCCAGGCTTAAATCAGGCCACGATGTCACAGGAGTATTTTAATACCAGAATAAACCTCTGTACCCCTGTCTGAGAGATAACAGGGAGAAAAACTAACATGGAGGGAGAGAGAGAGGAGAGAGAGAGAGAGAGAGAGAGAGAGAGAGAGAGAGGGAGAGAGTGAGGGAGAGAGTGAGGGAGAGAGAGAGAGGGAGAGAGTGAGGGAGACCTAATTCATCACTGTAATGAGGTCTCACTCACTCCTTTCCATTTCTCCCTCTCTCTCTCCCAACGTCATGTTCTCTTGTCTCCTCTGGTAATGGCCCTGCATTACTGTTGCTCCACTAACATAATAACGAGATGTTAGTTAAGAGAACAGAGAACAGTCACCAGGTCCCCAGAGACCACTCCAGACAGAGAGAACAGTCACCAGGTCCCCAGAGACCACTCCAGACAGAGAGAACAGTCTATCACTTCATCATGAGCAGCACTGCATGACTCCATCTCCATGTGTAGAAGTCTTTCTGCGGCTCTTCAGTTTATGGTAAAGCTGCGGCACAACGGGACATTAAGATGGTACGCAATGCTCTAAGCGGTGGTGGGAAAAGTTCCCAATTGTCATACTTGAGTAAAAGTACAGATACCTTAATAGAAAATCACTCAGGTAAAAGTGAAAGTAAAAATACTACTTGAGTAAAATGTGAGGACAGACTCTGGGAGACGAGAAGCAAGTACAGGGGTGAATATTTAATAAATAACCGACATGAAACAAAACAAGGACAGCGTCTGGACAGGGGGAACAAAACTACATTAATGCGGATGAAACTGAAGAATAGACAGATATAGGGGAGGCAATCAATAAGTGATGGACTCCAGGTGAGTCCAATGAAGCGCTGATGCGCGTAACGATGGTGACAGGTGTGCGTAATGATGGGCCGCCAGAGAGGCGCAGTGAGAGCAGGCGTGACATGAAAGTAAAAAATGATTTGGTGTAAATATACTATATACTGTATACTATATACTATATACTATATACTATATACTGTATACTATATACTGTATACTATATACTATATACTGTATACTATATACTATATACTGTATACTATATACTATATACTGTATACTGTATACTATATACTGTATACTATATACTGTATACTATATACTGTATACTATATACTGTATACTGTATACTATATACTGTATACTGTATACTGTATACTATATACTGTATACTATATACTATATACTGTATACTATATACTACATACTATATGCTGTATACTATATACTGTATACTATATACTGTATACTATATACTATATACTGTATACTATATACTATATACTGTATACTATATACTATATACTGTATACTATATACTGTATACTATATACTATATACTATATACTGTATACTACATACTATATACTGTATACTGTATACTATATACTGTATACTGTATACTATATACTATATACTATATACTATATACTGTATACTATATACTATATACTATATACTGTATACTATATACTATATACTATATACTATATACTGTATACTATATACTATATACTGTATACTATATACTGTATACTGTATACTATATACTATATACTGTATACTATATACTGTATACTGTATACTATATACTATATACTGTATACTATATACTATATACTGTATACTATATACTATATACTGTATACTATATACTGTATACTATATACTATATACTGTATACTGTATACTATATACTGTATACTGTATACTATATACTATATACTGTATACTATATACTGTATACTGTATACTATATACTGTATACTGTATACTGTATACTATATACTATATACTGTATACTGTATACTATATACTGTATACTATATACTGTATACTGTATACTGTATACTGTATACTATATACTATATACTGTATACTATATACTGTATACTATATACTGTATACTATATACTATATACTGTATACTATATACTATATACTATATACTGTATACTATATACTATATACTGTATACTATATACTGTATACTATATACTATATACTGTATTCTGTAATCTATATACTAGATACTAGATACTAGATACTGTATACTGTATACTGTATACTAGATACTAGATACTAGATACTATATACTGTATACTAGATACTAGATACTAGATACTAGATACTAGATACTGTATACTATATACTAGATACTTATCAAACATAATGTAATTGCTGAATATCAAAAGTAAAAGTATAAATCCTTTCAAATTCCTTATATTAATCAAAGCAGGTGGCACCATTTCCTTGTTTTTAACATTTACAGATAGCCAGGGGCCACACTCCACCACTCAGACATTATTAACAGATAGCCAGGGGAACACTCCAACACTCAGACATCATTAACAGATAGCCAGGGGAACACTCCACCACTCAGACATTATTAACAGATAGCCAGGGGAACACTCCAACACTCAGACATTATTAACAGATAGCCAGGGGAACACTCCAACACTCAGACATTATTAACAGATAGCCAGGGGAACACTCCAACACTCAGACATTATTAACAGATAGCCAGGGAACACTCCACCACTCAGACATTATTAACAGATAGCCAGGGGAACACTCCAACACTCAGACATCATTTACAGATAGCCAGGGGCCACACTCCACCACTCAGACATCATTAACAGATAGCCAGGGGAACACTCCAACACTCAGACATTATTAACAGATAGCCAGGGGAACACTCCACCACTCAGACATCATTAACAGATAGCCAGGGAACACTCCAACACTCAGACATCATTAACAGATAGCCAGGGGAACACTCCAACACTCAGACATTATTAACAGATAGCCAGGGGCACACTCCACCACTCAGACATTATTAACAGATAGCCAGGGGAACACTCCAACACTCAGACATTATTAACAGATAGCCAGGGGAACACTCCAACACTCAGACATCATTAACAGATAGCCAGGGGAACACTCCACAACTCAGACATTATTAACAGATAGCCAGGGGAACACTCCACCACTCAGACATTATTAACAGATAGCCAGGGGAACACTCCAACACTCAGACATTATTAACAGATAGCCAGGGGAACACTCCAACACTCAGACATTATTAACAGATAGCCAGGGGAACACTCCAACACTCAGACATTATTAACAGATAGCCAGGGAACACTCCAACACTCAGACATCATTTACAGATAGCCAGGAACACTCCAACACTCAGACATCATTAACAGATAGCCAGGGAACACTCCACCACTCAGACATTATTAACAGATAGCCAGGGAAACACTTCCAACACTCAGACATTATTAACAGATAGCCAGGGGAACACTCCAACACTCAGACATTATTAACAGATAGCCAGGAACACTCCACCACTCAGACATTATTAACAGATAGCCAGGGAACACTCCAACACTCAGACATTATTAACAGATAGCCAGGGAACACTCCAACACTCAGACATCATTTACAGATAGCCAGGGGAACACTCCAACACTCAGACATTATTAACAGATAGCCAGGGGAACACTCCAACACTCAGACATTATTAACAGATAGCCAGGGGAACACTCCACCACTCAGACATTATTAACAGATAGCCAGGGGAACACTCCACCACTCAGACATTATTAACAGATAGCCAGGGGAACACTCCAACACTCAGACATCATTAACAGATAGCCAGGGAACACTCCAACACTCAGACATTATTTACAGATAGCCAGGGAACACTCCAACACTCAGACATTATTAACAGATAGCCAGGGGAACACTCCAACACTCAGACATTATTAACAGATAGCCAGGGGAACACTCCACCACTCAGACATCATTAACAGATAGCCAGGGGAACACTCCACCACTCAGACATCATTAACAGATAGCCAGGGGAACACTCCAACACTCAGACGTTATTTACAAAATATGCATTTGTGTTGAGTGTCCACCAGAACATAGTGTTCTCTTGATAAATGCGTGAATTTCACAATTTTCCTGTCCTGCTAAGCATTCAAAATCTTGCGAGTACTTTGGGTTGTCAGGGAAAAGTAAAATATTTTCTTTAGGAATCTGGTGAAGTAAAAGTAAAAGTTGTCAAAAATATAAATAGTAAAGTAAAGTACAGATACCCCAAAACACTACTTAAGTAGTACTTTAAAGTATTTTTAGTTAAGTACTTTACACCACTGGCTCTAAGGTACATCATGTCATCTTGTGAAATAAGGGCTCTTCACCCTCCTGTGACCCCGGCTGGGTTAGGGTCAACATATAAACAGCCTGGACTATGAAGTCACTACATTACAGTTTCTGTGTGGGAGAAACCAGAGAGCAGAACTAACACATGATTATCAGACACACGGAAATACAGAAAGAAGCTCTTTGTTATTTTGAAGAGCACAGATACAACTTCGAAGTCTTTCTGCGGATCTTCAGTTTATGGTAGAGCTGCGGCACAATGGGACATTAAGATGGTACAATGTCTGGTGCGATGGGTATAGTGATACCATAAGGCTGTGATGGATGATAGGTCCAGGGTCTAAGGTAGTGTTTTTTCCCATATGGCTGTGATGGATGATAGACCCAGGGTCTGAGGTAGTGTTTTTTCCCATATGGCTGTGTGATGGATGATAGGCCCCGGGTCTGAGGTAGTGTTTTTCCCATATGGCTGTGTGATGGATGATAGGCCCCGGGTCTGAGGTAGTGTTTTTCCCATATGGCTGTGATGGATGATAGACCCAGGGTCTGAGGTAGTGTTTTTTCCCATACGGCTGTGTGATGGATGATAGGCCCAGGGTCTGAGGTAGTGGTTTTTCCCATACGGCTGTGTGATGGATGATAGGCCCAGGGTCTGAGGTAGTGGTTTTTCCCATATGGCTGTGATGGATGATAGGCCCAGGGTCTGAGGTAGTGTTTTTTCCCATATGGCTGTGTGATGGATGATAGGCCCTGGGTCTGAGGTAGTGTTTTTCCCATATGGCTGTGATGGATGATAGACCCAGGGTCTGAGGTAGTGTTTTTTCCCATACGGCTGTGTGATGGATGATAGGCCCAGGGTCTGAGGTAGTGGTTTTTCCCATACGGCTGTGTGATGGATGATAGGCCCAGGGTCTGAGGTAGTGGTTTTTCCCATATGGCTGTGTGATGGATGATAGGCCCAGGGTCTGAGGTAGTGGTTTTTCCCATATGACTGTGATGGATGATAGGCCCCGGGTCTGAGGTAGTGTTTTTCCCATATGGCTGTGATGGATGATAGACCCAGGGTCTGAGGTAGTGGTTTTTCCTATATGGCTGTGATGGATGATAGACCCAGGGTCTGAGGTAGTGGCTTTCCCATATGGCTGTGTGATGGATGATAGGCCCAGGGTCTGAGGTAGTGGTTTTTCCCATATGGCTGTGTGATGGATGATAGACCCAGGGTCTAAGGTAGTGGTTTTTCCCATATGGCTGTGATGGATGATAGGCCCAGGGTCTGAGGTAGTGGTTTTTCCCATATGTCTGTGTGATGGATGATAGGCCCAGGGTCTAAGGTAGTGGTTTTTCCCATATGTCTGTGTGATGGATGATAGGCCCAGGGTCTGAGGTAGTGGTTTATCCCATATGGCTGTGTGATGGATGATAGGCCCAGGGTCTGAGGTAGTGTTTTTCCCATATGGCTGTGATGGATGATAGGCCCAGGGTCTGAGGTAGTGGTTTTCTCCCATATGGCTGTGTGATGGATGATAGGCCCAGGGTCTGAGGTAGTGTTTTTCCCATATGGCTGTGATGGATGATAGGCCCAGGGTCTGAGGTAGTGGTTTTTTCCCATATGGCTGTGTGATGGATGATAGGCCCAGGGTCTAAGGTAGTGGTTTTTCCCATATGGCTGTGTGATGGATGATAGGCCCAGGGTCTGAGGTAGTGGTTTTTCCCATATGGCTGTGTGATGGATGATAGACCCAGGGTCTAAGGTAGTGGTTTTTCCCATATGACTGTGATGGATGATAGGCCCAGGGTCTGAGGTAGTGGTTTTTCCCATATGGCTGTGTGATGGATGATAGACCCAGGGTCTAAGGTAGTGTTTTTCCCATATGGCTGTGTTATGGTGACACTATGATCATGGCCTTATTACTATTACAGCATATTGGAAGCCTGTCGTTCATATTCCATTCACCCAGTGCCTCTCTTGCACACTCTGGCCTGCTTCTGTCTGATCTAGGGTGTACTCAGTAGTCCAACAGTTCAGGTTATCCCCGTTAGCTCCCGTTAGCTTTCGGTTATGAAAAGTTTTTCAAAGGAATCGGCTGAATTAATACACCCCTCATCACACTTAACACATTTTTTACGCAGTTTACTATATAGTACAGTCCATTATTACTATGTATTACAGTCCATTATTACTATGTATTACAGTCCATTATTACTATGTATTACAGTCCATTATTACTATGTATTACAGTCCATTATTACTATGTATTACAGTCCATTATTACTATGAATTACAGTCCATTATTACTATATAGTACAGTCCATTATTACTATGTAGTACAGTCCATTATTACTATGTATTACAGTCCATTATTACTATGTATTACAGTCCATTATTACTATGTAGTACAGTCCATTATTACTATATATTACAGTCCATTATTACTATGTATTACAGTCCATTATTACTATGTAGTACAGTCCATTATTACTATGTATTACAGTCCATTATTACTATGTATTACAGTCCATTATTACTATGTAGTACAGTCCATTATTACTATATATTACAGTCCATTATTACTATGTATTACAGTCCATTATTACTATGTAGTACAGTCCATTATTACTATGTATTACAGTCCATTATTACTATGTATTACAGTCCATTATTACTATGTATTACAGTCCATTATTACTATGTATTACAGTCCATTATTACTATATAGTACAGTCCATTATTACTATGTAGTACAGTCCATTATTACTATGTATTACAGTCCATTATTACTATGTATTACAGTCCATTATTACTATGTATTACAGTCCATTATTACTATGTATTACAGTCCATTATTACTATATAGTACAGTCCATTATTACTATGTAGTACAGTCCATTATTACTATGTATTACAGTCCATTATTACTATGTATTACAGTCCATTATTACTATGTAGTACAGTCCATTATTACTATATATTACAGTCCATTATTACTATGTATTACAGTCCATTATTACTATGTAGTACAGTCCATTATTACTATGTATTACAGTCCATTATTACTATGTATTACAGTCCATTATTACTATGTATTACAGTCCATTATTACTATGTATTACAGTCCATTATTACTATATAGTACAGTCCATTATTACTATGTAGTACAGTCCATTATTACTATGTATTACAGTCCATTATTACTATATAGTACAGTCCATTATTACTATATAGTACAGTCCATTATTACTATGTAGTACAGTCCATTATTACTATGTATTACAGTCCATTATTACTATGTATTACAGTCCATTATTACTATGTATTACAGTCCATTATTACTATATAGTACAGTCCATTATTACTATATAGTACAGTCCATTATTACTATGTATTACAGTCCATTATTACTATGTATTACAGTCCATTATTACTATGTATTACAGTCCATTATTACTATGTATTACAGTCCATTATTACTATGTAGTACAGTCCATTATTACTATGTAGTACAGTCCATTATTACTATGTATTACAGTCCATTATTACTATGTATTACAGTCCATTATTACTATGTAGTACAGTCCATTATTACTATGTAGTACAGTCCATTATTACTATATAGTACAGTCCATTATTACTATGTATTACAGTCCATTATTACTATGTATTACAGTCCATTATTACTATATAGTACAGTCCATTATTACTATATAGTACAGTCCATTATTACTATGTAGTACAGTCCATTATTACTATGTATTACAGTCCATTATTACTATGTATTACAGTCCATTATTACTATGTATTACAGTCCATTATTACTATATAGTACAGTCCATTATTACTATATAGTACAGTCCATTATTACTATGTATTACAGTCCATTATTACTATGTATTACAGTCCATTATTACTATGTATTACAGTCCATTATTACTATGTATTACAGTCCATTATTACTATATAGTACAGTCCATTATTACTATATAGTACAGTCCATTATTACTATGTATTACAGTCCATTATTACTATGTATTACAGTCCATTATTACTATGTAGTACAGTCCATTATTACTATATAGTACAGTCCATTATTACTATATAGTACAGTCCATTATTACTATGTATTACAGTCCATTATTACTATATAGTACAGTCCATTATTACTATATAGTACAGTCCATTATTACTATGTATTACAGTCCATTATTACTATATAGTACAGTCCATTATTACTATGTATTACAGTCCATTATTACTATGTATTACAGTCCATTATTACTATATAGTACAGTCCATTATTACTATGTAGTGCAGTCCATTATTACTATGTATTACAGTCCATTATTACTATGTAGTACAGTCCATTATTACTATATATTACAGTCCATTATTACTATGTATTACAGTCCATTATTACTATGTATTACAGTCCATTATTACTATGTATTACAGTCCATTATTACTATGTATTACAGTCCATTATTACTATGTATTACAGTCCATTATTACTATATAGTACAGTCCATTATTACTATGTAGTACAGTCCATTATTACTATGTATTACAGTCCATTATTACTATGTATTACAGTCCATTATTACTATATAGTACAGTCCATTATTACAATATTGTACAGTCCATTATTACTATGTAGTACAGTCCATTATTACTATGTATTACAGTCCATTATTACTATGTATTACAGTCCATTATTACTATATAGTACAGTCCATTATTACTATATAGTACAGTCCATTATTACTATGTATTACAGTCCATTATTACTATGTATTACAGTCCATTATTACTATGTATTACAGTCCATTATTACTATGTATTACAGTCCATTATTACTATGTAGTACAGTCCATTATTACTATGTATTACAGTCCATTATTACTATGTATTACAGTCCATTATTACTATGTAGTACAGTCCATTATTACTATGTAGTACAGTCCATTATTACTATATAGTACAGTCCATTATTACTATGTATTACAGTCCATTTATTATGTAGTACAGTCCATTATTACTATATAGTACAGTCCATTATTACTATATAGTACAGTCCATTATTACTATGTAGTACAGTCCATTATTACTATGTAGTACAGTCCATTATTACTATGTATTACAGTCCATTATTACTATGTATTACAGTCCATTTTTACTATGTATTACAGTCCATTATTACTATATAGTACAGTCCATTATTACTATATAGTACAGTCCATTATTACTATGTATTACAGTCCATTATTACTATGTATTACAGTCCATTATTACTATGTATTACAGTCCATTATTACTATATATTACAGTCCATTATTACTATGTATTACAGTCCATTATTACTATATAGTACAGTCCATTATTACTATATAGTACAGTCCATTATTACTATGTATTACAGTCCATTATTACTATGTATTACAGTCCATTATTACTATGTAGTACAGTCCATTATTACTATATAGTACAGTCCATTATTACTATATAGTACAGTCCATTATTACTATGTATTACAGTCCATTATTACTATATAGTACAGTCCATTATTACTATATAGTACAGTCCATTATTACTATGTATTACAGTCCATTATTACTATATAGTACAGTCCATTATTACTATGTATTACAGTCCATTATTACTATGTAGTACAGTCCATTATTACTATGTAGTACAGTCCATTATTACTATGTATTACAGTCCATTATTACTATGTATTACAGTCCATTATTACTATATATTACAATCCATTATTACTATGTAGTACAGTCCATTATTACTATGTATTACAGTCCATTATTACTATGTATTACAGTCCATTATTACTATGTAGTACAGTCCATTATTACTATGTAGTACAGTCCATTATTACTATGTAGTACAGTCCATTATTACTATGTAGTACAGTCCATTATTACTATGTATTACAGTCCATTATTACTATGTATTACAGTCCATTATTACTATGTAGTACAGTCCATTATTACTATATAGTACAGTCCATTATTACTATGTATTACAGTCCATTATTACTATGTAGTACAGTCCATTATTACTATGTAGTACAGTCCATTATTACTATATATTACAGTCCATTATTACTATGTAGTACAGTCCATTATTAATATGTAGTACAGTCCATTATTACTATGTATTACAGTCCATTATTACTATGTAGTACAGTCCATTATTACTATGTAGTACAGTCCATTATTACTATATATTACAGTCCATTATTACTATGTAGTACAGTCCATTATTACTATGTAGTACAGTCCATTATTACTATGTATTACAGTCCATTATTACTATGTAGTACAGTCCATTATTACTATGTAGTACAGTCCATTATTACTATATAGTACAGTCCATTATTACTATATATTACAGTCCATTATTACTATGTATTACAGTCCATTATTACTATATAGTACAGTCCATTATTACTATATATTACAGTCCATTATTACTATATAGTACAGTCCATTATTACTATATAGTACTGTCCATTATTACTATGTATTACAGTCCATTATTACTATGTATTACAGTCCATTATTACTATGTAGTACAGTCCATTATTACTATGTAGTACAGTCCATTATTACTATATAGTACAGTCCATTATTACTATGTAGTACAGTCCATTATTACTATATAGTACAGTCCATTATTACTATATAGTACAGTCCATTATTACTATGTATTACAGTCCATTATTACTATGTAGTACAGTCCATTATTACTATGTAGTACAGTCCATTATTACTATGTAGTACAGTCCATTATTACTATGTAGTACAGTCCATTATTACTATGTAGTACAGTCCATTATTACTATGTATTACAGTCCATTATTACTATATATTACAGTCCATTATTACTATGTATTACAGTCCATTATTACTATGTAGTACAGTCCATTATTACTATATAGTACAGTCCATTATTACTATGTAGTACAGTCCATTATTACTATATAGTACAGTCCATTATTACTATGTAGTACAGTCCATTATTACTATGTATTACAGTCCATTATTACTATGTATTACAGTCCATTATTACTATATAGTACAGTCCATTATTACTATGTAGTACAGTCCATTATTACTATGTAGTACAGTCCATTATTACTATATAGTACAGTCCATTATTACTATATATTACAGTCCATTATTACTATGTATTACAGTCCATTATTACTATATAGTACAGTCCATTATTACTATATATTACAGTCCATTATTACTATATAGTACAGTCCATTATTACTATATAGTACTGTCCATTATTACTATGTATTACAGTCCATTATTACTATGTATTACAGTCCATTATTACTATGTAGTGCAGTCCATTATTACTATGTAGTACAGTCCATTATTACTATATAGTACAGTCCATTATTACTATGTAGTACAGTCCATTATTACTATATAGTACAGTCCATTATTACTATATAGTACAGTCCATTATTACTATGTAGTACAGTCCATTATTACTATGTAGTACAGTCCATTATTACTATGTAGTACAGTCCATTATTACTATGTAGTACAGTCCATTATTACTATGTATTACAGTCCATTATTACTATGTAGTGCAGTCCATTATTACTATATAGTACAGTCCATTATTACTATGTAGTACAGTCCATTATTACTATGTATTACAGTCCATTATTACTATGTATTACAGTCCATTATTACTATGTAGTACAGTCCATTATTACTATGTAGTACAGTCCATTATTACTATGTATTACAGTCCATTATTACTATGTATTACAGTCCATTATTACTATGTAGTACAGTCCATTATTACTATATAGTATAGTCCATTATTACTATATAGTACAGTCCATTATTACTATGTAGTACAGTCCATTATTACTATGTAGTACAGTCCATTATTACTATGTAGTACAGTCCATTATTACTATGTATTACAGTCCAGTATTACTATGTATTACAGTCCATTATTACTATGTAGTACAGTCCATTATTACTATGTAGTACAGTCCATTATTACTATGTATTACAGTCCATTATTACTATGTATTACAGTCCATTATTACTATGTATTACAGTCCATTATTACTATGTAGTACAGTCCATTATTACTATGTATTACAGTCCATTATTACTATGTAGTACCTTCCATTATTACTATGTAGTTCAGTCCATTATTACTATGTAGTACAGTCCATTATTACTATGTATTACAGTCCATTATTACTATGTATTACAGTCCATTATTACTATGTAGTACAGTCCATTATTACTATGTAGTACAGTCCATTATTACTATATAGTACATTCCATTATTACTATACAGTACAGTCCATTATTACTATGTATTACAGTCCATTATTACTATATAGTACCGTCCATTATTACTATGTATTACAGTCCATTATTACTATATAGTACCGTCCATTATTACTATGTATTACAGTCCATTATTACTATATAGTACAGTCCATTATTACTATGTATTACAGTCCATTATTACTATTTAGTACAGTCCATTATTACTATGTAGTACAGTCCATTATTACTATGTAGTACAGTCCATTATTACTATGTATTACAGTCCATTATTACTATGTATTACAGTCCATTATTACTATGTAGTACAGTCCATTATTACTATGTAGTACAGTCCATTATTACTATGTATTACAGTCCATTATTACTATGTAGTACAGTCCATTATTACTATGTAGTACAGTCCATTATTACTATGTAGTACAGTCCATTATTACTATGTAGTACCGTCCATTTTTACTATGTATTACAGTCCATTATTACTATATAGTACAGTCCATTATTACTATATAGTACAGTCCATTATTACTATGTAGTACAGTCCATTATTACTATGTAGTACAGTCCATTATTACTATGTAGTACAGTCCATTATTACTATGTATTACAGTCCATTATTACTATGTATTACAGTCCATTATTACTATGTAGTACAGTCCATTATTACTATGTAGTACAGTCCATTATTACTATGTATTACAGTCCATTATTACTATGTATTACAGTCCATTATTACTATGTATTACAGTCCATTATTACTATGTAGTACAGTCCATTATTACTATGTATTACAGTCCATTATTACTATGTAGTACCTTCCATTATTACTATGTAGTACAGTCCATTATTACTATGTAGTACAGTCCATTATTACTATGTATTACAGTCCATTATTACTATGTATTACAGTCCATTATTACTATGTAGTACAGTCCATTATTACTATGTAGTACAGTCCATTATTACTATATAGTACATTCCATTATTACTATACAGTACAGTCCATTATTACTATGTATTACAGTCCATTATTACTATATAGTACCGTCCATTATTACTATGTATTACAGTCTATTATTACTATATAGTACCGTCCATTATTACTATGTATTACAGTCCATTATTACTATATAGTACAGTCCATTATTACTATGTATTACAGTCCATTATTACTATGTATTACAGTCCATTATTACTATGTATTACAGTCCATTATTACTATGTATTACAGTCCATTATTACTATGTAGTACAGTCCATTATTACTATGTAGTACAGTCCATTATTACTATGTATTACAGTCCATTATTACTATGTATTACAGTCCATTATTACTATGTATTACAGTCCATTATTACTATGTAGTACAGTCCATTATTACTATGTATTACAGTCCATTATTACTATGTAGTACCTTCCATTATTACTATGTAGTACAGTCCATTATTACTATGTAGTACAGTCCATTATTACTATGTATTACAGTCCATTATTACTATGTATTACAGTCCATTATTACTATGTAGTACAGTCCATTATTACTATGTAGTACAGTCCATTATTACTATATAGTACATTCCATTATTACTATACAGTACAGTCCATTATTACTATGTATTACAGTCCATTATTACTATATAGTACCGTCCATTATTACTATGTATTACAGTCTATTATTACTATATAGTACCGTCCATTATTACTATGTATTACAGTCCATTATTACTATATAGTACAGTCCATTATTACTATGTATTACAGTCCATTATTACTATTTAGTACAGTCCATTATTACTATGTAGTACAGTCCATTATTACTATGTAGTACAGTCCATTATTACTATGTATTACAGTCCATTATTACTATGTATTACAGTCCATTATTACTATGTAGTACAGTCCATTATTACTATGTAGTACAGTCCATTATTACTATGTATTACAGTCCATTATTACTATGTGTTACAGTCCATTATTACTATGTATTACAGTCCATTATTACTATGTAGTACAGTCCATTATTACTATATAGTACAGTCCATTATTACTATGTAGTACAGTCCATTATTACTATGTAGTACAGTCCATTATTACTATGTAGTACAGTCCATTATTACTATATAGTACAGTCCATTATTACTATGTAGTACAGTCCATTATTACTATGTATTACAGTCCATTATTACTATGTAGTACAGTCCATTATTACTATGTATTACAGTCCATTATTACTATGTAGTACAGTCCATTATTACTATGTAGTACAGTCCATTATTACTATGTAGTACAGTCCATTATTACTATGTATTACAGTCCATTATTACTATGTAGTACAGTCCATTATTACTATGTAGTACAGTCCATTATTACTATGTAGTACAGTCCATTATTACTATGTAGTACAGTCCATTATTACTATGTATTACAGTCCATTATTACTATGTATTACAGTCCATTATTACTATGTAGTACAGTCCATTATTACTATGTAGTACAGCCCATTATTACTATGCAGACTACCTTTGTTATTACTTCTAATACTTCGACATTAGACCGGTGGAAATCTGTCCTTGCCCTGAGTACAAATTTCAGATGTTTGGTTCGAACTGCAGAGACTTTGTGAGATGCAGAGTAGTTTAAAGGATCATCTCCGCATGTGTAGTTCCCACCGTGACTTATGGAGGAGGAGCTGGGTTTGGTCTAGCGTCGTCCGGGTTAGGGGAGGGTTTGGCCTAGCGTCGTCCGGGTTAGGGGAGGGTTTGGCCCAGCGTTGTCCGGGTTAGGGGAGGGTTTGGCCCAGCGTCGTCCGGGTTAGGGGAGGGTTTGGCCCAGCGTCGTCCGGGTTAGGGGAGGGTTTGGCCCAGCGTCGTCCGGGTTAGGGGAGGGTTTGGCCGGCAGGGATGTCCTTGTCCCATTGCGCTCTAGTGACTCCTTGTGGCAGGCTGGGCGCAGTGCACGCTGACATGGTCGCCAGGTGTACTGTGTTTCCTCTGAAAAGTTGGTGTGGCTGGCTTCTGGGTTAAGCAGGCATTGTGTCAAGAAGCAGTGCGGCTTGGTTGGGTTGTGTTTCGGAGGACGCACGGCCTTCACCTTTCCTGAGTCTGTACGGGAGTTGCAGCGATGAGACAAGACTGTAACTACCAATTGGGGAGAAAAAGAAAAAAAAAATAGAAGGCTTTAACCAGCATGGCTACCACAGCATTCTGCAGCGATATGGCATCCCATCTGGTTGGGGCTTAGTGGGACTATCATTTGTTTTTCACAGGACAATGACCCCAAACACACCTCCAGGCTGTGTAAGGACTATTTGACCAAGAAGGAGAGAGACAGGCCGTGCAAGGCTCTCGATGCGCACAGGGGACCTGATGCGTGGAGCAGGAACAGGACGTGCTGGGCTCTCGATGCACACAGGGGACACAGTGCGCAGAGCAGGCGCAGGATATCCTGGTCCGAGGAGGCGCACTGGAGACCAGCGCTGAGCCAGCACCCTCCTTCCAGGCTGGTCGCTCACCCTAGCCTGACAGATGCGGGGAGCTGGAATGTCACGCACCGGGCTGTGAACGCACACTGGAGACACCGTGCTCTTCACCGCATAACACGGTGCCTTACCAGTACGACGCTCCCTCCAGTAAGCACAGGGAGTTGGCTCAGGTCTCCAACCTGGATCAACCAAACTCCCCGTGTGCCCCCCAATTTTCTTTGGAGGGGGCTGCCTCTCGGACTTCCTAGCTCGGTATTTCTCCTCGTAGAAACGCCGCTCTGCCTTAGCTGGCTCCAACTCCTCCCTGGGACGGCGATACTCCCCAGCCTGGCTCCAGGGTCCCTTTCTGTCCAGGATCTCCTCCCATGTCCAACTTCCCGATGACCCCGCTGCTTGGTCCTATTGTGGTGGGTCATTCTGTCACGATCTTCGAAAGGAGCGGACCAAGATGCAGCGAGGGTTCCAGTATACATACTTTAATTACGTAGAAACTGGCAAAACAACAAACAATGAAGACCTTAACGCTGGTGTGGCTCAACACAGGCACACACACAGACACAAATACAAACATTCAATAACCCACAAAACAGGTGGGAAAAGGGAACCAACTTAAATAGGATTCCCAATTAGAGGCAACGACAACCAGCTGCCTCTAATTGGGAACCAACTCAAAACTAACATAGAGTTCCCTAGAAAACTCAAGTCACGCCCTGACCCAACATACCATAGAGAAACCTATAGGGCTCTCTATGGCCAGGGCGTGACACCTCAACCCAATTGAGATGGTTTAGGATGAGTTGGACCGCAGAGTGAAGGAAAAAACAGCCATCAAGTGCTCAGCATATGTGGGAACTCCTTCAAAACTGTTGGAAAAGCATTCCAGGTGAAGCTGGTTGAGAGAATGCCAAGGCAAAGGGTGGCTACTTTGAAGAATCTCAAATATAAAATATATTTTGATTTGTTTAAAACTTTTGGTTACTACATGTTTCCATATGTGTCATTTCATAGTTTTGATGTCTTCACTATTATTCTACAATGTAGATTTTTTTTAAATAAAGAGAAACCCTTGAATGAGTAGGTGTGTCCAAACTTTTGACTGGTACTGTACTTACCACCTTTAGGCACCTCATCATATTATACTGAAGAATTTGTACCTCCCAAATGGCACCCTATTCCCTACATACAGTAGTGCACTACTCCATATGAGCCATTGCCAAAATTAGTGCACTATGTAGGGAATAGGATGGCATTTTGGACGGAACCCATCTATTCAGGTCAGTGCTAGGATTGTCTGTTCTCTCCTTGACTTGTACATGGCCTCAACATATGCCTTTAGCCAGACACATATTTATTTATAATCATTTGAGACTGTGTGTGTGTCTGTCTGTGTGTTTGGTCTGTCTGGCTGTTTGATAATCTCCATGTGGCTCATATTTCTGTTTATCCTGTGTTAACAGTAGACTACAGAGGCAGATAAACACACATAGCTGGAGTTGTGTCTGGAGAGAGGAGAGGAGAGGAAAGAAAGGAGGAGGGGAGAGGGATGCAGAGGGGAGGCAGAGGAGGAGAGGAGGAGAGTAAGAGGGATTCAGCGTGGAGGGAGAGGAGGAGAAGAGAGGAGGAGAGGAGAGGAGGAGAGGAGGAGAGTAGAGGAGGAGAGGAGGAGAGGAGGAGAGGAGGAGGGAGGAGAGGAGGAGAGGAGGAGAGTAGGAGGGAGGAGAGGAGGAGAGTAGGAGGGAGGAGAGTAAGAGGGAGGAGAGGAGGAGAGTAAGAGGAGAGGAGAGGAGGAGAGGAGGAGAGGAGAGGAGAAGAGGAGGAGAGGAGGAGAGGAGGAGAGGGAGGAGGAGGAGAGAGGAGGAGAGTAGGAGGGAGGAGAGTAAGAGGGAGGAGAGGAGGAGAGTAAGAGGAGAGGAGAGGAGGGAAAGGAGGAGAGGAGGAGAGGAGGAGAAGAGAGGAGGAGAGGAGGTGAGGAGAGAGGAGGAGAGGAGAGGAGGAGAGGAGGAGAGGAGGTGAGTAAGAGGAGAGGAGAGGGAGGAGAGGAGGGAGAGGAGAGGAGGAGGAGAGGAGGAGAGGAGGAGAGGAGGAGAGGAGGAGGAGGAGGAGAGGAGAGAGGAGAGTAAAAGGGAGGAGAGGAGGTGAGTAAGAGGAGAGGCGAGGAGGAGAGGAGGAGAGGAGAGGAGGAGGGGAGGAGGAGAGGAGGAGAGGAGGAGAGGAGGAGAGGAGGAGAGTAAAAGGGAGGAGGTGAGTAAGAGGAGAGGCGAGGAGGAGAGGAGGAGAGGAGAGGAGGAGAGGAGGAGAGGAGGAGAGGATGAGAGTAAAAGGGAGGAGAGGAGGGGAGGAGAGGAGGAGAGTAGGAGGGAGGAGAGGAGGAGAGGAGAGGAGGAGAGGAGGAGAGTAAGAGGAGAGGAGAGGAGGAGAGGAAGAGGAGAGGAGAGGAGGAGAGGAGGTGAGTAAGAGGAGAGGAGAGGAGGAGAGGAGGAGAGGAGGAGAGGAGAGGAGGAGAGGAGAGGAGGAGAGTAGGAGGGATTCAGCGTGGAGGGAGAGGAGGAGAAGAGAGGAGGAGAAGAGAGGAGGAGAGGAGAAGAGGAGGAGGGGAGAGAAGGAGAGGAAGAGATGAGACTAATATGGAGGCAGAGGAGGGAGGAAAATCAGTCACTCTGGCATTACCTTCATCATATGGTAACATCATATTCGGCTGAGCTATCTGTGGTCTAACATTAATGTTGTGATCGTCCGTAAAACCAGAATAATCCCACCGTGTGTTGCTGTGTGATGGTTGAGGAGGTTTCTCTCAACAGATCAAGATCCATAATCAACAGGGGAGTTGAGACAGAACCAAACCCGTAAGACAGGTCCATAATCAACAGGAGTTGAGACAGAACCAATCCCCGTAAGACAGGTCCATAATCAACAGGGGAGTTGAGACAGAACCAATCCCCGTAAGACAGGTCCATAATCAACAGGGGAGTTGAGACAGAACCAAACCCCGTAAGACAGGTCCATAATCAACAGGGGAGTTGAGACAGAACCAAACCCCGTAAGACAGGTCCATAATCAACAGGGGAGTTGAGACAGAACCAAACCCCGTAAGACAGGTCCATAATCAACAGGGAGTTGAGACAGAACCAAACCCGTAAGACAGGTCCATAATCAACAGGAGTTGAGACAGAACCAAACCCGTAAGACAGGTCCATAATCAACAGGAGTTGAGACAGAACCAAACCCCGTAAGACAGGTCCATAATCAACAGGAGTTGAGACAGAACCAAACCCCGTAAGACAGGTCCATAATCAACAGGGGAGTTGAGACAGAACCAACCCCCGTAAGACAGGTCCATAATCAACAGGGGAGTTGAGACAGAACCAAACCCCGTAAGACAGGTCCATAATCAACAGGGGAGCATGTTACGGGGGTCTGCTGAACCGTCTGGAGGATTTCGTAGTGCTGTGGGGCATCATGGGGGTTCATGGAGGGGGGCTTTTGTTTCTAACGTTTTTTTAAATTAAATAAAGTTTGTGCTTTTAATGATGCAACTATTGGGCCAATAAAAAATTAATAAAACAACTGTATGTCTGTCTGATCCCCATGATCGTCATCTGAGTCTGTCCTCTGATAACTGGCCCTGTTAGGCTGAAAAGACCAGGATGACGTAACCTCTTGGTCTGAGTCTGTCCTCTGATAACTGGCCCTGATAGGCTGAAAAGACCAGGATGACGTAACCTCTTGGTCTGAGTCTGTCCTCTGATAACTGGCCCTGATAGGCTGAAAAGACCAGGATGACGTAACCTTGGCTTCTGGGCTTTGTGTAGATCATATTTAAATTAAATAACAACTGTTTGACCTTTTGACATAGTTGCCTACCTGCAGGTGTCCCTAGACATAGTAGCCTACCTGCAGGTGTCCCTAGACAGAGTAGTCTACCTGCAGGTGTCCCTAGACATAGTAGTCTACCTGCAGGTGTCCCTAGACAGAGTAGTCTACCTGCAGCTGTCCCTAGACATAGTAGCCTACCTGCAGGTGTCCCTAGACAGAGTAGTCTACCTGCAGGTGTCCCTAGACATAGTAGCCTACCTGCAGGTGTCCCTAGACAGAGTAGTCTACCTGCAGGTGTCCCTAGACATAGTAGTCTACCTGCAGGTGTCCCTAGACATAGTAGCCTACCTGCAGGTGTCCCTAGACAGAGTAGTCTACCTGCAGGTGTCCCTAGACATAGTAGCCTACCTGCAGGTGTCCCTAGACAGAGTAGCCTACCTGCAGGTGTCCCTAGACAGAGTAGTCTACCTGCAGGTGTCCCTAGACATAGTAGCCTACCTGCAGGTGTCCCTAGACAGAGTAGTCTACCTGCAGGTGTCCCTAGACATAGTAGCTTACCTGCAGGTGTGCCTAGACATTGTAGTCTACCTGCAGGTGTCCCTAGACAGAGTAGTCTACCTGCAGGTGTGCCTAGACATTGTAGTCTACCTGCAGGTGTCCCTAGACATAGTAGTCTACCTGCAGGTGTCCCTAGACAGAGTATTCTACCTGCAGGTGTCCCTAGACCTTGTAGTCTACCTGCAGGTGTCCCTAGACAGAGTTGCCTACTTACAGGTGTCCCTAGACATAGTAGCCTACCTGCAGGTGTCCCTAGACAGAGTAGTCTACCTGCAGCTGTCCCTAGACAGAGTAGCCTACCTGCAGGTGTCCCTAGACAGAGTAGTCTACCTACAGGTGTCCCTAGACAGAGTAGTCTACCTGCAGGTGTCCCTAGACAGAGTAGCCTACCTGCATGTGTCCCTAGACAGAGTAGTCTACCTGCAGGTGTCCCTAGACAGAGTAGCCTACCTGCAGGTGTCCCTAGACAGAGTAGCCTACCTACAGGCGTCCCTAGACAGAGTAGCCTACCTGCATGTGTCCCTAGACAGAGTAGTCTACCTGCAGGAGGAGAGTAGGAGGGAGGAGAGTAAGAGGGAGGAGAGGAGGAGAGTAAGAGGAGAGGAGAGGAGGAGAGGAGGAGAGGAGGAGAGGAGAGGAGAAGAGGAGGAGAGGAGGAGAGGAGGAGAGGAGGAGGGAGGAGAGGAGGAGAGTAGGAGGGAGGAGAGTAAGAGGGAGGAGAGGAGGAGAGTAAGAGGAGAGGAGAGGAGGAAAGGAGGAGAGGAGGAGAGGAGGAGAAGAGAGGAGGAGAGGAGGTGAGGAGAGGAGGAGAGGAGAGGAGGAGAGGAGGAGAGGAGGTGAGTAAGAGGAGAGGAGAGGAGGAGAGGAGGAGAGGAGAGGAGGAGAGGGGAGGAGGAGAGGAGGAGAGGAGGAGAGGAGAGGAGGAGAGTAAAAGGAGGAGAGGAGGTGAGTAAGAGGAGAGGCGAGGAGGAGAGGAGGAGAGGAGAGGAGGAGGGGAGGAGGAGAGGAGGAGAGGAGGAGAGGAGGAGAGGAGGAGAGTAAAAGGGAGGAGGTGAGTAAGAGGAGAGGCGAGGAGGAGAGGAGGAGAGGAGAGGAGGAGAGGAGGAGAGGAGGAGAGGATGAGAGTAAAAGGGAGGAGAGGAGGGGAGGAGAGGAGGAGAGTAGGAGGGAGGAGAGGAGGAGAGGAGAGGAGGAGAGGAGGAGAGTAAGAGGAGAGGAGAGGAGGAGAGGAAGAGGAGAGGAGAGGAGGAGAGGAGGTGAGTAAGAGGAGAGGAGAGGAGGAGAGGAGGAGAGGAGGAGAGGAGAGGAGGAGAGGAGAGGAGGAGAGTAGGAGGGATTCAGCGTGGAGGGAGAGGAGGAGAAGAGAGGAGGAGAAGAGAGGAGGAGAGGAGAAGAGGAGGAGGGGAGAGAAGGAGAGGAAGAGATGAGACTAATATGGAGGCAGAGGAGGGAGGAAAATCAGTCACTCTGGCATTACCTTCATCATATGGTAACATCATATTCGGCTGAGCTATCTGTGGTCTAACATTAATGTTGTGATCGTCCGTAAAACCAGAATAATCCCACCGTGTGTTGCTGTGTGATGGTTGAGGAGGTTTCTCTCAACAGATCAAGATCCATAATCAACAGGGGAGTTGAGACAGAACCAAACCCCGTAAGACAGGTCCATAATCAACAGGGGAGTTGAGACAGAACCAATCCCCGTAAGACAGGTCCATAATCAACAGGGGAGTTGAGACAGAACCAATCCCCGTAAGACAGGTCCATAATCAACAGGGGAGTTGAGACAGAACCAAACCCCGTAAGACAGGTCCATAATCAACAGGGGAGTTGAGACAGAACCAAACCCCGTAAGACAGGTCCATAATCAACAGGGGAGTTGAGACAGAACCAAACCCCGTAAGACAGGTCCATAATCAACAGGGGAGTTGAGACAGAACCAAACCCCGTAAGACAGGTCCATAATCAACAGGAGTTGAGACAGAACCAAACCCCGTAAGACAGGTCCATAATCAACAGGGAGTTGAGACAGAACCAAACCTCGTAAGACAGGTCCATAATCAACAGGGAGTTGAGACAGAACCAAACCCCGTAAGACAGGTCCATAATCAACAGGAGTTGAGACAGAACCAACCCCGTAAGACAGGTCCATAATCAACAGGGGAGTTGAGACAGAACCAAACCCCGTAAGACAGGTCCATAATCAACAGGGGAGCATGTTACGGGGTCTGCTGAACCGTCTGGAGGATTTCGTAGTGCTGTGGGGCATCATGGGGTTCATGGAGGGGGCTTTTGTTTCTAACGTTTTTAAATTAAATAAAGTTTGTGCTTTTAATGATGCAACTATTGGGCCAATAAAAAATTAATAAAACAACTGTATGTCTGTCTGATCCCCATGATCGCCATCTGAGTCTGTCCTCTGATAACTGGCCCTGTTAGGCTGAAAAGACCAGGATGACGAACCTCTTGGTCTGAGTCTGTCCTCTGATAACTGGCCCTGATAGGCTGAAAAGACCAGGATGACGTAACCTCTTGGTCTGAGTCTGTCCTCTGATAACTGGCCCTGATAGGCTGAAAAGACCAGGATGACGTAACCTCTTGGTCTGAGTCTGTCCTCTGATAACTGGCCCTGATAGGCTGAAAAGACCAGGATGACGTAACCTCTTGGTCTGAGTCTGTCCTCTGATAACTGGCCCTGATAGGCTGAAAAGACCAGGATGACGTAACCTTGGCTTCTGGGCTTTGTGTAGATCATATTTAAATTAAATAACAACTGTTTGACCTTTTGACATAGTTGCCTACCTGCAGGTGTCCCTAGACATAGTAGCCTACCTGCAGGTGTCCCTAGACAGAGTAGTCTACCTGCAGGTGTCCCTAGACATAGTAGTCTACCTGCAGGTGTCCCTAGACAGAGTAGTCTACCTGCAGCTGTCCCTAGACATAGTAGCCTACCTGCAGGTGTCCCTAGACAGAGTAGTCTACCTGCAGGTGTCCCTAGACATAGTAGCCTACCTGCAGGTGTCCCTAGACAGAGTAGTCTACCTGCAGGTGTCCCTAGACATAGTAGTCTACCTGCAGGTGTCCCTAGACATAGTAGCCTACCTGCAGGTGTCCCTAGACAGAGTAGTCTACCTGCAGGTGTCCCTAGACATAGTAGCCTACCTGCAGGTGTCCCTAGACAGAGTAGCCTACCTGCAGGTGTCCCTAGACAGAGTAGTCTACCTGCAGGTGTCCCTAGACATAGTAGCCTACCTGCAGGTGTCCCTAGACAGAGTAGTCTACCTGCAGGTGTCCCTAGACATAGTAGCCTACCTGCAGGTGTGCCTAGACATTGTAGTCTACCTGCAGGTGTCCCTAGACAGAGTAGTCTACCTGCAGGTGTGCCTAGACATTGTAGTCTACCTACAGGTGTCCCTAGACATAGTAGTCTACCTGCAGGTGTCCCTAGACATAGTAGTCTACCTGCAGGTGTCCCTAGACAGAGTATTCTACCTGCAGGTGTCCCTAGACCTTGTAGTCTACCTGCAGGTGTCCCTAGACAGAGTTGCCTACTTACAGGTGTCCCTAGACATAGTAGCCTACCTGCAGGTGTCCCTAGACAGAGTAGTCTACCTGCAGCTGTCCCTAGACAGAGTAGCCTACCTGCAGGTGTCCCTAGACAGAGTAGTCTACCTGCAGGTGTCCCTAGACAGAGTAGCCTACCTGCATGTGTCCCTAGACAGAGTAGTCTACCTGCAGGTGTCCCTAGACAGAGTAGCCTACCTGCAGGTGTCCCTAGACAGAGTAGCCTACCTACAGGCGTCCCTAGACAGAGTAGCCTACCTGCATGTGTCCCTAGACAGAGTAGTCTACCTGCAGGTGTCCCTAGACAGAGTAGCCTACCTGCAGGTGTCCCTAGACAGAGTAGTCTACCTGCAGGTGTCCCTAGACAGAGTAGCCTACCTGCAGGTGTCCCTAGACAGAGTAGCCTACCTACATGTGTAGTAATCTAATTTTTATTTATTTTCTCCCCAATTTCATGGTTTCCAATTGATAGTTACAGTCCTGTCCCATCACTGCGACTCCCGTAAGGACTCGGGAGAGGCGTACGTCGATAGCCGTGCGTCCTCCGAAACACAACCCAACCAAGCCGCTATGCTTCTTGACACAATGCCCGCTTAACCCTGAAGCCCGCTACAGGAGTCGCTAGCGCACGATGGTACAGTAACATCTCTTCTGGCCAAACCCTCCTCTAACCCGGACGACGCTGGGCCAATTGGGCGCCGCCCCATGGGTCTCCTGGTCGCGACCGGCTGCGACAGAGCCTGGACTCCAACCCAGAATCTCTAGTGGCACAGCTAGCACTGCGATGTAGCTCCACCGGGAGTCCCACATCTATCAGAATCTTAAGGAATAGAACTGTGCTTTAAGCCCTCTTCTTTAATGAAAGGTAGTCCTATGGCAAGGCAGCAGCTACTCTTCCTGGGGTCCAGCACATTACAGAACTTACATCACACATCAAACAAAATATAAAACATCATATAACATTATACCACCACTACATATCTACAATACAACATGGATAATACCACCATACAACAATATCACAATGTGCGTGTGTGTAGAGTGTGTGTCCTTGCGTTTGTGTGTGTCTCTTCACAGTCCCCGCTGTTCCATGAGGTGTATTTTTTATCAGTTTTTGTTATCTGATTCTACTGCTGCATCAGTTACCTGATGTGGAATAGAGTTCCATGTAGTCATGGCTCTATGTAGTACTGTGTGCCTCCCGTAGTCTGTTCTGGACTTGGTGCATGGTGGGTGGAGGAATTTACAAATCTATGGACATAGCCTAATTTGGTCTGTCTAACAGATAGGTCTACCTCTTATTTCTTAAATAGGAAGAAATAGGCTCCAACACAAAGCCCTCTGGTTGTTAGTCTAATCAGGGGTAGATGTCATGTCTTCCCAGTAGTGTACCTCCCACGCACCTGCATCCCACAAAATGCATGTGCCCTTGACCTTCTCTCGCCTTAGGCAAGACCAACATGTCCACCCCCTACTATCCCCGCTAAACTAGAATAGGCTAGTGTACAGCAGGGGTCGTCAATAAGTTTGGCCCCAGGACAATGTTTTCTCTGTTAATAGTCGGCAGGACAGAATATAATAGCGGCAAATTAAACACCATTTTTTAGAGGAGGCATCTGGTGAGGCGCGCTGGGCATGGACAAGCCAAATAGTTTGCGCCCTTGGCTTTGGCAAAGCATCATGGGGCGGAATCAGCGCTCACCTAAATAGCCCTCTTGCCTCTGGGTGACAGAAGTTCTCATTGTTTTTGGGCAGAATAGTGTGAGGTGTGTTGTGGAAGGTGCGTCTTGGTAGGGTCAGCTCAGACGATGCCTCCCTGGTCAAACTGCAGCTCTAGGTGGCTGCCTAATCCTGCCTAATTCTATTATTAATTCAATAGCATCTCTGTGGGCCTAGTCATAAAGATTGGTCATAAAATGTATTACCTTTTATTGTGGCATAAACACAACCAGATTTAGATTTTTTCATCTGATTATCAAACAATCCCTTCACAGGGCTCCTTACTGCGCTCAAGTTGATCCACTCTCAACATATTCCAGCCTCCAAACAGTCCCTTCACAGGGCTCCTTACTGCGCTCAAGTTGATCCACTCTCAACATATTCCAGCCTCCAAACAGTCCCTTCACAGGGCTCCTTACTGCGCTCAAGTTGATCCACTCTCAACATATTCCAGCCTCCAAACAGTCCCTTCACAGGGCTCCTTACTGCGCTCAAGTTGATCCACTCTCAACATATTCCAGCCTCCAAACAGTCCCTTCACAGGGCTCCTTACTGCGCTCAAGTTGATCCACTCTCAACATATTCCAGCCTCCAAACAGTCCCTTCACAGGGCTCCTTACTGCGCTCAAGTTGATCCACTCTCAACATATTCCAGCCTCCAATCAATGGTGGAAAGAGAGATCAGTTACACAAAACACCAATAAGTGTAATGACATTTGCCGTCATTAGAATTAATGCCTCCATTGCTGTCCGCTCGCCTCGGCCACTGATCTCTGCCTTGGCAACATGTCGCCTCGGCCACTGATCTCTGCCTTGGCAACATGTCGCCACGGCCACTGATCTCTGCCTTGGCAACATGTCGCCACTGATCTCTGCTTTGGCAACATGTCGCCACGGCCACTGATCTCTGCCTTGGCAACATGTCGCCACGGCCACTGATCTCTGCCTTGGCAACATTTCGCCACGGCCACTGATCTCTGCCTTGGCAACATGTCAGTGTAACCACATCACATTTTGGAGAGTCACCCGTTACATGGTAATAGCCTGTTTTTAATTATTGTGACTCATGTTTACCTGTACAACGTACCCCCACCGTACCTCCACTAATTAAACATTTTTGGGGATGAACCCTTTGTCTCTCCCCCTGGACTGCCACCGTATACCTACATAACACAGACATTGGTTAAGCAGAACAGCCATTGGTTAAGCAGAACAGCCATTGGTTAAGCAGAACAGCCATTGGTTAAGCAAAACAGCCATTAGTTAAGCAGCACAGCCATTGGTTAAGCAGAACAGCCATTGGTTAAGCAGAACAGCCATTGGTTAAGCAGCACAGCCATTGGTTAAGCAGAACAGCCATTGGTTAAGCAGCACAGCCATTGGTTAAGCAGAACAGCCATTGGTTAAGCAGCACAGCCATTGGTTAAGCAGAACAGCCATTGGTTAAGCAGCACAGCCAGGAGGGGACTGAACACACACCCCTGAAGGGTATAAGCAGGAATCAGTAGGATATCTACCAATTAGAGGGTCGAGGGAGAGCGTTGTACGCGTCTCTGTGTGTGGAGTTAAGGTGGTCTACAGTTTTTTTTCCTCTGGTTGAACATGTGACATGCTGGTAGACATTAGGTCTAAATAATTTAAGTTTCCCTGCATTAAAGTCCCCGGCCACAAGGAGAGTCGCTTCTGGATGAGCATTTTCTTGTTTGATTATGGCCTTATACAGCTGGCTGAGAGCGGTCTTAGTGCCAGTATTGGTTTGTGGTGGTAAATAGGAGATATACTCATTATGACTGAATGGTCTTGTCTTAGTTGCAGACTAACTCTGTTCTGTTCTCCTCCCTATACTATCTCTGTTTCACTGTCCTGTTCTCCGAATGTGTTCTGTTCTCCCCATGTGTTCTGTTCTCCCCATGTGTTCTGTTCTCCCCATGTGTCCTGTTCTCCGAATGTGTTCTGTTCTCCCCATGTGTTCTGTTCTCCCCATGTGTTCTGTTCTCCCCATGTGTTCTGTTCTCCTCATGTGTTCTGTTCTCCTCATGTGTTCTGTTCTCCTCTCTATACTAGCTCCGTTTCACTGTTCTGTTCTCCTCATGTGTTCTGTTCTCCCCATGTAGCCATCCTCAGAGTTCCCATGTTCTCTCACTGTGCTGCAATGTTAACATTCTCTAACATTGTCTTCTTCTTCTGTCTTTGTCTTCAATCAGCAGATCACATCCTGCTCCTTCAGCTGTCCTCCTGAGTTAGCCGTGGATTAATAAACACTCTGAACACACACTCTGAACACACACTCTGAACACGCTCCAATGTAGCAGAGAGGAACAAGGCACCGTGAAGGAAGAGGAAAACACTGCTTTGCCTTTGAAGAACTCACAGTGAAAGGAGAACGCACTCTGAAGCAAAATTACTTTTCTTCAACGCTCCTTAGTGGTTGGTCCCTGGACGTCCAGATGCCTTGTGTCCATTGTCACGCCAGCGTGCGAGTTATGGACTTGTGACAACGGCCGGTCGCCCGCTAGACTCCTTGACCCAGGATAACAACCTTCTCCTCAGCAGCCTCCTTCCATGTCTGAGTCTCACCATGTAATGCAGACAGAGAGGGGAGTTGAGATTCTGCCTGCTACAGGATATGAGTGGTGATCGCTCTGCCACAGACGACGAGATCTGCCTGCAGGGAGGAGGAGCAGAGAGCCATGCAGCCTCAGTCTGAGGAACTCTTGACCAGGAAACTAAAGGCCCTGAACGGCAGCATGGGGCCCCCAGCCCAGGGGACACAGCAGGGCAACAAGCCTGATGATGGTGGTGGTGGGGGGAAGACCAACGGGACAGGGGAGACAGGGGGGACAGGGACCCCAGCCATGCCCAAGATGGGTATCCGAGCCTGGGCTACAGACTGGCCTCCTGCCCCCCGGAGGGATATCTGCGATGGAGGATGCCAAAACTCCCCGAAATACGAGAGCATCGTCGTGGCGTTCCATAACGACCAGCAGCCTTTCGAACAATCCGGAGCGGTGATACAGTCACATGACCAGCCCCCTATAGACTCTGACTACAGTGAAACTGTTGAGTCGGTGGAGGATCCCAGGTACAGTCTGGCCCACCTATTAGGACGCTCCCCTCTAAAGGGGGCGGGGCTCCATCCCATCCGCCAACGTTCCAACAGTGATGTCACCATCAGTGATATCGACAGCGAGGACATTATAATGGACGGTACCGCAGTGAACCCCAACACTGGCGCAGCGCTCCACCGGGAGTACGGTAGCACCTCCTCTATCGACCGGCAGGGCCTGAGCGGGGACGGGTTCCATACGCTGCTACGGGGTTACCGTATCGACACCTTAGACCACACCCTCCACACCCTGACACACCCACATCACTCCATGCCCCGCCCACTGCTGGGTTTACCTGAGCTGCTGCAGCGGTATGATACCTCCCTCTCACCCAGCCTGCAGGTAACTACTGGCTTTATTGTCTCCCTCTATTGTTTCTCTCTCTCTCTCTCTTTCTCTCTCTCTCTCTCTCTCTCTCTCTCTCTCTCTCTCTACCTCTCTCTCTCAATTCAATTCAATTTGCTTTATTGGCATGACGCAACAATGTACATATTGCCAAAGCTTACTTTTGAAATTTACAATATGAAAATAACAAGGATCAAAATTGTCAACGGGACAACAGTAACAACAATAACCAAGGGTCAAAATAACCACACATTGAACAAGAACAAGCATACAGTAGAGGACATGCAGGTTGGTTGGTCTGTCAGACACTGTCCCTCATCTTATGGCAGGCAGAAATGTAGTGCGCTGCCAACCCACAGCTCTCTGCTTCATCCCCCAACAGGATGGGTAGCCTACTCTCATCAGAGAGGTCTTTGAAACCTTGAATAAGGGTTTCAAAATTGGGGAAATGTCATGAAATGCAGCTCTGTCTCAGGTTCTGCTGTTGTGCAGTGGTTGCACAGCCTTTCCTCTACAGGCAGCCAGGTTTTCCTGTGTCTACCCTTCTCAATGGCAAGGCTGTGCTCACTGAGGTTTTTCTAAGGTTTTGATCAGTAACCATGGTCAAATAGTTTGCCACGGTGTACTGTCGATTTAGGGCCAGATAGCACTGCATTTTGCTTTGTGCTTGTGCTTGTGTTTCCCAATGCGCAATGTAGTTTTGTTTTGGTTGTGTTGTAATTTGGTTTATTCTGGTTGATTGGTTGTTCTGGTCCTGAGGCTTCAGTGTGTTAGTAGAACAGGTTTGTGAAATCAGCCCCAGGACCAGCTGGATGAGGGGACTCTTTTCTTTGCTCAGCTCTTGGCATTGCAGGGCTTGGTAATGATATGAGAGAGGGTCACTGTGTTTTAGATGTTTCCAAAACTTAATTGCTCTTTTTTGAGTTTTTATTATTAGTGGATATTGGCCTAATTCTGACCTGCATGCATTGTTTGTAGTTTTCCTCTGGACATGTAGGAGAAACTTACAGAACTCTGCATGCAGGGTTTCAATGGGATGTTTGTCCCATTTGGTGAAATCTTGTTTTGCAAGTGGACCCCACACCTCGCTGCCATAAAGTGCAATTGGTTCAATGACACATTCAATTAGTTTTAGCCAAATTTTAATAGGTATGCCCTGCGTGCTTTCTCTCTCAGTTCATTCACTGCCTCATTAAGGTGTCCAGTTGGGCTTATTTTTAAACCTCAGTAATTGTAGTGTGTGCAGTACTCTATATATTTTGTACCAATTGAGAACTTTGGTCTAATTCCCTGAGATCTGGATCTTCTCTGGAAAATCATTATTTTAGTCTTTTTGCGGCTTACTGCCAGGGCCCAGGTCTGGCAGTATTGCTCTAGCAGGTCCAGGCTCTGCTGTAGGCCATGTGCTGTGGGTGACAGCAGGCATAGGTCATCTGCGAAGAGTAGGCATTTAACCTTTAACCTTTAGAATTGTGGAGACTAACACCAGGGGCAGAGGATTTGTCTAGAATAGTGGCCAATTCGTTGATGTAAATATTGAAGAGTGCAGGGCTCAGATTGCAACCCTGGCGAAGGTCCCGCCCCTGGTTAAAGAATTCTGTTCTTTTCTTGCCAATTTTAATGGCGCACGTATTGCCAGTATACATTGATTTAATTATGTCATATGTTTTGCCCCCTACACCACTTTCAATAACTTTGTAGAACAGTCCTGTATGCCAAATAGAATCAAATTATTTTTGGAAGTCGATAAAGCAAGCATATATTTTGGTATTATTTTGGTGGACATGTTTATCTATCAGGGTGTGTAGGGTGCAAATTTAATCGGTCGTGCGATGTTTTGGTATAAATCCAATTTGGCTTTTACTCAAGACATTGTGCTTATTAAGGAAGTTTAGAACTCTTACATTTATAATACTACAGAAAACCTTCCCCAGGTTAATGTTCACACAAATGCCTCTGTAATTGTTAGGGTCAAATTTGTCTCCGTTCTTAAAGATTGGTGTTATGAGTCCTTGATTCCAGATGTCAGGGAAATAACCTACACTCAGGATCAAATTAAACAGTTTTAATATAGCCAATTGAAATTTTGCACTAGTGAGTTTGAGCATCTCATTTAGGATGCCATCAGGTCCGCATGATTTTCTATATTTGAGGGCCTGAAGTTTCTTATAGAGCTCCTGGTCAGTAATTGGGGAGTCCAATGGATTTTGATTTCCTTTATAGCTTTTTCTAATCCATTCAACTTCTCATGAATTTGGCGTTGTTCTGCGTTTGTGTCAATTTGAACGGTGTTGTAGAGTGTTTTAAAATGGGTTGTCCATATGTCACCATTTTGTATCGCTAATTCCTCTTGTTTTGATTTTTTTTGTTTTTTCCAGAAGTTGTTTGTGTTTATGGACTCCTCAGTTAGTGTCAGCTGCTTGCTGTTGTACTGTGCTTTTTTGGTTCTGAGTGTACGTTTATAGAGTTTTAAAGTCTCACAGTAATGGCGTAATTCACCATTATTTATGTCTCTGTGCTTTTGGTTTGATAGTGTTCTAAGTCTTTTCCTTATAATTTTACAATCTGCATCAAACCAGTTGTCATCTGTGGTCTTTTTTGTTTTGTTTTTTTATCAATTTCAATTGTGCTTCTTTTGCCGTTTGCCTGAATATATAGTTGATGTTTTTTACTGCTAAAAAACACTGTGGTCAAGAGGTGAGCAATAGGTGAATCTCCCCAAAGAGTCCCCCCGTAACCTACCATTGACAATGTACAGACCCAGGCTTCTACAGAGCTGCAACAGATCCCTTCCGTTTTTGTTGACGGTGCTGTCACTGTTGTTTCTATGGGGGAGATTAAGGCAGTTAGAAACAGTATGGCCTGTAATAAAGCTGTCCCCTCGTGTGGTCGTTTGATCAGGTAGTGTTCCTCTCTCTCTCTTTCTCCCTCTCTCTGGCGTTTATTATGGATCCCCATTAGTTCCTACCAAGACAGCAGTAACTCTTCCTGGGGTTTATTATGGATCCCCATTAGTTCCTACCAAGGCAGCAGCTACTCTTCCTGGGGTTTATTATGGATCCCCATTAGTTCCTGCCAAGGCAGCAGCTACTCTTCCTGGGGTTTATTATGGATCCCCATTAGTTCCTGTCAAGGCAGCAGCTACTCTTCCTGGGAACTTCCAGGAACTCCCTGGAACTCCCATTAAAACTCCCATTAAAGTAATTGGCAATATCAGGGGGTTTTGTGATGAAGAATCCATCTGATTTAATGAATGATGGAGCTGAGTTTGCCTTTTTGCCCAAAATTTAATTTAAGGTGTTCCAAAGCTTTTTACTATCATTCTTTGTCATTTATCTTTGTTTCATAGTGTAGTTTCTTCTTCTTTTTATTCAATTTAGACAAATGATTTCTTCATTTGCAGTACGTTTGCCAATCGGTTATGCTGCCCTTGGAACTTTGGTTTTCCTAGATGTGGCTATTATATTGTGATCACTACATCCTGTGGATTTGGATTCTGCTTTAGAGCACATTTCTGCAGCATTAGTAAAGATGTGATCAATACATGGTGGTGATTTCATTCCTGTTTCTAACTAGAGATTGTCAGAATATGAATATCATCTGTTACTAGCAAATTATTGATTTCATGAACCTTAAGCTACATATGTTAACGTTGGCTATTTTGAGCACTTTTCTGGGATGCTTGCTTGTTTTTATTGCTTTACTGGGAAGCTTAGCAGAAGTAGATATTCTCATGTTATTTATGTTAGTGCAGGGTGAACTGCACACAGTGGACTTCCTACTAGGGCACACGGCCTCAGTGCTAACAGTATAACTGGTTCATAGGCACATGATTGCTGTATACAATAGCTGTAGGATCAGCAGGGACATTCAGGACAGTTAGAGGGACATAAATTAGGTTACTAACATTGTGTCTCCCGAAGCCCCTGGAATAATGTTCATTTACTGAAGCATTATGATTACTCCGCAACAAAATGGATTAACTGAGCTGGGCTTAGGTCATTGATAAGTCATTGTCTCAACACAGCCTTATATTGATCCAGGAACCCAAATGATTTGGGTGGATCCCATCCTCATAATACGAGCTTTGTTTCCAGAAGGTTTCCAGAATTGTCAATAAATGTTACTCCCACAGAGCTGTAATAGTCTCATAGCCAGTTATGGAGGGCTAAGAGTCTGCTGAACTGTTCAATAGGGAGGGCCAGATATTATGGGGCGTTTTGTTTGTATCAAGCAGAGACCCAATCAGTTCTTTAAATTCAATTTTCAGCTGTTCTGAGCTGCCCTTCATAATGTAATTGAATCCCACATGAACTATGACAGACTGAATGTCCTGATGCAGGTTTAAAATATTTGGGAGCAGCTTATTGATGTCCTGTACTCGTGCTCCTGGATAGCACAACGTTTTTGCTCCAGGGACTGAGACATTTCTCACCAATGAACTGCCCAATACAACAGCCGGAGAAGGGAATGGAGAAATCTGCCCATTCCTACCCCTCACACAGACCTCCCACAGCAGGCAGTGCCCCTGTCAGATCTAGAGAGAGGGAAAGGAGCCAAACTCGACAACGAAGCCGCTGCTGGATCAGCGTAGTTGGAGTCAGCACAGCCGTCACAGACACAGGCAGTCCCAGTGATGAAGGCGCAGGTAGATCAGGCACCAGTGCATCGAAGCTATTCCATATGTCAATCTGCTCCGAACCTCTAGCAGTTACTCCCGTCCGCTTAGCAGCATGCCGCTGCCTTCGGTTTCCACGACTTGTGGCATGGGACCAGCGCTGACTGGAACAATCTTCTTGCTGTTCTCCTTCTACTTCACTACAGGATGGAGGATGAAAAGCAGATGGAGACGACTTCCTTGGCAGGCAAGTTCCAGGTAGCACAGGCCATTCGGATAGGGACAGATGATGACAAGGCGGGGTAACATCCATCAGGCCCAAGCGACGTCCAGCCATAGGAGTTGAGAACGAGAAAGTTCCAATCTGCATTTTCCCCATAACTTGATTGCTAAGCATTTCTAGCTCATAGCCATAAACACAGCTTGTACAGCGCTGCATTCGTTAGATATAAGCGGCTCCATTGCAACCCAGGTGAAGTCGGTAGTTTACATACACTTAGGTTGGAGTCATTAAAACTCGTTTTTCAACCACTCGGTTAGGTTAGGACATCTACTTTGTGCATTTTTTCCAACAATTGTTTACAGATTAAATGTCAGGAATTGTGAAAAACTGAGTTTAAATGTATTTTGCTAAGGTGCATGTAAACTTCCGACTTCAACTGTAGGTGTTGACACTTATGAATAAAATAAAAGTAAAAACAAAGTTAAACTTGAGAAACAACAGGACGAAGCAACAAGTATGCATGAGGCATCCACATCGTTACAGTGTTGCAATGATGTGCAAATAGTAGTACAAAAAATAAACTAAATCAACATAAATATGGGATGTATTTACAACGGTGTTTGTTTCTTCACTGGCTGCCTTTTTCTTTTTTCAACAGGTCACAAATACTGCTGCTGTGATGGCACACTGTGGAATTTCAACCAGTAGATATGGGAGTTTATGAAGACTGGAATTATTTGTGGGTCTGTGTAATCTGATGGTGTCTCTAATATGGACATACATTTGGCAGGAGGTTAGGAAGTGCAGCTCAGTTTCCACCTCATTTTGTGGGCAGTGTGCACATAGCCTGTCATCTCTTGAGAGCCAGGTCTGCCTACGGCAGCCTTTCTTAATAGCAAGGCTATGCTCACTGAGTCTGTGATAAGTACTAGGTTCCAAATATTGGGGAAGATACCAGAGCTGAGGATGATCTTAAATAGTTTGTTTTGTGGTCTGCATATTTTATAATTTCATTAATGAAATTAAAAACCCACAGGGCTTTTTGGGTTGGAGAGTTTGTAGTTCATTCAATGCAATTGGAGAATCTAGTGGTGTCACGTCGTATAAATGATTGGAGACCGGCACAGGAATTCGTAATAGGGGGTTTAATACTCCACCCATAATATACAACATGCCATGAAAAGGCACAGGGATGAAGCCCAAAAACAAACACGTATACACAAACACATTGATGTAACCCAAACAAAAGAGCAAAGTTAAATGAATAATAAATACACGGGGAGAGACCCGTAATAACAATACACGGGACGAGACCCGTAACAACAATACACGGGACGAGACCCGTAACAACAATACACGGGACGAGACCCGTAATAACAATACACGGGACGAGACCCGTAATAACAATACACGGGACGAGACTCGTAATAACAATACACGGGACGAGACCCGTAATAACAATACACGGGGCGAGACCGTAACAACAATACACGGACGAGACCCAGAATAACAATACACGGACGAGACCCGTAATAACAATACACGGACGAGACCCGTAATAACAATACACGGACGAGACTTCGTAATAACAATACACGGACGAGACCCGTAGATAACAATACACGGGGCGAGACCGTAATAACAATGCAGGGCGAGACCGTAATAACAATACACTGGACGAGACCCGTAATAACAATACACGGACGAGACCCGTAATAACAATACACTGGACGAGACCCGTAATAACAATACACGGGGCGAGACCCGTATAACAATGCACGGACGACCCGTAATAACAATACACTGGACGAGACCGTAATAACAATACACGGACGAGACCCGTAATAACAATACACGGACGATACCCGTAATAACAATACACGGACGAGACCCAGAATAACAATGCACTGGACGAGATTAATAACAATACACGGATGAGACCCGTAATAACAATACACTGACGAGACCCGTAATAACAATACACGGACGAGACCCGTAATAACAATACACGGACGAGACCGTAATAACAATACACGGACGAGACCCATATAACAATACACGGACGAGACCCGTAATAACAATACACGGGACGAGACCCGTAATAACAATACACGGGACGAAACCCGTAATAACAATACACGGGGCGAGACCCGTAACAACGAGTGCACAACACACGCAGCACAAAAGCCGAAATAACAAGCACAGGTACTCACAGACAAACGGACATGGGAACAATAACCGACCAGACAAAGATGACCAGAGGGCACATATATACACATACTACTCAGGGGGAATGGGAACCAGGTTGCGTAATGAGACAGTCCGGGGTTGGTGGTAATGATCCAGTTCAGTGACACAAAGAAGGCTGGTGACGTATAGATTACTCTCCGAATTGTTGTTTTTTTTTAGTGTGTTCCAATTTTCCCAGAAGTAGTTAGATTCGATTCTATGGATTCTTCAGTTACATTGAGCTGATTTCTGACGTGCCGTTCCTTCTTTTTCCGTTGTGTATTTCTGTATTGTTTTAGTGATTCACCATAGGCTCAGGTTTTCTGGGTCTCTATGTTTTTGGTTGGTTTCTCAATTTCTTTCTTAGGTTTTTGCATTCTTAATCAAACCATTTGTCACTGTTGTCAATTTTCTTAGGTTTTCACCTTGACATGTGTAGGTTTGATAGGGAAGCTGAGAGGTCAAATATAATGTTTAGATTTGATAGGGAAGCTGAGAGGTCAAATATAATGTTTAGATTTGATAGGGAAGCTGAGAGGTCCAATATACGGTTTAGATTTGATAGGGAAGCTGAGAGGTCAAATATACGGTTTAGATTTGATAGGGAAGCTGAGAGGTCCAATATACGGTTTAGATTTGATAGGGAAGCTGAGAGGTCAAATATAATGTTTAGATTTGATAGGGAAGCTGAGAGGTCCAATATACGGTTTAGATTTGATAGGGAAGCTGAGAGGTCCAATATACGGTTTAGATTTGATAGGGAAGCTGAGAGGTCCAATATACGGTTTAGATTTGATAGGGAAGCTGAGAGGTCCAATATACGGTTTAGATTTGATAGGGAAGCTGAGAGGTCCAATATACGGTTTAGATTTGATAGGGAAGCTGAGAGGTCCAATATACGGTTTAGATTTGATAGGGAAGCTGAGAGGTCCAATATACGGTTTAGATTTGATAGGGAAGCTGAGAGGTCAAATATACGGTTTAGATTTGATAGGGAAGCTGAGAGGTCAAATATACGGTTCAGGTTTTCTACTGCCAAGTTTCCTCCTTCACTATTACAGTGGAACGTTCTGTCCAGGAAGTTGTCTAAAAGGGATTGAATGTGTTGTTGCCTAATTGTTTTTTGGGTAATTTTCCACAATACTTCCCTTCCATCTATAGCATTTCTTAATGTTATTCAATTCCTTTGGCTTTGATGCCTCATGATTGAGTATTGCTCTGTTCCAGTAGACTGTGATTTTGCTGTGATCTGATAGGGGTGTCAGTGGGCTGACTGTGAACGCTCTGAGAGACTCTGGGTTGAGGTCAGTGATAAAGTAGTCTACAGTTCTACTGCCAACAGATGAGCTATAGGTGTACCTACCGTAGGAGGCCCCTCGAAGCCTACCATTGACTATATACATACCCAGTGTGCGACAGAGCTGCAGAGGAGTTGTGACCCGTTTTTGTTGGTTATGTTGCCGTAGTTGTGCCCAGGGGGGCATATGAGGGAGGGAATGCTGTCACCTCCAGGCAGGTGTTTATCCCCCTGTGTGCTGAGGAAGTCAGGTTCTTGTCCAGTTCTGGCATTTAGGTCGCCACAGACCAGTACATGTCCCTGGGCCTGGAAATGATTGATTTCCCCCCTCCAGGATGGGTATTCTAGTGGGGGATATACTGTAGGTAGCACACAGGATGACACTTTTCTCTGTTGAGATCATTTCCTTTTGAATTTCTTGCCAGATGTAAAATATGCCTGTTTTGATTAATTCAATAGACTGAGTTAGTTCTGCTATATAGCATACCCCCTGAGTCCTTTCCCTGTTTCACACCTGGTAGTTTGGTGGATGGGACTACCAGCTCTCTGTAACCATCTCCTCTATACCATGTTTCTTGTAGGACAACAGTGTCTGTATTTCTGATTTCTTTGGTGAAGTCCAAGTTCCTGCTTTTGAGTTCCTGCTTTCTCTCTACCTCTCTCCCTCTCTCCCTCTCTCCCTCTCACTCTCTCTCTGTCTCTCTCTGTCTGTCTCTGTGTCTGTTTCTCTCTCTCTGTGTGTGTCTCTCTCTCTGTCTCTTCATTTGTCCCATCAAGGACTATAATGGTTGCTATCCCTTTGTGCTGCAGACGGCCACCCAGATCTCCAGAGGGGAGATCGTGAGGATGGCTGGTTACGACTACGTGGATCCCTCCATCTTCTACTCCAGAGAGAGAGAGAAGAACTTCATGGGACGCCTGAAGTCTGACTCATCTGAGACCTCTATGTTCAGGAAGCTGAGGACCATCAAGAGCGAAGGTCTGTAGAGGTCTACGTGTTTGGTTTTTAATACAGTCAATGTAGCACTTTACGATTGTCTTTCAAATAAAATAAATACAAATAATTATTAATATTGTTATTTATTGAAGGTGACGGTTCAGCCTGACAATTTCCACTGTATCTAGATTATGTTTCAGTTCTATTTAAATTCTGATTCTGTCTGCATACTCTGCTTATTGTTGCCAGCACCATTTAAACGTGAGGGGATTGTGTGTCTGATTGTGTAGGAGATGGATTCAGGCTGTCTCTGGATCAGGATGACAGGAGACCCCTCAGCTTCCAGAAGTGTTTTGCACACTACGACGTGCAGAGTGTCCTGTTCAACATCAGTGAGGCTGTGGCCAGTAGGGCCACTCTCAGCCAGAGGAAGAACACAACCACTGGGGCCTCGGCTGCTTCACAGTACCAACCTGGAGCCAGAGGGGGTAGTGGAGCTCCAGGTTTAGGACAAGGACCTGGGCCGGGAGGTGGCCCGGGGACAGGGGTAGGACTGGGGGCAGAGGGAGGCCTGGGAGGGGGTCTTAGTAGTGGAAGTACCAGTACCTCCATGTTTGAGTCTCCTCTGGGCTCCCGAGAGGACCTGAACCCCAAAGATAACCTGGACCAGGACGAGGGCGACGGGAAGAACAATGGACTAGTCCTGGGGTGCCCCCACTTCCGTAATGAGATCGGTGGTGAAGGGGAGCGCAGGATCAGTCTCTCCAGGGCTAACAACGCATCTTGCAGCGGTGGAGGAGAGAGCTGCAGCTTCGAGTCCTCCCTCTCATCCCACTGTACCAACGCTGGGGTGTCGGTGCTAGAGGTCCCTAGAGAGAACCAGCCTATACACAGAGAGAAGGTTAAGAGATACATCATAGAACATATTGATCTGGGAGCGTACTACTACCACAAGTTCTTCTATGGGAAAGGTAAGAATTACGTTCCTGCAGACAATTACATTGATGGAAGCTAAAATCTATCTGCAATTTTAAAGATGATCAACCCCCTAAAGGACATGTTACACATGTATATATACAGTTGAAGTCGGAAGTTTACATACACCTTAGCCAAAAACATTTAAACTCAGTTTTTCACAATTCCTGACATTTAATCAGAGTAAAAATCCCTGTCTTAGGTCAGTTAGGATCACCACTTTATTTTAAGAATGTGAAATGTCAGAATAATAGTAGAGAGAATGATTTATTTCAGCTTTTATTTCTTTCTCACATTCCCAGTGGGTCAGAAGTTTACATACACTCAATTAGTATTTGGTAGCATTGCATTTAAATTTTTTCTCTTGGGTCAAACGTTTCAGGTAGGCTTCCACAAGCTTCCCACAATAAGTTGGGTGAATTTTGACCCATTCCTCCTGACAGAGCTGATGTAACTGAGTCAGGTTTGTAGGCCTCCTTGCTCGCACATGCTTTTTCAGTTATGCCCACAAATGTTCTATACGATTGAGGTCAGCGCTTTTTGATGGCCACTCCAATACCTTGACTTTGTTGTCCTTAAGCCATTTTGCCACAACTTTGGAAGTATGCTTGGGGTTCATTGTCCATTTGGAAGACCCATTTGTGACCAAGCTTTAACTTCCTGACTGATGTCTTGAGATGTTGCTTCAGTATATCCATTAAATTTTCCTTCCTCATGATGCCATCTATTTTGTGAAGTGCACCAGTCCCTACTGTAGCGAAGCACCCCCACAACATGATGCTGCCACCCCCGTGCTTCACGGTTGGGATAGTGTTCTTCGGCTTGCAAGCCTCCCCCTTTTTCCTCCAAACACAACGATGGTCATTATGGCAAAACAGTTCTTTTTTTGTTTCATCAGACCAGAGAACATTTCTCCAAAAAGTACGATCTTTGTCCCCATGTGCAGTTGCAAACCGTAGTCTGTTTTTTTATGGTGGTTTTGGAGCAGTGGCTTCTTCCTTGCTGAGCGAACTTTCAGGTCATGTCGATATAGGACTCGTTTTACTGTGGATATAGATACTTTTGTACCTGTTTCCTCCAGCATCTTCACAAGGTCCTTTGATTGATTTGCACTTTTCGCACCATAGTACGTTCATCTCTAGGAGACAGAACGCGTCTCCTTCCTGAGCGGTATGACGGCTCCGTGGTTCCATGGTGTTTATACTTGCGTACTATTGTTTGTACAGATGAACGTGGTACCTTCAGGCGTTTGGAAATTGCTCCCAAGGATGAACCAGACTTGTGGAGGTCTACAATGTTTTCTCTCGAGGTCTTGGCTGATTTCTTTTGATTTTCCCATGATGTCAAGCAAAGAGGCACTGAGTTTGAAGGTAGGCCTTGAAATACATCCACAGGTACACCTCCAATTGACTCAAATGATTAGCCTATCAGAAGCTTCTAAAGCCATGACATAATTTTCTGGAATTTTCCAAGCTGTTTAAAGGCACAGTCAACTTAGTGTATGTAAACTTCTGAACCACTGGAATTGTGATACAGTGAATTATAAGTGAAATAATCTGTCTGTAAACAATTGTTGGAAAAATTACTTGTGTCATGCACAAATTAGATGTCCTAACCGACTTGCCAAAACTATAGTTTGTTAACAAGACATTTGTGGAGTGGTTGAAAAACAAGTTTTAATGTCTCCAACCTGAGTGGATGTAAACTTCCGACTTCAACTGTATCTACCCCCTTCCACAGACGTACCAGTCAAACGTTTTAGGGGTTTTCTTTATTTTTACTGTTTTCTACATTGTAGAATAATAGTGAAGACATCAAAACTATGAAATAACACATATGGAATCATGTAGTAACCAACAAAGTGTTAATATATTTTATATTTGAGATTCTTCAAATAGCCACCCTTTGCCTTGATGACAGCTTTGCACACTCTTGGCATTTGTTCAACCAGCTTCACCTGGAATGCTTTTTCCAACAGTCTTGAAGGAGTTCCCACATATGCTGAGCACTTTGGCTTTGGTTGCTTCTCTTTCACTCTGCGGTCCGACTCATCCCAAACCATCTCAATTGGGTTGAGGTCAGGTGATTGTGGAGGCCAGGTCATCTAATGCAGCACTCTATCACTCTCCTTCTTGGTAAAATAGCCCTTACACAGCCTGGAGGTGTGTCGGGTCATTGTCCTGTTGAAAAACAAATGATAGTCCCACTAAGCCCAAACCAGATGGGATGCTGTGTGCTGTCGTAGCCATGCTGGTTAAGTGTGCATTGAATTCTAAATAAATCACAGACAGTGTCACCAGCAAAGCACCCCCACACCGTAACACCTCCTCCTCCATGCTTCACGGTGGGAAATACACATGCGGAGATCATCCGTTCACCCACACCGCATCTCACAAAGACACGGTGGTTGGAACCAGAAATCTCCAATTTGGACTCCAGACCAAAGCAAGTCTCTTCTTCTTATTGGTGTCCTTTAGTAGTGGTTTCATTGCAGCAATTTGACCATGAAGGCCTGATTCACAGTCTCCTCTGAACAGTTGATGTTGAGATGTGTCTGTTACATGAACTCTGTGAAGCATTTATTTGGCTCATTCATCCCCCCTTCTCTCTCCTGTAACTATTCCCCAGGTTGTTGCTGTAAATGAGAATGTGTTCTCAGTCAACTTAACTGGTAAAATAAGGGTTCAATTTTGGCTGCAATTTCTGAGGCTGGTAACTAATGAACTTATCCTCTGCAGCAGAGGTAACTATGTGTCTTCCATTCCTGTGGTGGTCCTTATGAGAGCCAGTTTCATCATTGCACTTGATGGTTTTTGCGACTGCACTTGAAGAAACTGTCAAAGTTCTTGACATTTTCCATACTGACTGACCTTCATGTCTTAAAGTAATGATGGACTGTCGTTTCACTTTGTTTATTTAAGCGGTTCTTGCCATAATATGGACTTTTACCAAATAGGGCTATCTTCTGTATACCACCCATACCTTGTCACAACACAACTGATTGGCTCAAACACATTAAGAAGGAAAGAAATTCCACAAATGAACTTTTAAGAAGGCACACCTGTTAGTTGAAATGCATTCCTCATGAAGCTGGTTGAGAGAATGCCAAGGGTGTGCAAAGCTGTCATCAAGGCAAAGTGTGGCTATTTGAAGAATCTCAAATATAAAGTATATTTTAATTTGTTTAACACTTTTTTGGTTACTACATGATTCCATATGTGTTATTTCATAGTTTTGATGTCTTCATTATTATTCTACAATGTAGAAAATAGTACAAATAAAGAAAAACCCTGGAATGAGTAGGTGTTCTAAAACTTTTGACCGATACTGTATATAATAATAATCATATACCTTACTTTTCAAGTGTGTTTTATCAGTTGCTGAGAAACAACTCTAAAGGGCAGAACCAACAGTAATTAGGTGTTTTCAGTCTGAACATGGTTAATGAGAAGAGGATATCTTGTTCCCTCCTTGCCAGGAGTTCTCAGACAGACTACTTTTTTGCTTACTTTTCCACACTATAAAAAATGATACTGTTTTTCCCCTAGTGGAGACCCAGTCCCTCTAGTTCTCAACCAGTTATGTTCTCTGTAAACAACAGAGAGAGCCGTGAGTGTGTGTGTGCCTGTGCCTTTTTTCGGTGTGTGTTTTTTCGGGGTGTGAGTTTTCGGGGTGTGTGTGTTCAGTGTTTTTAGTGTGTGATATTCTCTCAACTCCCAGGAAGACCAGTGATTTGTTATGTGAGAAGTAAGGTGGGTGAGGGGTAAGTGGGAGGCATGCTGCAGTTGTTCCTCCACGGGAAGGGGGTGTGGATGGGGGGTGTCAGCATGAAACATTGGGGCATCCAAACCACAGCACAGTTCCCAGAGATCCTCATTAAAACACTACTGTGTCTGACTCCTCTCTCTCTCAACTCAATTCAACACCATGCAGGTAGTGTTTCCTCTCTCTCAGTATTTCTGATTACCCAACTAGAGCCCCTATAAGCTGCTATAGTAGCTGCTGCACCTAGTCACCATTTCTGAGAAGACGGAAATTAATCAGGACAGTGTGAGACATGGAGAACAAACACATACAGAGGAATATGACTCTCCAGTCACATGACATCACATGGAGTTAGTGAACTGATTCTGTTAGATCTTCGTGTGTGTGTGTGTGTGTGTGTGTGTGTGTGTGTGTGTGTGTGTGTGTGTGTGTGTGTGTGTGTGTGTGTGTGTGTGTGTGTGTGTGTGTGTGTGTGTGTGTGTGTGTGTGTGTGTGTGTGTGTGTCTTAGTGAGTTGATTTTGTCTGGCTAGTGTGTAACAACTCATGACTTCCTCTTGATACAGACAGGAATAGAACTACATACTCTGGTGGTTAGAAATACAACACCTGTTATAATGGTGTCTGTGGTACAACACCTGTTATAATGGTGTCTGTAGTACAACACCTGTTATAATGGTGTCTGTAGTACAACACCTGTTATAATGGTGTCTGTAATACAACACCTGTTATAATGGTGTCTGTAATACAACACCTGCTATAATGGTGTCTGTAATACAACACCTGTTATAATGGTGTCTGTAATACAACACCTGTTATAATGGTGTCTGTGGTACAACACCTGTTATAATGGTGTCTGTGGTACAACACCTGTTATAATGGTGTCTGTAGTACAACACCTGTTATAATGGTGTCTGTAGTACAACACCTGTTATAATGGTGTCTGTAATACAACACCTGTTATAATGGTGTCTGTGGTACAACACCTGTTATAATGGTGTCTGTGGTACAACACCTGTTATAATGGTGTCTGTAGTACAACACCTGTTATAATGGTGTATGTAATACAACACCTGTTATAATGGTGTCTATAGTACAACACCTGTTATAATGGTGTCTGTAGTACAACACCTGTTATAATGGTGTCTGTAGTACAACACCTGTTATAATGGTGTCTGTAGTACAACACCTGTTATAATGGTGTCTGTAGTACAACACCTGTTATAATGGTGTCTGTGGTACAACACCTGTTATAATGGTGTCTGTAATACAACACCTGGTATAATGGTGTCTGTAATACAACACCTGTTATAATGGTGTCTGTAATACAGCACCTGTTATAATGGTGTCTGTAATACAACACCTGTTATAATGGTGTCTGTAGTACAACACCTGTTATAATGGTGTCTGTAGTACAACACCTGTTATAATGGTGTCTGTAGTACAACACCTGCTATAATGGTGTCTGTAGTACAGCACCTGTTATAATGGTGTCTGTAATACAACACCTGGTATAATGGTGTCTGTAATACAACACCTGTTATAATGGTGTCTGTAGTACAACACATGTTATAATGGTGTCTGTAGTACAACACCTGTTATAATGGTGTCTGTAGTACAACCCCTGTTATAATGGTGTCTGTAATACAACACCTGTTATAATGGTGTCTGTAGTACAACACCTGGTATAATGGTGTCTGTAATACAACACCTGTTATAATGGTGTCTGTAGTACAACACATGTTATAATGGTGTCTGTAGTACAACACATGTTATAATGGTGTCTGTAGTACAACACCTGTTATAATGGTGTCTGTAGTACAACACCTGTTATAATGGTGTCTGTAGTACAACACCTGTTATAATGGTGTCTGTAGTACAACACCTGTTATAATGGTGTCTGTAATACAACACCTGTTATAATGGTGTCTGTAATACAACACATGTTATAATGGTGTCCGTAATACAACACCTGTTATAATGGTGTCCGTAGTACAACACCTGTTATAATGGTGTCTGTAGTACAACACCTGTTATAATGGTGTCTGTAATACAACACCTGTTATAATGGTGTCTGTAGTACAACACCTGTTATAATGGTGTCTGTGGTACAACACCTGTTATAATGGTGTCTGTAGTACAACACCTGTTATAATGGTGTCTGTAGTAAAACACCTGTTATAATGGTGTCTGTAATACATACCTGTTATAATGGTGTCTGTAATACATACCTGTTATAATGGTGTCTGTAATACATACCTGTTATAATGGTGTCTGTAGTACAACACCTGTTATAATGGTGTCTGTGGTACAACACCTGTTATAATGGTGTCTGTAATACAACACCTGTTATAATGGTGTCTGTAGTACATACCTGTTATAATGGTGTCTGTGGTACAACCCCTGTTATAATGGTGTCTGTAATACAACACCTGTTATAATGGTGTCTGTAGTACAACACATGTTATAATGATGTCTGTAATACAACCCCTGTTATAATGGTGTCTGTAGTACAACACCTGTTATAATGGTGTCTGTGGTACAACCCTTGTTATAATGGTGTCTGTAGTACAACACCTGTTATAATGGTGTCTGTAGTACAACACCTGTTATAATGGTGTCTGTGGTACAACACCTGTTATAATGGTGTATGTGGTACAACACCTGTTATAATGGTGTCTGTAATACATACCTGTTATAATGGTGTCTGTAATACATACCTGTTATAATGGTGTCTGTAATACATACATGTTATAATGGTGTCTGTAGTACAACCCCTGTTATAATGGTGTCTGTTGTACAACACCTGTTATAATGGTGTCTGTAATACATACCTGTTATAATGGTGTCTGTAATACATACATGTTATAATGGTGTCTGTAGTACAACCCCTGTTATAATGGTGTCTGTTGTACAACCCCTGTTATAATGGTGTCTGTAATACAACACCTGTTATAATGGTGTCTGTAATACAACACCTGTTATAATGGTGTCTGTAGTACAACACCTGTTATAATGGTGTCTGTAGTACAACACATGTTATAATGATGTCTGTAATACAACCCCTGTTATAATGGTGTCTGTAGTACAACACCTGTTATAATGGTGTCTGTGGTACAACCCTTGTTATAATGGTGTCTGTAGTACAACACCTGTTATAATGGTGTCTGTAGTACAACACCTGTTATAATGGTGTCTGTGGTACAACACCTGTTATAATGGTGTCTGTAATACATACCTGTTATAATGGTGTCTGTAATACATACATGTTATAATGGTGTCTGTAATACATACATGTTATAATGGTGTCTGTAGTACAACACATGTTATAATGGTGTCTGTGGTACAACACCTGTTATAATGGTGTCTGTAATACAACACCTGTTATAATGGTGTCTGTAGTACATACCTGTTATAATGGTGTCTGTAATACAACACCTGTTATAATGGTGTCTGTAATACAACTCCTGTTATAATGGTGTCTGTAATACAACACCTGTTATAATGGTGTCTGTAGTACATGCCTGTTGTAATGGTGTCTGTAATACAACACCTGTTATAATGGTGTCTGTGGTACAACACCTGTTATAATGGTGTCTGTAATACAACACCTGTTATAATGGTGTCTGTAGTACATACCTGTTATAATGGTGTCTGTAATACAATACCTGTTATAATGGTGTCTGTAATACAACACCTGTTATAATGGTGTCTGTAATACAACACCTGTTATAATGGTGTCTGTAGTACAACACCTGTTATAATGGTGTCTGTAGTACAACACATGTTATAATGGTGTCTGTAATACAACCCCTGTTATAATGGTGTCTGTTGTACAACACCTGTTATAATGGTGTCTGTGGTACAACCCTTGTTATAATGGTGTCTGTAGTACAACACCTGTTATAATGGTGTCTGTAGTACAACACCTGTTATAATGGTGTCTGTGGTACAACACCTGTTATAATGGTGTCTGTAATACATACCTGTTATAATGGTGTCTGTAATACATACCTGTTATAATGGTGTCTGTAGTACAACACCTGTTATAATGGTGTCTGTGGTACAACACCTGTTATAATGGTGTCTGTAATACAACACCTGCTATAATGGTGTCTGTAGTACATACCTGTTATAATGGTGTCTGTAATACATACCTGTTATAATGGTGTCTGTAATACATACATGTTATAATGGTGTCTGTAGTACAACACCTGTTATAATGGTGTCTGTAGTACAACACATGTTATAATGATGTCTGTACTACAACCCCTGTTATAATGGTGTCTGTAGTACAACACCTGTTATAGTGGTGTCTGTGGTACAACCCTTGTTATAATGGTGTCTGTAGTACAACACCTGTTATAATGGTGTCTGTAGTACAACACCTGTTATAATGGTGTCTGTGGTACAACACCTGTTATAATGGTGTCTGTAATACATACCTGTTATAATGGTGTCTGTAATACATACCTGTTATAATGGTGTCTGTAATACAACACATGTTATAATGGTGTCTGTGGTACAACACCTGTTATAATGGTGTCTGTAATACAACACCTGTTATAATGGTGTCTGTAGTACATACCTGTTATAATGGTGTCTGTAATACAACACCTGTTATAATGGTGTCTGTAATACAACTCCTGTTATAATGGTGTCTGTAATACAACACCTGTTATAATGGTGTCTGTAGTACATACCTGTTGTAATGGTGTCTGTAATACAACACCTGTTATAATGGTGTCTGTGGTACAACACCTGTTATAATGGTGTCTGTAATACAACACCTGTTATAATGGTGTCTGTAGTACATACCTGTTATAATGGTGTCTGTAATACAACACCTGTTATAATGGTGTCTGTAATACAACACCTGTTATAATGGTGTCTGTAATACAACACCTGTTATAATGGTGTCTGTAATACAACACCTGTTATAATGGTGTCTGTAGTACAACACATGTTATAATGGTGTCTGTAATACAACCCCTGTTATAATGGTGTCTGTAGTACAACACCTGTTATAATGGTGTCTGTGGTACAACCCTTGTTATAATGGTGTCTGTAGTACAACACCTGTTATAATGGTGTCTGTAGTACAACACCTGTTATAATGGTGTCTGTGGTACAACACCTGTTATAATGGTGTCTGTAATACATACCTGTTATAATGGTGTCTGTAATACATACCTGTTATAATGGTGTCTGTAGTACAACACCTGTTATAATGGTGTCTGTGGTACAACACCTTTTATAATGGTGTCTGTAATACAACACCTGCCATAATGGTGTCTGTAGTACATACCTGTTATAATGGTGTCTGTAATACATACCTGTTATAATGGTGTCTGTAATACATACATGTTATAATGGTGTCTGTAGTACAACACATGTTATAATGGTGTCTGTGGTACAACACCTGTTATAATGGTGTCTGTAATACAACACCTGTTATAATGGTGTCTGTAGTACATACCTGTTATAATGGTGTCTGTAATACAACACCTGTTATAATGGTGTCTGTAGTACATACCTGTTATAATGGTGTCTGTAATACAACACCTGTTATAATGGTGTCTGTAATACAACTCCTGTTATAATGGTGTCTGTAATACAACACCTGTTATAATGGTGTCTGTAGTACATACCTGTTGTAATGGTGTCTGTAATACAACACCTGTTATAATGGTGTATGTGGTACAACACCTGTTATAATGGTGTCTGTAATACAACACCTGTTATAATGGTGTCTGTAGTACATACCTGTTATAATGGTGTCTGTAATACAACACCTGTTATAATGGTGTCTGTAATACAACACCTGTTATAATGGTGTCTGTAATACAACACCTGTTATAATGGTGTCTGTAATACAACACCTGTTATAATGGTGTCTGTAGTACAACACATGTTATAATGGTGTCTGTAGTGCAACACATGTTACAATGGTGTCTGTAATACAACCCCTGTTATAATGGTGTCTATTGTACAACACCTGTTATAATGGTGTCTGTGGTACAACCCTTGTTATAATGGTGTCTGTAGTACAACACCTGTTATAATGGTGTCTGTAGTACAACACCTGTTATAATGGTGTCTGTGGTACAACACCTGTTATAATGGTGTCTGTAATACATACCTGTTATAATGGTGTCTGTAATACATACCTGTTATAATGGTGTCTGTAGTACAACACCTGTTATAATGGTGTCTGTGGTACAACACCTGTTATAATGGTGTCTGTAATACAACACCTGCTATAATGGTGTCTGTAGTACATACCTGTTATAATGGTGTCTGTAATACAACACCTGTTATAATGGTGTCTGTAATACAACACCTGTTATAATGGTGTCTGTAATACAACACATGTTATAATGGTGTCTGTGGTACATACCTGTTGTAATGGTGTCTGTAATACAACACCTGTTATAATGGTGTCTGTGGTACAACACCTGTTATAATGGTGTCTGTAATACAACACCTGTTATAATGGTGTCTGTAGTACATACCTGTTATAATGGTGTCTGTAATACAACACCTGTTATAATGGTGTCTGTAATACAACACCTGTTATAATGGTGTCTGTAATACAACACCTGTTATAATGGTGTCTGTAGTACAACACCTGTTATAATGGTGTCTGTAGTACAACACATGTTATAATGGTGTCTGTAATACAACCCCTGTTATAATGGTGTCTGTTGTACAACACCTGTTATAATGGTGTCTGTGGTACAACCCTTGTTATAATGGTGTCTGTAGTACAACACCTGTTATAATGGTGTCTGTAGTACAACACCTGTTATAATGGTGTCTGTGGTACAACACCTGTTATAATGGTGTCTGTAGTACAACACCTGTTATAATGGTGTCTGCAGTACAACACCTGTTATAATGGTGTCTGTGGTACAACCCTTGTTATAATGGTGTCTGTAGTACAACACCTGTTATAATGGTGTCTGTAGTACAACACCTGTTATAATGGTGTCTGTAATACAACACCTGTTATAATGGTGTCTGTAATACAACACCTGTTATAATGGTGTCTGTAGTACAACACCTGTTATAATGGTGTCTGTAATACAACACATGTTATAATGGTGTCTGTGGTACAACCCTTGTTATAATGGTGTCTGTAGTACAACACCTGTTATAATGGTGTCTGTAGTACAACACCTGTTATAATGGTGTCTGTGGTACAACACCTGTTATAATGGTGTCTGTAATACATACCTGTTATAATGGTGTCTGTAATACATACCTGTTATAATGGTGTCTGTAATACAACACCTGTTATAATGGTGTCTGTAATACAACACCTGTTATAATGGTGTCTGTAGTACAGCACCTGTTATAATGGTGTCTGTAGTACAACACATGTTATAATGGTGTCTGTAGTACAACACCTGTTATAATGGTGTCTGTAGTACAACACCTGTTATAATGGTGTCTGTAGTACAACCCCTGTTACAATTGTGTCTGTAGTACATACCTGTTATAATGGTGTCTGTAATACAACACCTGTTATAATGGTGTCTGTAATACAACACCTGTTATAATGGTGTCTGTAGTACAACACCTGTTATAATGGTGTCTGTAGTACAACCCCTGTTATAATGGTGTCTGTAGTACAACCCCTGTTATAATGGTGTCTGTAGTACAACACCTGTTATAATGGTGTCTGTAATACAACACCTGTTATAATTGATGTCTGTAATACACCACCTGTTATAATGGTGTCTGTAGTACAACACCTGTTATACTGGTGTCTGTAATACAACACCTGTTATAATGGTGTCTGTAATACAACACCTGGTATAATGGTGTCTGTAATACAACACCTGTTATAATGATGTCTGTAGTACATACCTGTTATAATGGTGTCTGTAGTACAGCACCTGTTATAGTGGTGTCTGTAGTACAACACCTGTTATAGTGGTGTCTGTAGTACAACACCTGTTATAATGGTGTCTGTAGTACAACACCTGTTATAATGGTGTCTGTAGTACATACCTGTTATAATGGTGTCTGTAATACAACACCTGTTATAATGGTGTCTGTAGTACATACCTGTTATAATGGTGTCTGTAATACAACACCTGTTATAATGGTGTCTGTAATACAACACCTGGTATAATGGTGTCTGTAATACAACACCTGTTATAATGGTGTCTGTAGTACATACCTGTTATAATGGTGTCTGTAATACAACACCTGTTATAATGGTGTCTGTAATACAACACCTGGTATAATGGTGTCTGTAATACAACACCTGTTATAATGGTGTCTGTAGTACATACCTGTTATAATGGTGTCTGTAGTACAGCACCTGTTATAGTGGTGTCTGTAGTACAACACCTGTTATAATGGTGTCTGTAGTACAGCACCTGTTATAGTGGTGTCTGTAGTACAGCACCTGTTATAATGGTGTCTGTAGTACAACACCTGTTATTATGGTGTCTGTAATACAACACCTGTTATAATGGTGTCTGTAATACAACACCTGTTATAATGGTGTCTGTAATACAACACCTGTTATAATGGTGTCTGTAGTACAACCCCTGTTATAATGGTGTCTGTAATACAACACCTGTTATAATGGTGTATGTAGTACAGCACCTGTTATAATGGTGTCTGTAGTACAACACCTGTTATAATGGTGTCTGTAGTACAGCACCTGTTATAGTGGTGTCTGTAGTACAGCACCTGTTATAATGGTGTCTGTAGTACAGCACCTGTTATAGTGGTGTCTGTAGCACACCACCTGTTATTATGGTGTCTGTAGTACAGCACCTGTTATAGTGGTGTCTGTAGTACAGCACACTATCCTCCCATCCAATATTTTGTCCTACTAGAAATGTTTTTTTATCTGTAAGAATCTAATGATGGTAGTTTTATAGTGTATAGAACAAAGAAAAGAGAACATGGTGAAAGGCTCCACAATAGAGGGTAGTTTTATAGTGTATAGAACAAAGAAAAGTGAACGTGGTGAAATGCTCCACAACAGAGGGTGCAAAAATCACTGAAGCTGGAGACTCATGTCTCCCTCAGTAACTTTAAGCACCAGCTGTCAGAGCAGCTCACTCCATCTGTAAATAGCACAACCAACTACCTCATCCACATATTGTCATACATTAATTTTGCTCCTTTGCACCCCAGTATCTCTACTTGCACATGAATCTTCTGCACATCTATCACTCCAGTGTTTAATAGCTATATTGTAATTACCTCGCCACCATGGCCTATTTATTGCCTTACCTCCCTTATCTTACCTCATTTGCACACACTGTATATAGATTTTCTGCTGTATTATTGACTGTACGTTTGTTTATTCCATGTGTAACTCTGTGTTGTTGTTTGTGTCGAACTGCTTTGCTTTATCTTGGCCAGGTCGCAGATTCAAATGAGAACTTGTCCTCAACTGGCCTACCTGGTTAAATAAAGGTGAAAAAAAAGTATCCCAGGGTCCCCTGCTGTTGTTCTGATGTTTACTGTAATCAGGAACCTACAGGACCTGCCAGAGGACATACTCAGTGCATAGACTATAATGGCTCATCCCAGATACCCATTAGCATTTAGCCCAGCTAACCATGACCAATTAGCCCAACTAACCATGACCAATTAGCCCAACTAACCATTACCAATTAGCCCAACTAACCATTACCAATTAGCCCAGCTAACCATTACCAATTAGCCCAACTAACCATTACCAATTAGCCCAACTAACCATTACCAATTAGTCCAGCTAACCATTACCAATTAGCCCAACTAACCATTACCAATTAGCCCAGCTAACCATTACCAATTAGCCCAACTAACCATTACCAATTAGCCCAACTAACCATTGCCAATTAGCCCAGCTAACCATTACCAATTAGCCCAGCTAACCATTACCAATTAGCACAACTAACCATTACCAATTAGCCCAGATAACCATTACCAAGTAGCCCAGCTAACCATTAGTGTTTAGCCCAGCTAACCATTACCAATTAGCCCAACTAACCATTACCAATTAGCCCAACTAACCATTAGCTTTTAGCCCAGCTAACCATTAGCATTTAGCACAACTAACCATTAGCTTTTAGCCCAACTAACCATTAGCTTTTAGCCCAGCTAACCATTACCAATTAGCCCAACTAACCATTACCAATTAGCCCAACTAACCATTAGCTTTTAGCCCAGCTAACCATGAGTGTTTAGCCTAGCTAACCATTACCAATTAGCCCAACTAACCATTACCAATTAGCCCAACTAACCATTACCAATTAGCCCAGCTAACCATTAGCTTTTAGCCCAGCTAACCATTACCAATTAGCCCAACTAACCATTAGTGTTTAGCCCAGCTAACCATTACCAATTAGCCCAACTAACCATTAGTGTTTAGCCTAGCTAACCATTACCAATTAGCCCAACTAACCATTACCAATTAGCCCAACTAACCATTACCAATTAGCCCAGCTAACCATTAGTGTTTAGCCCAACTAACTATTAGCATTTAGCCCAGTGAACTATTAGCATTTAGCCCAGTGAACTATTAGCATTTAGCCCAGCTAACCATTTTTTGGTATTTTATTTTGTAACGACCCTGGGTTTATAAGCGCGGATATCGACTCTGCCGCTCGAGCATGCTTTTGCTGGACCTCGGGCTAGAAGGTTGAGGGTTCGAGACCTGCTCCCTGCTGTTTCATTACAATATATATTAACCTCTCCACCACCCCCCCTTTTCGGAGGACACATATCTTTGTTTTTTTACAGCTTTTCTGCTACAAATAAATTCATTTTTCAAATACATTTTACATACACATTTTGCATACATGGTACTTTTATATAAAGCAGCTAACCATTAGCATTTAGCCAAGCTAACCATTACCATCTATACACAATGGAATGGAATAATTAATTTGATATTCAATGAATGTGTGAATGTGTGTGTTTGTGTGTGTGTGTGTGTGTGTTTAAGCTGTGTGTGCATGTGTTCCTACATTATCAGGACCAGAATGTCCTGATAACTCTATTTCCTAACCCAAAACGTGAACAAATTAATAAAATGCTATTTTAGGCTTAAGGGTTAGGTTTAGGGTTTGGGGTTAAGGTTAGGGTTAGGTGCTAGGTTAAGGGTTAGAGAGTCAAGGATTTTAGGGTTAGGGGTTAGGGTTAAGTTAAGTTAAGGGTTATGGTTAGGGTTAGGGAAAATAGGATTTTGAATGAGAATACATTTTGACACCCAAAGAAGTCCTGAAAAGTCACTTAGAAAACCCTGTGTGTGTGTGTGAACATTAGCATTAGCATAACCCTGTGTGTGTGTGAACATTAGCATTAGCATAAGCATGAGTGTGTGTGGAGCTATTGGTCTGGGCATGTAAAAAGTCAGTTTGTCTGATCATTCCTGTCTGCCCTCTCCTCTCCTGTCCTGCAGAACACCAGGACTACTTTGGAGTGGATGGGAACCTGGGTCCAGTAGCAGTGTGTGTGGTCTGATAGTTGTCTAATCGTGTTCTGTTTTTCAGAACACCAGAACTACTTTGGAGTGGATGAGAACCTGGGTCCAGTAGCAGTCAGCATCAGGAGAGAGAAGCTGGATGAAGGGAAGGAGAAGGAGAAGGAATGGATGCAGTACAACTACCGGGTCACCTTCAGGACCAGTCAGGTAAAAAACTATACATAGAGGATTGGATGAAGGGAGGGAGGGAGGAAGAGTTGAGAGAGAGAGAGAGATCTTTCTATCGATTGGGTGAAATACCACAGTGTACCATCACAGCAGCAAGATTCGTGACATGTTGCCACAAGAAATGGGCAACCAGTGAAGAACAAACACAATTGTAAATACAACCCATATTTACATTTATTTATTTCCCCTTTTTTACTTTAACTATATGTTACCGACCGCCTCGATACGGTCTTATGTAGCAACATTTGATATTGTGTTTTTGACATTAGATAGAAGTAGAGACTCAGAGCTAGAAAATGGTATATCATACACTGCAGTTGAGGAACACAACGCTATATCTAAGTTTATTTGTCACATGCACAGGATACAGTGATAGTACTTGCATAGTAGCAATATCAAAAACAGAAAGTGTCCAGATAAAAATCTTTAATAAATATTAAATGCTTACCCGACACACTTGACTAAATTAATGGATCATTTAGCTAAGTGGATGGGTCACTGTTGTCTAGACTTTTTATACCTACTGAGCCGTATACAGCGTTCCTCACTGAGTTCCCTGAATTCCTTTCGGACCTTGTAGTCATGGCCCATAATATTCAAATTTTTGGTGACTTTAATATTCACATGGAAAAGTCCACAGACTCACTCCAAAAGGATTTCGGAGCCATCATCGACTCAGTGGGTTTTGTCCAACATGTCTCCGGAACTACTCACTGCCACAGTCATACGGAAATGGTGCTCCGCCAAACTGGAAGTCTTCAGACTAGCTTGGAAAGACAGTACCGTGCAGTATCAAAGAGCCCTCACTGCTGCTCGATCATCCTATTTTTTCAACTTCATTGAGGAGAATAAGAAGATTCCAAAATGTATTTTTGATACTGTCACAAAGCTAACTAAAAAGCAGCATTCCCCAAGAGAGGATGGCTTTCACTTCAGCAGTGATAAATTCATGAACCTCTTTTACGAAAAGATCATGATCATTAGAAAGCAAATTACGGACTCCTCTTTAAATCTGTGTATTTCTCCAAAGCTGAGTCTGCACAACACTGCCAGGACCTAAGATCAAGGGAGACACTCACGTTTTTTATCCTATATCTCTTGACACATTCATGAAAATAGTAACGGCCTCTAAACCTTCAAGCTGCATGCTGGACCCTATTTCAACTAAACTACTGAAAGAGCTGCTTCCTGTGCTCGGCTCTCCTATGTTGAACATAATAAATGGCTCCCTATCCACCGGATGTGTACCAAACTCACTAAAAGTGGCAGTAATAAAGCCTCTCTTGAAAAAGCCAAACCTTGACCGAGTGTCACGATCTTCTTGAGTAGCGGACCAAGATGCAGCAAGGTATCCAGTATACATACTTTATTTAACGTAACTGGCAAAACAATAAACAAATAAAGATTGTAACTCCGGTGTGGCTAAACGTGCACACACCACTAAACATAACACTACCAACAAACAATGACCCACAAAACCCCATTGAAAACCACAAACATGTATATGGTTCCCAATTAGAGGTAACAACAATCAGCTGCCTCTAATTGGGAACCATCAACCCAAACATAGAAATACAACACCTAGAACACAAAGACCCTACAACCCAAAAAACAAACTAAACACCAGCCTGCTAAACCAGGCCTGGACGTGACATTACCCCCAAAGGCGCGGACTCCGACCGCGCCAAAAAGTCCATGGGGAAGGTCCTCGGGTGGGTCTCTTAGTCCTAGGTGGCGGCTCCGGTGCCGGCCGTGCTGGCCCGAGAAGACACACGGGGAGGCCCGGGGATAGAAGCCAGAACAGTATGTACCAGGCTGGTACGACACCCTATAAACCTGGTACAATGACCAGGCTGTGCTGAGCTCACGATGCACACAGGGGTTCTGGTGAGGGAAGCAGGAACAGGCAGTGCTGAACTCGCGATGCGCACAGGGGACCTGGTGCGTGAAGCATGAACAGGCTGTGTTGGGATCGTGATGCGCACTGGGACTCTGGTGCGGGGAGCAGGAACAGGCCGTACTGGACTCACGATGCGCCCTGGGATTCTGGTTCGGGGAGCAGGAACCGGCCGTGCTGGGCTCACGATGTGCACTGGGATTCTGATGCGGGGAGCAGGAACCGGCCGTGCTGGGCTCACGATGCGCACTGGGACTCTGGTGCGGGGAGCAGGAACAGGCCGTGCTGGGCTCACGATGCACACTGGGACTCTGGTGCGGGGAGCAGGAACAGGCCGTGCTGGGCTCACGATGTGCACTGGGACTCTGGTGCTGTGGGCACGAACCCGGAGACACCGCACGCAGAGCCGGCGCAGGATATCCTGGCCCGAAGAGGCGCACCGGAGACCAGGAGCGCTGAGCCAACACCCTCCTTCCTGGCTGCCAACTCCCCCTAGCTCGACAGATGCGAGGAGCTGGCAAGTCGCGCACCGGGCTGTGAACGCGCACTGGAGACACCGTGAGTGTGAACCGGAGTGACTTGACACAAAGCTGGCCAAACAAGATGTAGCTACAAACAGAACGGAGTTAAATGGTTTCAGTCTGCAGTGAAGCGTTCATCCATTTTCCAGATATAAGTCAGCCAGTTGTTCAGTCAGTTAGTCAGTTAGTCAGTCAGCCAGTTGTTCAGTCAGTTAGTCAGTCAGTCAGTCATAAAGTCAGCCAGCCAGTAATTGGGAACAATTAACCCAAACATAGAAATACAACACCTAGAACACAAAAACCCTACAACCCAAAACACAAACTGAACACCAGCCTGCTAAACCAGGCCTGGACGTGACACCGAGAAAATATAAAAACTATCGGCCTGTATCGAATCTCCCATTGATCTCAAAATGTTTAGAAAAAGCTGATGCGCAGCAACTCACTGCATTCCTGAAGACAAACAATGTATACGAAACGCTTCAGTCTGGTTTTAGACCCCATCATAGCACTGAGACTGCACTTGTGAAGGTGGTAAATGACCTTTAAATGGCGTCAGACCGAGGCTCTGCATCTGTCCTCGTGCTCTTAGACCTTAGTGCTGCTATTGATGCCATCGATCACCACATTCTTTTGGAGAGATTAGAAACCCTAATTGGTCTACACAGGACAAGTTCTGTCAGTCAGACTGTCATGACTCTGTTAGTCAGTCAGTCAGTCAGTCAGCCAGTCATGACTCTGTTAGTCAGCCTGTCAGTCAGACTGTCATGACTCTGTTAGTCAGTCAGTCAGTCAGCCAGTCATGACTCTGTTAGTCAGCCAGTCATGACTCTGTTAGTCAGCCAGTCAGTCAGTAAGTCAGTCAGTCAGTCAGTTAGCCAATCAGCCTGCCAGTCAGCCAGCCAGTCAAACTGTCAGCTAGTCAGCCAGTTAGTCAGTCAGTCAGTTAGTCAGCCAGTCATTCCGTCATTCAGTCAGTTAGCCAGTTATTCAGTCAGTCAGTCAGTAAGTCAATCAGTCAGCCAGATAGTCATTAAGTCAGCCAGCCAGTCAGTCATTCTTTCATCCAGTCAGTGTGTCAGTCAGCCAGTCAGTCAGCTAGTTCGTCAGTCAGTCAGTCAGTGTGTCAGCCAGTCAGGTAGTCAGTCAGTTAGTTAGTCAGTCAGTCAGCCAGTCATGACTCTGTTAGTCAGCCAGTCAGTCAGCCAGTCATGACTCTGTTAGGCAGCCAATCAGTCAGTTGGCCATTCAGCTTGCCAGTCAGCCAGCCAGTCAATCTGTCAGCCAGTCAGCCAGTTAGTCAGTCAGTCAGTTAGTCAGCCAGTCATTCCGTCATTCAGCCATTAAGTCAGTCATTTAGTCAGTCAGTCAATTTTTCAGTCAGCCAGCCAGCCTTTCAGTCAGCCAGTCAGTCAGTCAGTTAGTTAGTCAGCCAGTCATTCCATCATTCAGCCAGTAAGTCAGTCATTTAGTCAGTCAGCCAGTTAGTTAGTCAGCCAGCCAGCCTTTCAGCCCAGCCAGTCAGTCAGTCAGTTAGTTAGTCAGCCAGCCAGCCAGCCTTTCAGCCAGCCAGTCAGTCAGTTAGTCATCCAGTCAGTCAGTTACTTAGTCAGTTAGTCAGCCAGTCATGACTATCAGTTAGTCAGTCAGCCACTCTCTCATTTACTCAACCAGGCAGTTAGTCAGCCAGCCAGTCTGTCATTTAGTCAACCAGGCAGTTAGTCAGTCAGGCAGTCAGGCAGTCAGGCAGTCAGGCAGTCAGGCAGTCAGGCAGTCAGGCAGTCAGTCAGTCAGTCAGTCAGTCTGTCATTTAGTCAACCAGGCAGTTAGTCAGCCAGCCAGTCAGTCAGCCAGTTATTCAGTCAGTCAGTTAGTCAGTTAGTCAGTTATTCAGTCAGTCAGTCAGTTAGTCAATCAGTCAGCCAGATAGTCATAAAGTCAGCCATCCAGTCAGCCATCCAGTCAGTCATTCATCCAGCCAGTCAGTGTGTCAGTCAGCCAGTCAGTTAGCTAGTTAGTCAGTCAGTCAGTGTGTCAGCCAGTCAGTTAGTCAGTCAGTTAGTTATTCAGTCAGTCAGTCAGCCAGTCATGACTCTGTTAGTCAGCCAGTCAGCCAATTCGTCAGTTAGCCATTCAGCCTGCCAGTCAGCCAGCCAGTCAATCTGTCAGCCAGTCAGCCAGTAAGTCAGTCATTTAGTTAGTTAGTCAGTCAGTCAGTTAGTCAGTCAGCCAGTTAGTCAGTCAGTCAGTTAGTCAGTCAGTCAGTTAGTCAGTCAGTTATTCAGTCAGCCAGTCAGTCATTTAGTCAGTCAGCCAGTTGTTCAGTCAGTCCATCAGCCAGTTAGTCAGTCAGTCCGTCAGTCAGTCAGTCAGTAAGTGAGTCAGTTAATCAGTCAGTCCGTCAGCCAGTTAGTCAGTCAGTCAGTCAGTTAGTCAGTCAGTTAATCAGTCAGTCAGCCAGTCATTCAGCCAGTCAGCCAGTCAGCCAGCCAGTCAGTCAGTCTGCCAGTTAGTCAGTCAGCCAGTCAACCAGTTAGTCAGTCAGTCAGTCAGTTAGTCAGTCAGTCAGTCAGTTAGTCAGCCAGTTAGTTAGTCATTCAGTCAGTCAGCCAGTTAGTCAGTCAGTCAGTCAGTCAGCCAGTTAGTCAGTCAGATAGTCAGTTAGTCAGTTAGTCAGTCAGTCAGTCAGCCAGTTAGTCAGTTATTCAGTCAGTCAGTCAGTTAGTCAATCAGTCAGTCAGATAGTCATAAAGTCAGCCATCCAGTCAGTCATTCATCCAGCCAGTCAACCAGTTAGTCAGTCAGTCAGTCAGTTAGTCAGTCAGTCAGTCAGTTAGTCAGCCAGTTAGTTAGTCATTCAGTCAGTCAGCCAGTTAGTCAGTCAGCCAGTCAACCAGTTAGTCAGTCAGTCAGTCAGTTAGTCAGTCAGTCAGTCAGTTAGTCAGCCAGTTAGTTAGTCATTCAGTCAGTCAGCCAGTTAGTCAGTCAGTCAGTCAGCCAGTTAGTCAGTCAGCCAGTCAGTCAGCTAGTTAGTCAGTCAGTCAGTGTGTCAGCCAGTCAGTTAGTCAGTCAGTTAGTTATTCAGTCAGTCAGTCAGTCAACCAGTCATGACTCTGTTAGTCAGCCAGTCAGCCAATTCGTCAGTTAGCCATTCAGCCTGCAAGTCAGCCAGCCAGTCAATCTGTCAGCCAGTCAGCCAGTTAGTCAGTCAGTCAGTTAGTTAGCCATTCATTTCGTCATTCAGCCAGTAAGTCAGTCATTTCGTCAGTTAGTCAGTCAGCCAGTTAGTCAGTCAGCCAGTTAGTCAGTCAGTCAGTTAGTCAGTCAGTCAGTTAGTCAGTCAGTTAGTCAGTCAGCCAGTCAGTCATTTAGTCTGTCAGCCAGTTGTTCAGTTAGTCAGTCAGCCAGTTAGTCAGTCAGTCCATCAGTTAGTCAGTCAGCCAGTTAGTCAGTCAGTCAGTCGGTTAGTCAGTCAGTTAATCAGTCAGTCCGTCAGCCAGTTAGTCAGTCAGTCAGTCAGTCAGTTAGTCAGTCAGTTAATCAGTCAGTCAGCCATTCAGTTAGTCAGCCAGTCAGCCAGCCAGTCAGTCAGTCTGCCAGTTAGTCAGTCAGCCAGTCAGCCAGTCAGTCAGTCAGTCAGCCAGTTAGTCAGTCAGTTAGTCAGTCAGCCAGTTAGTCAGTCAGTTAGTCAGTTAGTCAGTTAGTCAGTCAGCCAGTCAGTCAGCCAGTCAGCCATTTAGTCAGTCAGTCAGTTAGTCAGCCAGTCAGTTAGTCAGTCAGTCAGTCAGCCAGTTAGTCAGTCAGATAGTCAGTTAGTCAGTTAGTCAGTCAGTCAGTCAGCCAGTTAGTCAGCCAGATAGTCAGTTAGTCAGTTAGTCAGTCAGTCAGTCAGCCAGTTAGTCAGTCAGTCAGTCAGTCAGCCAGTTAGTCAGTCAGATAGTCAGTTAGTCAGCCAGTTAGTCAGTCAGTCATTCACTCAGTAAGTCAGCCAGTTAGTCAGATATTCAACCGGCCAGTTTTTCAGTTAGTCAGTCAGGCAGTCAGTTAGTCAGTCAGCCAGTCTCTCATTTACTCAACCAGGCAGGTAGTCAGCCTGGTTGACTAAATGACAGACTGACTGACTGACTGACTGACTAACTGACTGCCTGACTGACTAACTGCCTGGTTGACTAAATGACAACCAGGCAGTTAGTCAGCCAGCCAGTCAGTCGGCCAAAGTCAGCCATCGAGTCAGTCATTCAATCATCCAGCCAGTCAATGTGTCAGTCAGCCAGTCAGTCAGCTAGTTAGTCAGTCAGTCAGTGTGTCAGCCAGTCAGTTAGTCAGTCAGTTAGTTATTCAGTCAGTCAGTCAGTCAGTGTGTCAGCCAGTTAGTTAGTCAGTCAGTTAGTTAGTCAGCTAGTCGGTCAGTCAGTCAGTCAGTCAGTGTGTCAGCCAGTCAGTCAGTCAGCCAGTCAGTCAGCTAGTTAGTCAGTCAGTCAGCCAGTCAGTTAGTTAGTCAGCCAGTCAGTTGGTCAGTCAGTTAGTTAGTCATTCAGTCAGTCAGTCAGCCAGTCATGACTCTGTCAGTCAGCCAATTCGTTAGTTAGCCATTCAGCCTGCCAGTCAGTCAGTCAGCCAGTTAGTCAGTTAGTTAGTCAGTCAGTCAGCCAGTTAGTCAGTCAGTCAGTCAGTCAGCCAGTTTTTTTTGTCAGCCAGTTAGTCATTCAACCAGTCAACCAGTCAGCCAGTCAGCCAGTCAGCCAGTCAGCCAGTCAGTCAGCCAGTCATCCAGTCAGCCAGTCAGTCAGTCAGTTAGTCAGCCAGTCACACACACAGACACACAGACAGACTCAGCTGTCAGTGAATGACTCTAGGGGGTCTGCTCTCTGAATAATGAAGGTGAAACAGATGCAGTATGCAGGAGGGGGTTTATCGTGGGGTGTCACTGATATTAAATGTCAGTCCTGGTTTGAAGCGTAACCTTTTCTCCATATTTCAACTAAATGGGTCACGCCAGCCCTCTACTCTCGGTTACAGAGACAAGGTTAAATCCCCTGTTCAGTCACTGATGGCGATGGTGTATCTGCACTGCACTGCTCTCTCTCTCTCTCTCTCTCTCTCTCTCTCTCTCTCTCTCTCTCTCTCTCTCTCTCTCTCTCTCTCTCTCTCTCTCTCTCTCTCTCTCTCTCTCTCTCTCTCTCTCTCTCTCTCTCTCTCTCTCTCTCTCTCTCTCTCTCTCTCTCTCTCTCTCTCTCTCTCTCTCTCTCTCTCTCTCTCTCTCTCTCTCTCTCTCTCTCTCTCTCCCTGTCTCCCTCTACCTCTATCTCTACCTCTACCTCTACTTCTCTCTACCTCTACCTCTACCTCTATCTCTACCTCTATCTCTACCTCTACCTCTATCTCTACCTCTATCTCCTCTACCTCTACCTCTACCTCTCTCTCTCTCTCTCTCTCTCTCTCTCTCTCTCTCTCTCTCTCTCTCTCTCTCTCTCTCTCTCTCTCTCTCTCTCTCTCTCTCTCTACCTCTCCTACTACCTCTCTCTTTCTCACCTACTATCTCTCTCTCTCTCTCTACCCCTCTCAATTCTATTCAATTCAATTCAAGGGGCTTTATTGTCATTGGAAACATATGTTAACATTGCCAAAGCAAGTGAGGTAGTTAATATACAGAAGTGAAATAAACAATAAAAATGAACAGTATATTACAATATTACACTCACAGAAGTTCCAAAAGAATAAAGACATTATAACTGTCATATTATGTAAATTCTCTATCTCTCTATCTCTCTACCTCTACCTCTACCTCTACCTCTACCACCTCTCTCTACCTCTACCTCTCTCTATCTATCTCTACCTCTACCTCTACCTCTACCTCTACCTCTCTCTACCTCTACCTCTCTCTATCTCTACCTCTATCTCTACCTCTACCTCTATCTCTACCTCTACCTCTATCTCTATCTCTCTACCTCTATCTCTACCTCTACCTCTACCTCTACCTCTCTCTACCTCTACCTCTACCTCTACCTCTCTCTACCTCTTCCTCTATCTCTATCTCTACCTCTACCTCTACCTCTACCTCTACCTCTACCTCTACCTCTCTCTACCTCTCTCTACCTCTACCTCTACCTCTACCTCTCTCTCTCTCTCTCTCTCTCTCTCTCTCTCTCTCTCTCTCTCCCTCCCAGTTAACAACCCTACGTGGGGCAATCCTGGAGGATGCGGTCCCCTCCACAGCGAGACATGGTACAGCCCGAGGCCTACCTCTAAAAGAGGTTCTGGAATATGTGATGCCTGAGCTCAACATCCATTGTCTCCGTCTGGCCCTCAACTCCCCCAAGGTCCCCGAGCAGCTCCTCAAACTGGATGAACAGGGGGTGAGTACTAGGGGCAGGGGATAGAGAAAGACAGTGTATTGTAGGGTTGGGCTACATGTAGACAGGGCTGGGGTATAGGCCAGTGTCTGAGGCTGGCCCTCAACTCCCCCAAGGTCCCCGAGCAGCTCCTCAAACTGGATGAACAGGGTGAGTAGAGTAGCACAAGGGCTAAGACGTTTGTTCTCGGTTGATGTGATGTTTGTTCTCTGGTGTTGTGATGTTTGTTCTCTAGTGTTGTGATGTTTGTTCTCTGGTATTGTGATGTTTGTTCTCTAGTATTGTGATGTTTGTTCTCTAGTATTGTGATGTTTGTTCTCTAGTATTGTGATGTTTGTTCTCTAGTATTATGATGTTTGTTCTCTAGTGTTGTGATGTTTGTTCTCTAGTATTGTGATGTTTGTTCTCTAGTATTGTGATGTTTGTTCTTTAGTATTGTGATGTTTGTTCTCTAGTATTGTGATGTTTGTTCTCTAGTATTGTGATGTTTGTTCTCTAGTATTGTGATGTTTGTTCTCTAGTATTGTGATGTTTGTTCTCTAGTATTGTGATGTTTGTTCTCTGGTGTTGTGATGTTTGTTCTTTAGTATTGTGATGTGTGTTCTCTAGTATTGTGATGTTTGTTCTTTAGTATTGTGGTGTTTGTTCTTTAGTATTGTGTAATGTTTGTTTTCTAGTATTGTAATGTTTGTTCTCTAGTATTGTGATGTTTGTTCTCTGGTATTGTGATGTTTGTTCTTTAGTATTGTGTAATGTTTGTTTTCTAGTATTGTAATGTTTGTTCTCTAGTATTGTGATGTGTGTTCTCTAGTATTGTGATGGCTGTTCTCTAGTATTGTGATGTTTGTTCTCTAGTAGTGTGATGTTTGTTCTCTAGTATTGTGATGTTTGTTCTCTAGTATTGTGATGTTTGTTCTCTAGTATTGTGATGTTTGTTCTCTGGTGTTGTGATATTTGTTCTCTGGTGTTGTGATGTTTGTTCTCTGGTGTTGTGATGTTTGTTCTCTAGTATTGTGATGTTTGTTCTCTAGTATTGTGATGTTTGTTCTCTAGTATTGTGATGTTTGTTCTCTAGTATTATGATGTTTGCTCTCTAGTGTTGTGATGTTTGTTCTCTAGTATTGTGATGTTTGTTCTCTAGTATTGTGATGTTTGTTCTCTAGTATTGTGATGTTTGTTCTCTAGTGTTGTGATGTTTGTTCTCTAGTATTGTGATGTTTGTTCTCTAGTATTGTGATGTTTGTTCTCTAGTATTATGATGTTTGTTCTCTGGTGTTGTGATGTTTGTTCTCTGGTATTGTGATGTTTGTTCTCTGGTGTTGTGATGTTTGTTCTCTAGTATTGTGATGTTTGTTCTCTAGTATTGTGATGTTTGTTCTCTGGTGTTGTGATGTTTGTTCTCTAGTATTGTGATGTTTGTTCTCTGGTGTTGTGATGTTTGTTCTCTAGTATTGTGATGTTTGTTCTCTAGTATTGTGATGTTTGTTCTCTAGTATTGTAATGTTTGTTCTCTAGTATTGTGATGTTTGTTCTCTAGTATTGTGATGTTTGTTCTCTGGTATTGTGATGTTTGTTCTTTAGTATTGTGTAATGTTTGTTCTCTGGTAGTGTGATGTTTGTTCTCTAGTATTGTGATGTTTGTTCTCTGGTGTTGTGATGTTTTTTCTCTGGTATTGTGATGTTTGTTCTCTAGTGTTGTGATGTTTGTTCTCTAGTATTGTGATGTTTGTTCTCTGGTATTGTGATGTTTGTTCTTTAGTATTGTGATGTTTGTTCTTTAGTATTGTGTAATGTTTGTTTTCTAGTATTGTAATGTTTGTTCTCTAGTATTGTGATGTTTGTTCTCTGGTATTGTGATGTTTGTTCTTTAGTATTGTGTAATCTTTGTTTTCTAGTATTGTCATGTTTGTTCTCTAGTATTGTGATGTTTGTTCTCTAGTATTGTGATGTTTGTTCTCTAGTATTGTGATGTTTGTTCTCTAGTATTGTGATGTTTGTTCTCTAGTATTGTGATGTTTGTTCTCTAGTATTGTGATGTTTGTTCTCTGGTGTTGTGATGTTTGTTCTCTAGTATTGTGATGTTTGTTCTTTAGTATTGTGATGTTTGTTCTCTAGTATTGTGATGTTTGTTCTCTAGTATTGTGATGTTTGTTCTTTAGTGTTGTGATGTTTGTTCTTAAGTATTGTGTAATGTTTGTTCTCTAGTATTGTGATGTTTGTTCTCTAGTATTGTGATGTTTGTTCTTTGGTATTGTGATGTTTGTTCTCTAGTGTTGTGATGTTTGTTCTCTAGTATTGTAATGTTTGTTCTCTAGTATTGTCATGTTTGTTCTCTAGTATTGTGATGTTTGTTCTTTAGTATTGTGATATTTGTTCTCTGGTGTTGTCATGTTTGTTCTCTGGTGTTGTGATGTTTGTTCTCTGGTGTTGTGATGTTTGTTCTCTAGTATTATGATGTTTGTTCTCTAGTATTGTGATGTTTGTTCTCTGGTGTTGTGATGTTTGTTCTCTGGTGTTGTGATGTTTGTTCTCTAGTATTGTGATGTTTGTTCTCTAGTATTGTGATGTTTGTTCTCTAGTATTGTGATGTTTGTTCTCTGGTGTTGTGATGTTTGTTCTCTAGTATTGTGATGTTTGTTCTCTGGTGTTGTGATGTTTGTTCTCTAGTATTGTGATGTTTGTTCTCTAGTATTGTGATGTTTGTTCTCTGGTGTTGTGATGTTTGTTCTCTAGTATTGTGATGTTTGTTCTCTGGTGTTGTGATGTTTGTTCTCTAGTATTGTGATGTTTGTTCTCTAGTATTGTGATGTTTGTTCTCTGGTATTGTAATGTTTGATCTCTAGTATTGTGATGTTTGTTCTCTGGTATTGTGATGTTTGTTCTTTAGTATTGTGTAATGTTTGTTCTCTGGTAGTGTGATGTTTGTTCTCTAGTATTGTGATGTTTGTTCTCTGGTGTTGTGATGTTTTTTCTCTGGTATTGTGATGTTTGTTCTCTAGTGTTGTGATGTTTGTTCTCTAGTATTGTGATGTTTGTTCTCTGGTATTGTGATGTTTGTTCTTTAGTATTGTGATGTTTGTTCTTTAGTATTGTGTAATGTTTGTTTTCTAGTATTGTAATGTTTGTTCTCTAGTATTGTGATGTTTGTTCTCTGGTATTGTGATGTTTGTTCTCTGGTGTTGTAATGTTTGTTTTCTAGTATTGTCATGTTTGTTCTCTAGTATTGTGATGTTTGTTCTCTAGTATTGTGATGTTTGTTCTCTAGTATTGTGATGTTTGTTCTCTAGTATTGTGATGTTTGTTCTCTAGTATTGTGATGTTTGTTCTCTAGTATTGTGATGTTTTTGTTCTCTGGTGTTGTGATGTTTGTTCTCTAGTATTGTGATGTTTGTTCTCTAGTATTGTGATGTTTGTTCTTTAGTATTGTGATGTTTGTTCTTTAGTATTGTGATGTTTGTTCTCTAGTATTGTGATGTTTGTTCTCTAGTATTGTGATGTTTGTTCTTTAGTGTTGTGATGTTTGTTCTTAAGTATTGTGTAATGTTTGTTCTCTAGTATTGTGATGTTTGTTCTCTAGTATTGTGATGTTTGTTCTTTGGTATTGTGATGTTTGTTCTCTAGTGTTGTGGTGTTTGTTCTCTAGTATTGTAATGTTTGTTCTCTAGTATTGTGATGTTTGTTCTTTAGTATTGTGATATTTGTTCTCTGGTGTTGTCATGTTTGTTCTCTGGTGTTGTGATGTTTGTTCTCTGGTGTTGTGATGTTTGTTCTCTAGTATTATGATGTTTGTTCTCTAGTGTTGTGATGTTTGTTCTCTAGTATTGTGATGTTTGTTCTTTAGTATTGTGTAATGTTTGTTTTCTAGTATTGTCATGTTTGTTCTCTAGTATTGTGATGTTTGTTCTCTAGTATTGTGATGTTTGTTCTCTAGTATTGTGATGTTTGTTCTCTAGTATTGTGATGTTTGTTCTCTAGTATTGTGATGTTTGTTCTCTAGTATTGTGATGTTTGTTCTCTGGTGTTGTGATGTTTGTTCTCTAGTATTGTGATGTTTGTTCTTTAGTATTGTGATGTTTGTTCTCTAGTATTGTGATGTTTGTTCTCTAGTATTGTGATGTTTGTTCTTTAGTGTTGTGATGTTTGTTCTTACGTATTGTGTAATGTTTGTTCTCTAGTATTGTGATGTTTGTTCTCTAGTATTGTGATGTTTGTTCTTTGGTATTGTGATGTTTGTTCTCTAGTGTTGTGATGTTTGTTCTCTAGTATTGTAATGTTTGTTCTCTAGTATTGTGATGTTTGTTCTCTAGTATTGTGATGTTTGTTCTTTAGTATTGTGATATTTGTTCTCTGGTGTTGTCATGTTTGTTCTCTGGTGTTGTGATGTTTGTTCTCTGGTGTTGTAATGTTTGTTCTCTAGTATTGTGATGTTTGTTCTCTAGTATTGTGATGTTTGTTCTCTAGTATTGTGATGTTTGTTCTCTAGTATTGTGATGTTTGTTCTCTGGTGTTGTGATGTTTGTTCTCTAGTATTGTGATGTTTGTTCTCTAGTATTGTGATGTTTGTTCTCTGGTGTTGTGATGTTTGTTCTCTAGTATTGTGATGTTTGTTCTCTGGTGTTGTGATGTTTGTTCTCTAGTATTGTGATGTTTGTTCTCTAGTATTGTGATGTTTGTTCTCTGGTATTGTAATGTTTGATCTCTAGTATTGTGATGTTTGTTCTCTGGTATTGTGATGTTTGTTCTTTAGTATTGTGTAATGTTTGTTCTCTGGTAGTGTGATGTTTGTTCTCTAGTATTGTGATGTTTGTTCTCTGGTGTTGTGATGTTTTTTCTCTGGTATTGTGATGTTTGTTCTCTAGTGTTGTGATGTTTGTTCTCTAGTATTGTGATGTTTGTTCTCTGGTATTGTGATGTTTGTTCTCTGGTGTTGTAATGTTTGTTTTCTAGTATTGTCATGTTTGTTCTCTAGTATTGTGATGTTTGTTCTCTAGTATTGTGATGTTTGTTCTCTGGTGTTGTGATGTTTGTTCTCTAGTATTGTGATGTTTGTTCTCTAGTATTGTGATGTTTGTTCTCTGGTGTTGTGATGTTTGTTCTCTAGTATTGTGATGTTTGTTCTCTGGTATTGTGATGTTTGTTCTCTAGTATTGTGATGTTTGTTCTCTAGTATTGTGATGTTTGTTCTCTGGTATTGTAATGTTTGATCTCTAGTATTGTGATGTTTGTTCTCTGGTATTGTGATGTTTGTTCTTTAGTATTGTGTAATGTTTGTTCTCTGGTAGTGTGATGTTTGTTCTCTAGTATTGTGATGTTTGTTCTCTGGTGTTGTGATGTTTTTTCTCTGGTATTGTGATGTTTGTTCTCTAGTGTTGTGATGTTTGTTCTCTAGTATTGTGATGTTTGTTCTCTGGTATTGTGATGTTTGTTCTTTAGTATTGTGATGTTTGTTCTTTAGTATTGTGTAATGTTTGTTTTCTAGTATTGTAATGTTTGTTCTCTAGTATTGTGATGTTTGTTCTCTGGTATTGTGATGTTTGTTCTCTGGTGTTGTAATGTTTGTTTTCTAGTATTGTCATGTTTGTTCTCTAGTATTGTGATGTTTGTTCTCTAGTATTGTGATGTTTGTTCTCTAGTATTGTGATGTTTGTTCTCTAGTATTGTGATGTTTGTTCTCTAGTATTGTGATGTTTGTTCTCTAGTATTGTGATGATTGTTCTCTGGTGTTGTGATGTTTGTTCTCTAGTATTGTGATGTTTGTTCTTTAGTATTGTGATGTTTGTTCTATAGTATTGTGATGTTTGTTCTCTAGTATTGTGATGTTTGTTCTTTAGTGTTGTGATGTTTGTTCTCTAGTATTATGATGTTTGTTCTCTAGTATTGTGATGTTTGTTCTCTGGTGTTGTGATGTTTGTTCTCTGGTGTTGTGATGTTTGTTCTCTAGTATTGTGATGTTTGTTCTCTAGTATTGTGATGTTTGTTCTCTAGTATTGTGATGTTTGTTCTCTAGTATTGTGATGTTTGTTCTCTGGTGTTGTGATGTTTGTTCTCTAGTATTGTGATGTTTGTTCTCTAGTATTGTGATGTTTGTTCTCTGGTGTTGTGATGTTTGTTCTCTAGTATTGTGATGTTTGTTCTCTGGTGTTGTGATGTTTGTTCTCTAGTATTGTGATGTTTGTTCTCTAGTATTGTGATGTTTGTTCTCTGGTATTGTAATGTTTGATCTCTAGTATTGTGATGTTTGTTCTCTGGTATTGTGATGTTTGTTCTTTAGTATTGTGTAATGTTTGTTCTCTGGTAGTGTGATGTTTGTTCTCTAGTATTGTGATGTTTGTTCTCTGGTGTTGTGATGTTTTTCTCTGGTATTGTGATGTTTGTTCTCTAGTGTTGTGATGTTTGTTCTCTAGTATTGTGATGTTTGTTCTCTGGTATTGTGATGTTTGTTCTTTAGTATTGTGATGTTTGTTCTTTAGTATTGTGTAATGTTTGTTTTCTAGTATTGTAATGTTTGTTCTCTAGTATTGTGATGTTTGTTCTCTGGTATTGTGATGTTTGTTCTCTGGTGTTGTAATGTTTGTTTTCTAGTATTGTCATGTTTGTTCTCTAGTATTGTGATGTTTGTTCTCTGGTATTGTGATGTTTGTTCTCTGGTGTTGTAATGTTTGTTTTCTAGTATTGTCATGTTTGTTCTCTAGTATTGTGATGTTTGTTCTCTAGTATTGTGATGTTTGTTCTCTAGTATTGTGATGTTTGTTCTCTAGTATTGTGATGTTTGTTCTCTAGTATTGTGATGTTTGTTCTCTAGTATTGTGATGTTTGTTCTCTGGTGTTGTGATGTTTGTTCTCTAGTATTGTGATGTTTGTTCTCTAGTATTGTGATGTTTGTTCTCTAGTATTGTGTATGTTTGTTCTCTAGTATTGTGATGTTTGTTCTCTAGTATTGTGATGTTTGTTCTTTGGTATTGTGATGTTTGTTCTCTAGTGTTGTGATGTTTGTTCTCTAGTATTGTAATGTTTGTTCTCTAGTATTGTGATGTTTGTTCTCTAGTATTGTGATGTTTGTTCTTTAGTATTGTGATATTTGTTCTCTGGTGTTGTCATGTTTGTTCTCTGGTGTTGTGATGTTTGTTCTCTGGTGTTGTGATGTTTGTTCTCTAGTATTATGATGTTTGTTCTCTAGTGTTGTGATGTTTGTTCTCTAGTATTGTGATGTTTGTTCTTTAGTATTGTGTAATGTTTGTTTTCTAGTATTGTCATGTTTGTTCTCTAGTATTGTGATGTTTGTTCTCTAGTATTGTGATGTTTGTTCTCTAGTATTGTGATGTTTGTTCTCTAGTATTGTGATGTTTGTTCTCTAGTATTGTGATGTTTGTTCTCTAGTATTGTGATGTTTGTTCTCTGGTGTTGTGATGTTTGTTCTCTAGTATTGTGATGTTTGTTCTTTAGTATTGTGATGTTTGTTCTCTAGTATTGTGATGTTTGTTCTCTAGTATTGTGATGTTTGTTCTTTAGTGTTGTGATGTTTGTTCTTAAGTATTGTGTAATGTTTGTTCTCTAGTATTGTGATGTTTGTTCTCTAGTATTGTGATGTTTGTTCTTTAGTATTGTGATATTTGTTCTCTGGTGTTGTCATGTTTGTTCTCTTGTGTTGTGATGTTTGTTCTCTGGTGTTGTGATGTTTGTTCTCTAGTATTATGATGTTTGTTCTCTAGTATTGTGATGTTTGTTCTCTGGTGTTGTGATGTTTGTTCTCTGGTGTTGTGATGTTTGTTCTCTAGTATTGTGATGTTTGTTCTCTAGTATTGTGATGTTTGTTCTCTAGTATTGTGATGTTTGTTCTCTAGTATTGTGATGTTTGTTCTCTGGTGTTGTGATGTTTGTTCTCTAGTATTGTGATGTTTGTTCTCTAGTATTGTGATGTTTGTTCTCTGGTGTTGTGATGTTTGTTCTCTAGTATTGTGATATTTGTTCTCTGGTGTTGTGATGTTTGTTCTCTAGTATTGTGATGTTTGTTCTCTAGTATTGTGATGTTTGTTCTCTGGTATTGTAATGTTTGATCTCTAGTATTGTGATGTTTGTTCTCTGGTATTGTGATGTTTGTTCTTTAGTATTGTGTAATGTTTGTTCTCTGGTAGTGTGATGTTTGTTCTCTAGTATTGTGATGTTTGTTCTCTGGTGTTGTGATGTTTTTTCTCTGGTATTGTGATGTTTGTTCTCTAGTGTTGTGATGTTTGTTCTCTAGTATTGTGATGTTTGTTCTCTGGTATTGTGATGTTTGTTCTCTGGTGTTGTAATGTTTGTTTTCTAGTATTGTCATGTTTGTTCTCTAGTATTGTGATGTTTGTTCTCTAGTATTGTGATGTTTGTTCTCTAGTATTGTGATGTTTGTTCTCTAGTATTGTGATGTTTGTTCTCTAGTATTGTGATGTTTGTTCTCTAGTATTGTGATGTTTGTTCTCTGGTGTTGTGATGTTTGTTCTCTAGTATTGTGATGTTTGTTCTCTAGTATTGTGATGTTTGTTCTCTAGTATTGTGATGTTTGTTCTCTAGTATTGTGATGTTTGTTCTCTGGTGTTGTGATGTTTGTTCTCTAGTATTGTGATGTTTGTTCTCTAGTATTGTGATGTTTGTTCTCTAGTATTGTGATGTTTGTTCTTTGGTATTGTGATGTTTGTTCTCTAGTGTTGTGATGTTTGTTCTCTAGTATTGTAATGTTTGTTCTCTAGTATTGTGATGTTTGTTCTCTAGTATTGTGATGTTTGTTCTTTAGTATTGTGATATTTGTTCTCTGGTGTTGTCATGTTTGTTCTCTGGTGTTGTGATGTTTGTTCTCTGGTGTTGTGATGTTTGTTCTCTAGTATTATGATGTTTGTTCTCTAGTGTTGTGATGTTTGTTCTCTAGTATTGTGATGTTTGTTCTTTAGTATTGTGTAATGTTTGTTTTCTAGTATTGTCATGTTTGTTCTCTAGTATTGTGATGTTTGTTCTCTAGTATTGTGATGTTTGTTCTCTAGTATTGTGATGTTTGTTCTCTAGTATTGTGATGTTTGTTCTCTAGTATTGTGATGTTTGTTCTCTAGTATTGTGATGTTTGTTCTCTGGTGTTGTGATGTTTGTTCTCTAGTATTGTGATGTTTGTTCTTTAGTATTGTGATGTTTGTTCTCTAGTATTGTGATGTTTGTTCTCTAGTATTGTGATGTTTGTTCTTTAGTGTTGTGATGTTTGTTCTTAAGTATTGTGTAATGTTTGTTCTCTAGTATTGTGATGTTTGTTCTCTAGTATTGTGATGTTTGTTCTTTAGTATTGTGATATTTGTTCTCTGGTGTTGTCATGTTTGTTCTCTTGTGTTGTGATGTTTGTTCTCTGGTGTTGTGATGTTTGTTCTCTAGTATTATGATGTTTGTTCTCTAGTATTGTGATGTTTGTTCTCTGGTGTTGTGATGTTTGTTCTCTGGTGTTGTGATGTTTGTTCTCTAGTATTGTGATGTTTGTTCTCTAGTATTGTGATGTTTGTTCTCTAGTATTGTGATGTTTGTTCTCTAGTATTGTGATGTTTGTTCTCTGGTGTTGTGATGTTTGTTCTCTAGTATTGTGATGTTTGTTCTCTAGTATTGTGATGTTTGTTCTCTGGTGTTGTGATGTTTGTTCTCTAGTATTGTGATATTTGTTCTCTGGTGTTGTGATGTTTGTTCTCTAGTATTGTGATGTTTGTTCTCTAGTATTGTGATGTTTGTTCTCTGGTATTGTAATGTTTGATCTCTAGTATTGTGATGTTTGTTCTCTGGTATTGTGATGTTTGTTCTTTAGTATTGTGTAATGTTTGTTCTCTGGTAGTGTGATGTTTGTTCTCTAGTATTGTGATGTTTGTTCTCTGGTGTTGTGATGTTTGTTCTCTGGTATTGTGATGTTTGTTCTCTAGTGTTGTGATGTTTGTTCTCTAGTATTGTGATGTTTGTTCTCTGGTATTGTGATGTTTGTTCTTTAGTATTGTGATGTTTGTTCTTTAGTATTGTGTAATGTTTGTTTTCTAGTATTGTAATGTTTGTTCTCTAGTATTGTGATGTTTGTTCTCTGGTATTGTGATGTTTGTTCTCTGGTGTTGTAATGTTTGTTTTCTAGTATTGTCATGTTTGTTCTCTAGTATTGTGATGTTTGTTCTCTAGTATTGTGATGTTTGTTCTCTAGTATTGTGATGTTTGTTCTCTAGTATTGTGATGTTTGTTCTCTAGTATTGTGATGTTTGTTCTCTAGTATTGTGATGTTTGTTCTCTGGTGTTGTGATGTTTGTTCTCTAGTATTGTGATGTTTGTTCTTTAGTATTGTGATGTTTGTTCTCTAGTATTGTGATGTTTGTTCTCTAGTATTGTGATGTTTGTTCTTTAGTGTTGTGATGTTTGTTCTCTAGTATTGTGATGTTTGTTCTTTAGTATTGTGATATTTGTTCTCTGGTGTTGTCATGTTTGTTCTCTGGTGTTGTGATGTTTGTTCTCTGGTGTTGTGATGTTTGTTCTCTAGTATTGTGATGTTTGTTCTCTAGTATTGTGATGTTTGTTCTCTAGTATTATGATGTTTGTTCTCTAGTATTGTGATGTTTGTTCTCTGGTGTTGTGATGTTTGTTCTCTGGTGTTGTGATGTTTGTTCTCTAGTATTGTGATGTTTGTTCTCTAGTATTGTGATGTTTGTTCTCTAGTATTGTGATGTTTGTTCTCTAGTATTGTGATGTTTGTTCTCTGGTGTTGTGATGTTTGTTCTCTAGTATTGTGATGTTTGTTCTCTAGTATTGTGATGTTTGTTCTCTGGTGTTGTGATGTTTGTTCTCTAGTATTGTGATGTTTGTTCTCTGGTATTGTGATGTTTGTTCTCTAGTATTGTGATGTTTGTTCTCTAGTATTGTGATGTTTGTTCTCTAGTATTGTGATGTTTGTTCTCTAGTATTGTGATGTTTGTTCTCTAGTATTGTGAATGTTTGTTCTCTAGTATTGTAATGTTTGTTCTCTAGTATTGTGATGTTTGTTCTCTAGTATTGTGATGTTTGTTCTTTAGTATTGTGATATTTGTTCTCTGGTGTTGTCATGTTTGTTCTCTGGTGTTGTGATGTTTGTTCTCTGGTGTTGTGATGTTTGTTCTCTAGTATTATGATGTTTGTTCTCTAGTGTTGTGATGTTTGTTCTCTAGTATTGTGATGTTTGTTCTTTAGTATTGTGTAATGTTTGTTTTCTAGTATTGTCATGTTTGTTCTCTAGTATTGTGATGTTTGTTCTCTAGTATTGTGATGTTTGTTCTCTAGTATTGTGATGTTTGTTCTCTAGTATTGTGATGTTTGTTCTCTAGTATTGTGATGTTTGTTCTCTAGTATTGTGATGTTTGTTCTCTGGTGTTGTGATGTTTGTTCTCTAGTATTGTGATGTTTGTTCTTTAGTATTGTGATGTTTGTTCTCTAGTATTGTGATGTTTGTTCTCTAGTATTGTGATGTTTGTTCTTTAGTGTTGTGATGTTTGTTCTCTAAGTATTGTGTAATGTTTGTTCTCTAGTATTGTGATGTTTGTTCTCTAGTATTGTGATGTTTGTTCTTTAGTATTGTGATATTTGTTCTCTGGTGTTGTCATGTTTGTTCTCTTGTGTGTTGTGATGTTTGTTCTCTGGTGTTGTGATGTTTGTTCTCTAGTATTATGATGTTTGTTCTCTAGTATTGTGATGTTTGTTCTCTGGTGTTGTGATGTTTGTTCTCTGGTGTTGTGATGTTTGTTCTCTAGTATTGTGATGTTTGTTCTCTAGTATTGTGATGTTTGTTCTCTAGTATTGTGATGTTTGTTCTCTAGTATTGTGATGTTTGTTCTCTGGTGTTGTGATGTTTGTTCTCTAGTATTGTGATGTTTGTTCTCTAGTATTGTGATGTTTGTTCTCTGGTGTTGTGATGTTTGTTCTCTAGTATTGTGATGTTTGTTCTCTGGTGTTGTGATGTTTGTTCTCTAGTATTGTGATGTTTGTTCTCTAGTATTGTGATGTTTGTTCTCTGGTATTGTAATGTTTGATCTCTAGTATTGTGATGTTTGTTCTCTGGTATTGTGATGTTTGTTCTTTAGTATTGTGTAATGTTTGTTCTCTGGTAGTGTGATGTTTGTTCTCTAGTATTGTGATGTTTGTTCTCTAGTGTTGTGATGTTTGTTCTCTGGTATTGTGATGTTTGTTCTCTAGTATTGTGATGTTTGTTCTCTAGTATTGTGATGTTTGTTCTCTGGTATTGTGATGTTTGTTCTCTGGTGTTGTAATGTTTGTTCTCTAGTATTGTCATGTTTGTTCTCTAGTATTGTGATGTTTGTTCTCTAGTATTGTGATGTTTGTTCTCTAGTATTGTGATGTTTGTTCTCTAGTATTGTGATGTTTGTTCTCTAGTATTGTGATGTTTGTTCTCTAGTATTGTGATGTTTGTTCTCTGGTGTTGTGATGTTTGTTCTCTAGTATTGTGATGTTTGTTCTCTAGTATTGTGATGTTTGTTCTCTAGTATTGTGATGTTTGTTCTCTAGTATTGTGATGTTTGTTCTCTGGTGTTGTGATGTTTGTTCTCTAGTATTGTGATGTTTGTTCTCTAGTATTGTGATGTTTGTTCTCTAGTATTGTGATGTTTGTTCTATTGTGATGTTTGTTCTCTAGTATGTTTGTGATGTAGTGTGATGTTTGTTCTCTAGTATTGTGATGTTTGTTCTCTAGTATTGTGATGTTTGTTCTCTAGTATTGTGATGTTTGTTCTTTAGTATTGTGATGTTTGTTCTCTGGTGTTGTGATGTTTGTTCATGTTTGTTCTCTGGTGTTGTGATGTTTGTTCTCTAGTATTGTGATGTTTGTTCTCTAGTATTGTGATGTTTGTTCTCTAGTATTGTGATGTTTGTTCTCTAGTATTGTGATGTTTGTTCTCTAGTATTGTGATGTTTGTTCTCTAGTATTGTTGTCATGTTTGTTCTCTAGTATTGTGATGTTTGTTCTCTAGTATTGTGATGTTTGTTCTCTAGTATTGTGATGTTTGTTCTCTAGTATTGTGATGTTTGTTCTCTAGTATTGTGATGTTTGTTCTCTAGTATTGTGATGTTTGTTCTCTGGTGTTGTGATGTTTGTTCTCTAGTATTGTGATGTTTGTTCTTTAGTATTGTGATGTTTGTTCTCTAGTATTGTGATGTTTGTTCTCTAGTATTGTGATGTTTGTTCTTTAGTGTTGTGATGTTTGTTCTTAAGTATTGTGATGTTTGTTCTCTAGTATTGTGATGTTTGTTCTCTAGTATTGTGATGTTTGTTCTCTAGTATTGTGATGTTTGTTCTCTGGTATTGTGATGTTTGTTCTCTTGTGTTGTGATGTTTGTTCTCTGGTATTGTGATGTTTGTTCTCTAGTATTATGATGTTTGTTCTCTAGTATTGTGATGTTTGTTCTCTGGTATTGTGATGTTTGTTCTCTGGTGTTGTGATGTTTGTTCTCTAGTATTGTGATGTTTGTTCTCTAGTATTGTGATGTTTGTTCTCTAGTATTGTGATGTTTGTTCTCTAGTATTGTGATGTTTGTTCTCTGGTGTTGTGATGTTTGTTCTCTAGTATTGTGATGTTTGTTCTCTAGTATTGTGATGTTTGTTCTCTATGTTTGTTCTCTAGTATTGTGATGTTTGTTCTCTGGTGTTGTGATGTTTGTTCTCTAGTATTGTGATGTTTGTTCTCTAGTATTGTGATGTTTGTTCTCTGGTATTGTAATGTTTGATTCTCTAGTATTGTGATGTTTGTTCTCTAGGTATTGTGATGTTTGTTCTTTAGTATTGTGAATGTTTGTTCTCTGGTAGTGTGATGTTTGTTCTCTAGTATTGTGATGTTTGTTCTCTGGTATTGTGATGTTTGTTCTCTGGTATTGTGATGTTTGTTCTCTAGTGTTGTGATGTTTGTTCTCTAGTATTGTGATGTTTGTTCTCTAGTATTGTGATGTTTGTTCTCTAGTATTGTGATGTTTGTTCTTTAGTATTGTGATGTTTGTTCTCTAGTATTGTAATGTTTGTTCTCTAGTATTGTGATGTTTGTTCTCTGGTATTGTGATGTTTGTTCTCTGGTGTTGTAATGTTTGTTCTCTAGTATTGTGATGTTTGTTCTCTAGTATTGTGATGTTTGTTCTCTAGTATTGTGATGTTTGTTCTCTAGTATTGTGATGTTTGTTCTCTAGTATTGTGATGTTTGTTCTCTAGTATTGTGATGTTTGTTCTCTAGTATTGTGATGTTTGTTCTCTGGTGTTGTGATGTTTGTTCTCTAGTATTGTGATGTTTGTTCTTTAGTATTGTGATGTTTGTTCTCTAGTATTGTGATGTTTGTTCTCTAGTATTGTGATGTTTGTTCTTTAGTGTTGTGATGTTTGTTCTCTAGTATTGTGATGTTTGTTCTTTAGTATTGTGATATTTGTTCTCTGGTGTTGTCATGTTTGTTCTCTGGTGTTGTGATGTTTGTTCTCTGGTGTTGTGATGTGATGTTTGTTCTCTAGTATTGTGATGTTTGTTCTCTAGTATTGTGATGTTTGTTCTCTAGTATTATGATGTTTGTTCTCTAGTATTGTGATGTTTGTTCTCTGGTGTTGTGATGTTTGTTCTCTGGTGTTGTGATGTTTGTTCTCTAGTATTGTGATGTTTGTTCTCTAGTATTGTGATGTTTGTTCTCTAGTATTGTGATGTTTGTTCTCTAGTATTGTGATGTTTGTTCTCTGGTGTTGTGATGTTTGTTCTCTAGTATTGTGATGTTTGTTCTCTAGTATTGTGATGTTTGTTCTCTGGTGTTGTGATGTTTGTTCTCTAGTATTGTGATGTTTGTTCTCTGGTATTGTGATGTTTGTTCTCTAGTGTTGTGATGTTTGTTCTCTAGTATTGTGATGTTTGTTCTCTGGTATTGTGATGTTTGTTCTTTAGTATTGTGATGTTTGTTCTTTAGTATTGTGTAATGTTTGTTTTCTAGTATTGTAATGTTTGTTCTCTAGTATTGTGATGTTTGTTCTCTGGTATTGTGATGTTTGTTCTCTGGTGTTGTAATGTTTGTTTTCTAGTATTGTCATGTTTGTTCTCTAGTATTGTGATGTTTGTTCTCTAGTATTGTGATGTTTGTTCTCTAGTATTGTGATGTTTGTTCTCTAGTATTGTGATGTTTGTTCTCTAGTATTGTGATGTTTGTTCTCTAGTATTGTGATGTTTGTTCTCTGGTGTTGTGATGTTTGTTCTCTAGTATTGTGATGTTTGTTCTTTAGTATTGTGATGTTTGTTCTCTAGTATTGTGATGTTTGTTCTCTAGTATTGTGATGTTTGTTCTTTAGTGTTGTGATGTTTGTTCTCTAGTATTGTGATGTTTGTTCTTTAGTATTGTGGTATTTGTTCTCTGGTGTTGTCATGTTTGTTCTCTGGTGTTGTGATGTTTGTTCTCTGGTGTTGTGATGTTTGTTCTCTAGTATTGTGATGTTTGTTCTCTAGTATTGTGATGTTTGTTCTCTAGTATTATGATGTTTGTTCTCTAGTATTGTGATGTTTGTTCTCTGGTGTTGTGATGTTTGTTCTCTGGTGTTGTGATGTTTGTTCTCTAGTATTGTGATGTTTGTTCTCTAGTATTGTGATGTTTGTTCTCTAGTATTGTGATGTTTGTTCTCTAGTATTGTGATGTTTGTTCTCTGGTGTTGTGATGTTTGTTCTCTAGTATTGTGATGTTTGTTCTCTAGTATTGTGATGTTTGTTCTCTGGTGTTGTGATGTTTGTTCTCTAGTATTGTGATGTTTGTTCTCTGGTGTTGTGATGTTTGTTCTCTAGTATTGTGATGTTTGTTCTCTAGTATTGTGATGTTTGTTCTCTGGTATTGTAATGTTTGATCTCTAGTATTGTGATGTTTGTTCTCTGGTATTGTGATGTTTGTTCTTTAGTATTGTGTAATGTTTGTTCTCTGGTAGTGTGATGTTTGTTCTCTAGTATTGTGATGTTTGTTCTCTGGTGTTGTGATGTTTTTCTCTGGTATTGTGATGTTTGTTCTCTAGTGTTGTGATGTTTGTTCTCTAGTATTGTGATGTTTGTTCTCTGGTATTGTGATGTTTGTTCTTTAGTATTGTGATGTTTGTTCTTTAGTATTGTGTAATGTTTGTTTTCTAGTATTGTAATGTTTGTTCTCTAGTATTGTGATGTTTGTTCTCTGGTATTGTGATGTTTGTTCTCTGGTGTTGTAATGTTTGTTTTCTAGTATTGTCATGTTTGTTCTCTAGTATTGTGATGTTTGTTCTCTAGTATTGTGATGTTTGTTCTCTAGTATTGTGATGTTTGTTCTCTAGTATTGTGATGTTTGTTCTCTAGTATTGTGATGTTTGTTCTCTAGTATTGTGATGTTTGTTCTCTGGTGTTGTGATGTTTGTTATCTAGTATTGTGATGTTTGTTCTTTAGTATTGTGATGTTTGTTCTCTAGTATTGTGATGTTTGTTCTCTAGTATTGTGATGTTTGTTCTTTAGTGTTGTGATGTTTGTTCTTAAGTATTGTGTAATGTTTGTTCTCTAGTATTGTGATGTTTGTTCTCTAGTATTGTGATGTTTGTTCTTTGGTATTGTGATGTTTGTTCTCTAGTGTTGTGATGTTTGTTCTCTAGTATTGTAATGTTTGTTCTCTAGTATTGTGATGTTTGTTCTCTAGTATTGTGATGTTTGTTCTTTAGTATTGTGATATTTGTTCTCTGGTGTTGTGATGTTTGTTCTCTGGTGTTGTGATGTTTGTTCTCTAGTATTATGATGTTTGTTCTCTAGTATTGTGATGTTTGTTCTCTGGTGTTGTGATGTTTGTTCTCTGGTGTTGTGATGTTTGTTCTCTAGTATTGTTATGTTTGTTCTCTAGTATTGTGATGTTTGTTCTCTAGTATTGTGATGTTTGTTCTCTAGTATTGTGATGTTTGTTCTCTGGTGTTGTGATGTTTGTTCTCTAGTATTGTGATGTTTGTTCTCTAGTATTGTGATGTTTGTTCTCTGGTGTTGTGATGTTTGTTCTCTAGTATTGTGATGTTTGTTCTCTGGTATTGTAATGTTTGATCTCTAGTATTGTGATGTTTGTTCTCTGGTATTGTGATGTTTGTTCTTTAGTATTGTGTAATGTTTGTTCTCTGGTAGTGTGATGTTTGTTCTCTAGTATTGTGATGTTTGTTCTCTGGTGTTGTGATGTTTTTTCTCTGGTATTGTGATGTTTGTTCTCTAGTGTTGTGATGTTTGTTCTCTAGTATTGTGATGTTTGTTCTCTGGTATTGTGATGTTTGTTCTTTAGTATTGTGATGTTTGTTCTTTAGTATTGTGTAATGTTTGTTTTCTAGTATTGTAATGTTTGTTCTCTAGTATTGTGATGTTTGTTCTCTGGTATTGTGATGTTTGTTCTCTGGTGTTGTAATGTTTGTTTTCTAGTATTGTCATGTTTGTTCTCTAGTATTGTGATGTTTGTTCTCTAGTATTGTGATGTTTGTTCTCTAGTATTGTGATGTTTGTTCTCTAGTATTGTGATGTTTGTTCTCTAGTATTGTGATGTTTGTTCTCTAGTATTGTGATGTTTGTTCTCTAGTGTTGTGATGTTTGTTCTCTAGTATTGTGATGTTTGTTCTCTAGTATTGTGATGTTTGTTCTCTAGTATTGTGATGTTTGTTCTTTAGTATTGTGATGTTTGTTCTCTAGTATTGTGATGTTTGTTCTCTAGTATTGTGATGTTTGTTCTTTAGTGTTGTGATGTTTGTTCTTAAGTATTGTGTAATGTTTGTTCTCTAGTATTGTGATGTTTGTTCTCTAGTATTGTGATGTTTGTTCTTTGGTATTGTGATGTTTGTTCTCTAGTGTTGTGATGTTTGTTCTCTAGTATTGTAATGTTTGTTCTCTAGTATTGTGATGTTTGTTCTCTAGTATTGTGATGTTTGTTCTTTAGTATTGTGATATTTGTTCTCTGGTGTTGTCATGTTTGTTCTCTGGTGTTGTGATGTTTGTTCTCTGGTGTTGTGATGTTTGTTCTCTAGTATTATGATGTTTGTTCTCTAGTGTTGTGATGTTTGTTCTCTAGTATTGTGATGTTTGTTCTTTAGTATTGTGTAATGTTTGTTTTCTAGTATTGTCATGTTTGTTCTCTAGTATTGTGATGTTTGTTCTCTAGTATTGTGATGTTTGTTCTCTAGTATTGTGATGTTTGTTCTCTAGTATTGTGATGTTTGTTATCTAGTATTGTGATGTTTGTTCTCTAGTATTGTGATGTTTGTTCTCTGGTGTTGTGATGTTTGTTCTCTAGTATTGTGATGTTTGTTCTTTAGTATTGTGATGTTTGTTCTCTAGTATTGTGATGTTTGTTCTCTAGTATTGTGATGTTTGTTCTTTAGTGTTGTGATGTTTGTTCTTAAGTATTGTGTAATGTTTGTTCTCTAGTATTGTGATGTTTGTTCTCTAGTATTGTGATGTTTGTTCTTTGGTATTGTGATGTTTGTTCTCTAGTGTTGTGATGTTTGTTCTCTAGTATTGTAATGTTTGTTCTCTAGTATTGTGATGTTTGTTCTCTAGTATTGTGATGTTTGTTCTTTAGTATTGTGATATTTGTTCTCTGGTGTTGTCATGTTTGTTCTCTGGTGTTGTGATGTTTGTTCTCTGGTGTTGTGATGTTTGTTCTCTAGTATTATGATGTTTGTTCTCTAGTATTGTGATGTTTGTTCTCTGGTGTTGTGATGTTTGTTCTCTGTTGTTGTGATGTTTGTTCTCTAGTATTGTGATGTTTGTTCTCTAGTATTGTGATGTTTGTTCTCTAGTATTGTGATGTTTGTTCTCTAGTATTGTGATGTTTGTTCTCTGGTGTTGTGATGTTTGTTCTCTAGTATTGTGATGTTTGTTCTCTAGTATTGTGATGTTTGTTCTCTGGTGTTGTGATGTTTGTTCTCTGGTATTGTGATGTTTGTTCTCTGGTGTTGTGATGTTTGTTCTCTAGTATTGTGATGTTTGTTCTCTAGTATTGTGATGTTTGTTCTCTGGTATTGTAATGTTCGATCTCTAGTATTGTGATGTTTGTTCTCTGGTATTGTGATGTTTGTTCTTTAGTATTGTGTAATGTTTGTTCTCTGGTAGTGTGATGTTTGTTCTCTAGTATTGTGATGTTTGTTCTCTGGTGTTGTGATGTTTTTCTCTGGTATTGTGATGTTTGTTCTCTAGTGTTGTGATGTTTGTTCTCTAGTATTGTGATGTTTGTTCTCTGGTATTGTGATGTTTGTTCTTTAGTATTGTGATGTTTGTTCTTTAGTATTGTGTAATGTTTGTTTTCTAGTATTGTAATGTTTGTTCTCTAGTATTGTGATGTTTGTTCTCTGGTATTGTGATGTTTGTTCTCTGGTGTTGTAATGTTTGTTTTCTAGTATTGTCATGTTTGTTCTCTAGTATTGTGATGTTTGTTCTCTAGTATTGTGATGTTTGTTCTCTAGTATTGTGATGTTTGTTCTCTAGTATTGTGATGTTTGTTCTCTAGTATTGTGATGTTTGTTCTCTGGTGTTGTGATGTTTGTTCTCTAGTATTGTGATGTTTGTTCTTTAGTATTGTGATGTTTGTTCTCTAGTATTGTGATGTTTGTTCTCTAGTATTGTGATGTTTGTTCTTTGGTATTGTGATGTTTGTTCTCTAGTGTTGTGATGTTTGTTCTCTAGTATTGTAATGTTTGTTCTCTAGTATTGTGATGTTTGTTCTCTAGTATTGTGATGTTTGTTCTTTAGTATTGTGATATTTGTTCTCTGGTGTTGTCATGTTTGTTCTCTGGTGTTGTGATGTTTGTTCTCTGGTGTTGTGATGTTTGTTCTCTAGTATTATGATGTTTGTTCTCTAGTATTGTGATGTTTGTTCTCTGGTGTTGTGATGTTTGTTCTCTGGTGTTGTGATGTTTGTTCTCTAGTATTGTGATGTTTGTTCTCTAGTATTGTGATGTTTGTTCTCTAGTATTGTGATGTTTGTTCTCTAGTATTGTGATGTTTGTTCTCTGGTGTTGTGATGTTTGTTCTCTAGTATTGTGATGTTTGTTCTCTAGTATTGTGATGTTTGTTCTCTGGTGTTGTGATGTTTGTTCTCTAGTATTGTGATGTTTGTTCTCTGGTGTTGTGATGTTTGTTCTCTAGTATTGTGATGTTTGTTCTCTAGTATTGTGATGTTTGTTCTCTGGTATTGTAATGTTTGATCTCTAGTATTGTGATGTTTGTTCTCTGGTATTGTGATGTTTGTTCTTTAGTATTGTGTAATGTTTGTTCTCTGGTAGTGTGATGTTTGTTCTCTAGTATTGTGATGTTTGTTCTCTGGTGTTGTGATGTTTTTCTCTGGTATTGTGATGTTTGTTCTCTAGTGTTGTGATGTTTGTTCTCTAGTATTGTGATGTTTGTTCTCTGGTATTGTGATGTTTGTTCTTTAGTATTGTGATGTTTGTTCTTTAGTATTGTGTAATGTTTGTTTTCTAGTATTGTAATGTTTGTTCTCTAGTATTGTGATGTTTGTTCTCTGGTATTGTGATGTTTGTTCTCTGGTGTTGTAATGTTTGTTTTCTAGTATTGTCATGTTTGTTCTCTAGTATTGTGATGTTTGTTCTCTAGTATTGTGATGTTTGTTCTCTAGTATTGTGATGTTTGTTCTCTAGTATTGTGATGTTTGTTCTCTAGTATTGTGATGTTTGTTCTCTAGTATTGTGATGTTTGTTCTCTGGTGTTGTGATGTTTGTTCTCTAGTATTGTGATGTTTGTTCTCTAGTATTGTGATGTTTGTTCTCTAGTATTGTGATGTTTGTTCTTTAGTATTGTGATGTTTGTTCTCTAGTATTGTGATGTTTGTTCTCTAGTATTGTGATGTTTGTTCTTTAGTGTTGTGATGTTTGTTCTTAAGTATTGTGTAATGTTTGTTCTCTAGTATTGTGATGTTTGTTCTTTGGTATTGTGATGTTTGTTCTCTAGTGTTGTGATGTTTGTTCTCTAGTATTGTAATGTTTGTTCTCTAGTATTGTGTAATGTTTGTTCTCTAGTATTGTGATGTTTGTTCTTTAGTATTGTGATATTTGTTCTCTGGTGTTGTCATGTTTGTTCTCTGGTGTTGTGATGTTTGTTCTCTGGTGTTGTGATGTTTGTTCTCTAGTATTATGATGTTTGTTCTCTAGTGTTGTGATGTTTGTTCTCTAGTATTGTGATGTTTGTTCTCTAGTATTGTGATGTTTGTTCTCTGGTGTTGTGATATTTGTTCTCTGGTGTTGTGATGTTTGTTCTCTAGTATTGTGATGTTTGTTCTCTAGTATTGTGATGTTTGTTCTTTAGTATTGTGATATTTGTTCTCTGGTGTTGTCATGTTTGTTCTCTGGTGTTGTGATGTTTGTTGTCTGGTGTTGTGATGTTTGTTCTCTAGTATTATGATGTTTGTTCTCTAGTGTTGTGATGTTTGTTCTCTAGTATTGTGATGTTTGTTCTCTAGTATTGTGATGTTTGTTCTCTGGTGTTGTGATATTTGTTCTCTGGTGTTGTGATGTTTGTTCTCTGGTGTTGTGATGTTTGTTCTCTGGTGTTGTGATGTTTGTTCTCTAGTATTGTGATGTTTGTTCTCTAGTATTGTGATGTTTGTTCTCTAGTATTGTGATGTTTGTTCTCTAGTATTGTGATGTTTGTTCTCTGGTGTTGTGATATTTGTTCTCTAGTATTGTGATGTTTGTTCTCTAGTATTTTGATGTTTGTTCTCTGGTGTTGTGATGTTTGTTCTCTGGTGTTGTGATGTTTGTTCTCTGGTGTTGTGTTATGTTTGTTCTCTAGTATTGTGATGTTTGTTGAGTTGGAGCCCCGCTGGATCAGAACAGAACGCTACAGATGTAGACCTTGTCTAGGTTTATTGTTGTTGTTGTTGTTGATTTGGCTTTTTGCCTGCTTTTCCAAATTTCTATTTTTTGATAGAAACCATTTGGGAAGAAGTTGACACCATCTCTCATATCAGGAAGAATCCAGTTTGGAAACTGCCTGATTAATAAAGCTCTCCTACCTGTCATGGTTTCAGTCAATATCACACTGCAGCTGGATCAATATCCATCCAGACACACTACTGATGCCATGTTGTGGTATAGGAGGTGGATGGTAGAGACCATGTTGTGGTATAGGAGGTGGATGGTAGAGACCATGTTGTGGTGTCTGTTTATATGAGATGTTTATAGGAGGTGGATGGTAGAGACCATGTTGTGTTGTCTGTTTATATGAGATGTCTATATGACTCCAGAGTTTCTCTTATTCTACTGAGGATGTGTAAAGCATCAAACGTTTTGGAATGGCCTAGTGAAAGTCCAGATGTGACAGACTGATCAACAACTACAGGAAGTGTTTGGTTGGAGTCATTGCAGCCAACGGTGGCACAGCCAGTTATTGAGTTTAAGGGATTACGTTTTCACACGGGGTGAATTGGATGTTGCATCACTTTGTTAATTAAATAGGTCAACTAATTATCCATCTGATAACATTCAGTATCAACAATATGCAAAAACAGAGAAAGTCAGAAAGGGAGCCAATACCTTTTCCACAGCGCTGTACTATATATTCATCCATACATTGTCTATTTGTTCCAGTTGAGTTTCCAGCACAAGGTGGGGGTGCTGTACTGTAAGGCAGGCCAGAGTACGGAGGAAGAGATGTACAACAACCAATCAGCTGGTCCCGCCCTTGACGAGTTCCTCGACCTGTTGGGACAGAGAGTGAAACTGAAGGGATTCACCAAGTACAGAGCACAGCTCGACAACAAGAGTAAGACTATACACCCACCCACGAGCAGTATATGCACCGACGCACACAAGCACGCACACAAATCCTACCGTGAGCATCTGTGGTACTGTAAGTAATGTATGTCTGCTTCCCAAATGGCACCCTATTCCCCATATGGCTCTGGTCAAAAGTCGTGCACTATGAAGGGAATAGGATGCAATTTGGAACTCACATTGGTATTATAGCAGGACATTGTTCATCTTGAGTCCAGTCCTTAATATGAATGTCCTGTATGCCTCTTGTTGTTCTACACTGACATTGTTTGTTTACCATCATAGTTTGTTTACCATCACGGTTTGTTTACCATCACGGTTTGTTTACCATTACGGTTTGTTTACCATCACGGTTTGTTTACCATTACGGTTTGTTTACCATTACGGTTTGTTTACCATCACGGTTTGTTTACCATTACGGTTTGTTTACCATCACGGTTTGTTTACCATCACAGTTTGTTTACCATCACAGTTTGTTTACCATCATAGTTTGTTTACCATTACAGTTTGTTTACCATTACAGTTTGTTTACCATCACGGTTTGTTTACCATTACGGTTTGTTTACCATTACAGTTTGTTTACCATTACGGTTTGTTTACCATTACAGTTTGTTTACCATCACGGTTTGTTTACCATTACGGTTTGTTTACCATTACAGTTTGTTTACATCATAGTTTGTTTACCATCATAGTTTGTTTACCATTACAGTTTGTTTACCATTACAGTTTGTTTACCATCACGGTTTGTTTACCATTACGGTTTGTTTACCATTACGGTTTGTTTACCATTACGGTTTGTTTACCATTACGGTTTGTTTACCATTACGGTTTGTTTACCATTACAGTTTGTTTACCATCACGGTTTGTTTACCATTACGGTTTGTTTACCATCACGGTTTGTTTACCATTACAGTTTGTTTACCATCACGGTTTGTTTACCATTACAGTTTGTTTACCATTACGGTTTGTTTACCATTACGGTTTGTTTACCATTACGGTTTGTTTACCATTACAGTTTGTTTACCTCATGACCTTACTGTCTTATCCACCACAGAGTCATCAGTGTAATGTGACCCTGAACACGTCCCTATATGACCTATTAGTGTAACGTGACCCTGAACACATCCCTATATGACCTATTAGTGTAACGTGACCCTGAACACATCCCTATATGACCTATTAGTGTAACGTGACCCTGAACACGTCCCTATATGACCTATTAGTGTAACGTGACCCTGAACACATCCCTATATGACCTATTAGTGTAACGTGACCCTGAACACATCCCTATATGACCTATTGTCTTTTACCTTAACTCTGTCTGTTAAAGCTGACCTGGACCATAACCCTTTCTCATGATCTGATCTGATCTGATCTGATCTTTCTCTGCTGCAGTGGATTCAATGAGCCTGTCTCTGTAGTGGAACTCTGGCCTCTCTGTCTGTCTGTTTCTCCTACAGCTGACTCAACAGGAACCCTGTCCCTGTACACCACATATAAGGACTACGAACCTGTCTGTCTAACCTTGGTTACTGTCTGTCTTTTTCTCCTACAGCTGACTCAACAGGAACCTACTCCCTGTACACCACATATAAGGACTACGAACTGATGTTCCATGTGTCAACCCTGCTCCCTTACACCCCCAACAACAGACAACAGGTCAGTACTCCCCCTAAACCCCCAACAACAGACACCAGGTCAGTACCCCCCCTACCCCCCCAACAACAGACACCAGGTCAGTACCCCCCCTACACCCCCAACAACAGACACCAGGTCAGTACCTCCCTTACACCCCCAACAACAGACACCAGGTCAGTACCCCCCGTACACCCCCAACAACAGACACCAGGTCAGTACCCCCTACACCCCCAACAACAGACACCAGGTCAGTACCCCCTTCACCCCCAACAACAGACACCAGGTCAGTACCTCCCCTACACCCCCAACAACAGACACCAGGTCAGTACCTCCCTACACCCCCAACAACAGACAACAGGTCAGTACCCCCTACACCCCCAACAACAGACAACAGGTCAGTACCCCCCCTACACCCCCAACAACAGACAACAGGTCAGTACTCCCCCTACACCCCCAACAACAGACACCAGGTCAGAACCTCCCCTACACCCCCAACAGCAGACAACAGGTCAGTAGCTACCTCCCCTTTAACCGGCAGGTAGCCGAGTGGTTAGAGCGTTGGACTTGTAACCGGAGGGTTGCAAGTTCGAATCCCCAAGCTGACAAGGAAAAAAATCTGTTGTTCTGCCCCTGAACAAGGCAGTTAACCCACTGTTCCCCGGGCGCCGAAGACGTGGATGTCGATTAAGGCAGCCCCCCGCACCTCTCTGATTCAGAGGGGTTGGGTTAAATGCGGAAGACACATTTCAGTTGAAGGCATTTGGTTGTACAACTGACTAATAATGGTGACTTTGACTACCTCCCCTTTAACATACCAGATACTGTGTGTCAGTATCTACCTCCCCTTTAACATACCAGATACTTTGTGTCAGTAGCTACCTCCCCTTTAACATACCAGATACTGTGTGTCAGTATCTACCTCCCCTTTAACATACCAGATACTGTGTGTCAGTATCTACCTCCCCTTTAACATACCAGATACTGTGTGTCAGTAGCTACCTCCCCTTTAACATACCAGATACTGTGTGTCAGTAGCTACCTCCCCTTTAACATACCAGATACTTTGTGTCAGTAGCTACCTCCCCTTTAACATACCAGATACTGTGTGTCAGTAGCTACCTCCCCTTTAACATACCAGATACTGTGTCAGTAGCTACCTCCCCTTTAACATACCAGATACTGTGTGTCAGTATCTACCTCTCCTTTAACATACCAGATACTGTGTGTCAGTAGCTACCTCCCCTTTAACATACCAGATACTGTGTGTCAATAGTATCTACCTCCCCTTTAACATACCAGATACTGTGTCAGTAGGTACCTCCCCTTTAACATACCAGATACTGTGTGTCAGTATCTACCTCCCCTTTAACATACCAGATACTGTGTCAGTATCTACCTCTCCTTTAACATACCAGATACTGTGTGTCAGTATCTACCTCCCCTTTAACATACCAGATACTGTGTGTCAGTATCTACCTCCCCTTTAACATACCAGATACTGTGTGTCAGTATCTACCTCCCCTTTAACATACCAGATACTGTGTCAGTAGGTACCTCCCCTTTAACATACCAGATACTGTGTGTCAATAGTATCTACCTCCCCTTTAACATACCAGATACTGTGTCAGTAGGTACCTCCCCTTTAACATACCAGATACTGTGTGTCAGTATCTACCTCCCCTTTAACATACCAGATACTGTGTGTCAGTAGCTACCTCCCCTTTAACATACCAGATACTGTGTGTCAGTAGCTACCTCCCCTTTAACATACCAGATACTGTGTGTCAGTATCTACCTCCCCTTTAACATACCAGATACTGTGTCAGTAGGTACCTCCCCTTTAACATACCAGATACTGTGTGTCAATAGTATCTACCTCCCCTTTAACATACCAGATACTGTGTGTCAATAGTATCTACCTCCCCTTTAACATACCAGATACTGTGTGTCAGTATCTACCTCCCCTTTAACATACCAGATACTGTGTCAGTAGCTACCTCCTTTAACATACCAGATACTGTGTGTCAATAGTATCTACCTCCCCTTTAACATACCAGATACTGTGTGTCAGTAGCTACCTCCTTTAACATACCAGATACTGTGTGTCAATAGTATCTACCTCCCCTTTAACATACCAGATACTGTGTGTCAGTATCTACCTCCCCTTTAACATACCAGATACTGTGTCAGTAGCTACCTCCCCTTTAACATACCAGATACTGTGTGTCAATAGTATCTACCTCCCCTTTAACATACCAGATACTGTGTGTCAGTAGCTACCTCCCCTTTAACATACCAGATACTGTGTGTCAGTATCTACCTCCCCTTTAACATACCAGATACTGTGTGTCAGTATCTACCTCCCCTTTAACATACCAGATACTGTGTGTCAGTATCTACCTCCCCTTTAACATACCAGATACTGTGTCAGTAGCTACCTCCCCTTTAACATACCAGATACTGTGTGTCAATAGTATCTACCTCCCCTTTAACATACCAGATACTGTGTGTCAGTATCTACCTCCCCTTTAACATACCAGATACTGTGTGTCAGTAGGTACCTCCCCTTTAACATACCAGATACTTTGTGTCAGTAGCTACCTCCCCTTTAACATACCAGCTACTGTGTGTCAATAGCTACCTCCTTTAACATACCAGATACTGTGTGTCAGTAGCTACCTCCCCTTTAACATACCAGATACTGTGTGTCAGTAGCTACCTCCCCTTTAACATACCAGATACTGTGTGTCAGTAGCTACCTCCCCTTTAACATACCAGATACTGTGTGTCAGTAGCTACCTCCCCTTTAACATACCAGATACTGTGTGTCAGTAGCTACCTCCCCTTTAACATACCAGATACTGTGTGTCAGTAGTAGCTACCTCCCCTTTAACATACCAGATACTGTGTGTCAGTAGTAGCTACCTCCCCTTTAACATACCAGATACTGTGTGTCAGTAGCTACCTCCCCTTTAACATACCAGATACTGTGTGTCAGTAGTAGCTACCTCCTTTAACATACCAGATACTGTGTGTCAGTAGTAGCTACCTCCTTTAACATACCAGATACTGTGTGTCAGTAGTAGCTACCTCCCCTTTAACATACCAGATACTGTGTGTCAGTAGCTACCTCCCCTTTAACATACCAGATACTGTGTGTCAGTAGTAGCTACCTCCCCTTTAACATACCAGATACTGTGTGTCAGTAGCTACCTCCTTTAACATACCAGATACTGTGTGTCAGTAGGAGCTACCTCCCCTTTAACATACCAGATACTGTGTGTCAGTAGCTACCTCCCCTTTAACATACCAGATACTGTGTGTCAGTAGGAGCTACCTCCCCTTTAACATACCAGATACTGTGTGTCAGTAGCTACCTCCCCTTTAACATACCAGATACTGTGTGTCAGTAGGAGCTACCTCCCCTTTAACATACCAGATACTGTGTGTCAGTAGTAGCTACCTCCCCTTTAACATACCAGATACTGTGTGTCAGTAGGAGCTACCTCCCCTTTAACATACCAGATACTGTGTGTCAGTAGGAGCAGACTGGTCCTCAGTTCTCTTGTCTTTCTAATTCCCAGAGCTAATTATTTCTTTACAGCAGATCTTTTATTCCATCTTCTGACAATCCTCGCTTGGAGCCTCGTAGCTTGTCGGTAACGACCATGAGTGTTAGATCGTGAGTGTTTCCATGACAACTGTGCCCCAGCCATAAGTTGCTTGTTAACCAGTGTCCACTGGGTCCCAGACACCGTAGTGTGGTATTGGACAGACATCGAGCCTATGGAAGGCCCTTCAGTTCTTTACGTTTCACAATTAACATGTCAAATAACACAATTTGATGTGTGAAATAACACATTTCTCTTTTGAAATTGTTGTGTGATGGCAAAGCCAAGTGCCACGCTACGGTCAGTAACGCTGTCAAAGCTGTTTGTAAACAAGCACACACACCTCTCTACTGATGTGTTTACAGTCAGTGTTGGGGGTAACCTTGTGTAAGGCCAAACCAGCAGAGGGAGCCTTCACCTGAGTACTGACTGTGCTCCACTCACCTTGGCTTCCTCTGCACTAATTTCCTGTTTAGGTTCCTATTTAACCTGTAACTCTGCCTGGACTCATTGCGAAGTATTGCCAGTATTCCTGCCTTACCGAGCGTTCTGATTACCTGTTTGACTGATGTTTATGCTACGATCTCTTGCCTGCCTACTGACCTATGCCTATTGGATGACCCCTTTGGATGACGACAGATCTGACTGCTTCTCTGGTTTTGACCCTCTGCCTGCCTTCTCGTATATGTTCCCGCAACCTGCCCTGAATAAACTTCCGCACATGGATTCTAACTCTGCCTCAGCGTATTCGTTACAGAATACTTCGCCTCCCATGAATCCAGCGGAGACTCCGGACATTCAAGCTGCATTCGCTTATCAAAGCAAAGTGTTGAAGGGATACCAGGAACAACTAACCACGCTCCAATCGGTCAACGAACATCTAACGAGCTACATCCAATCACTCCCACCACCTACACCTGAAACGGTGAGCTTTGCTCTTCCTGATGAGTTTAATGGTAATGCCGAACAATGTAAGGGCTTCGTTCGTCAGATCCAGCTTTACCTTGATCATCAAGGGGATGCATTTGAATCAGAAGAGGGGAAATGCGCGTTCTTAATGACGCTGTTAACGGGGAGAGCGATGGAATGGGCTGCAGCGGTGTGGGACTCTGATTCACGGTTTCGCTATTCAATGGAATATTTCATCCAACAACTTCGTGAGGTGTTTGAATACCCTGCCGGAGGCCAGGACGTGTCCACACGAATCATGAACATTACACAAGGTAACCGCACAGCTGCAGAATATGCTATTGAATTTAGAACACTGGCTGCACAGAGTGGTTGGAATGATATAGCTTTAAAGGCCATGTTTCACCGCAGTCTCAATACTGAATTGCAAACTGAATTAGCATGTAAGGGAGAGGACTTCTCATTTTTGGAATTTGTTACTCTTGCCATTTAAATTGATAAACTTATGAGTCAAGCTCCTAAACGCAAGAGCAGGCGGGGTACTCAGAGAAATTCACCGATGCCAATTCCTATTGAGACACGCCCTCACGATGAACCCATGCAACTCAACGTCTCCCGACTATCTGAAGGGGAGAGAGAGAGACGTCAGCAGCTTCACCTATGCTATTACTGCGGAGAGGCAGGTCATGGCAGTCTAGGATGTCCACACAAACCACAAACCATACCCAGGGTAAATATTGAACATTTTTCTTTACTCAGCAATAAATCATTTACCTTACCTATTACTCTCAGGACTGACACCTTGTGAGTTAACAGCGATGATTGATTCTGGTGCCGCTCTGAATCTGATCAATAAGGACCTGGTAACCAAGTATGACATTCTCATTCGACCCTGTACACCACCTATCAAGATCAAAGCCATCGATGACACACTCATTGGAAAGGGGATCACCCATCAAACCAAACCTCTTAAACTCAATGTCGGGGTGCTGCATCAGGAATCCATCTCCCTATACATTGTTGACTCCCCGAAGTTCGAGATCATTCTGGGACATCCCTGGCTTTCCATCCACGACCCAGACATTTCCTGGAATCATGGTGAGCTGACTCATTGGTCCTCATTTTGTTTCAATAATTGCTTCCCCACTAAGCCCCAGCCATGTTTCACAACCCGGATAGAAAATCCAGACACCCTCAAGACTGTAAACATCCCCGCCTATTACTCCCATCTCTCAGAAGTTTTTAGTAAAACCAAGGCCACATTACTACCTCCCCACCGACCCGGGGACTGCACTATTGATCTACTTCCCAATGCCATGCCACCCAAGGGGAGAGTTTATCCTCTCTCTCTACCCGAAGGTCAAGCAATGGAAGAATATATTGCAGAGGCTCTAAACTCAGGGTTTATTCGTCCATCTACTTCTCCTGCCGCTGTGGGATTCTTCTTTGTAGGAAAGAAAGATGGAGGATGAAGGCCCTGCATCGATTACCGAGGACTAAATAACGTGACTGAAGTTTCGTTATCCCCTTCCTCTAGTACCCTCGGCCTTAGAGCAGCTGCGAGAGGCTACCATTTTCACTAAACTGGATTTGAGAAGTGCCTACAATTTAATACGGATAAAGGAGGGTGATGAATGGAAAACTGCATTTCACACCACCAGGGGGCACTACGAGTACCAAGTTATGCCCTATGGGCTTACCAACTCACCTGCCATTTTTCAATCATTCATAAATGAGATCTTCAAGGACCTGATCAACCAGTTTGTGGTAGCCTATATTGATGACATCCTCATCTACTCCAAGACTGAGGCCGAGCATATCAACCATGTTAGGATAGTCCTCGCTCGTTTACTGGAGAATCAACTCTACGTCAAGGCAGAGAAGTGTGAGTTCCATGTCAAGCAAACCTCGTTCCTAGGCTACCGAATAAGTCACCATGGGGTAAAAATGGAGGAGGGGAAGGTTCAAGCCGTCACTGAATGGCCCCAACCCACCACAGTAAAGGAATTACAAAGATTCTTAGGCTTTGCTAATTTCTACAGATGTTTCATCCATCAGCTACAGCACCATAGCATCACCCCTCACGTCTCTTCTAAAGGGTAAACCCAAAAGGCTCGGATGGACTAAGGAGGCCACCAATGCCTTTGTCACTCTGAAGGAAAGGTTCACGTCTGCCCCCATTCTGAAGCACCCAGACCCTAGTTTGCCTTTTATAGTAGAGGTAGATGCCTCTGACTGTGGTATAGGGGCAGTGCTCTCACAAAGAACCGGTCAACCAGGCAAACTACATCCATGTGCATTCTTTTCCAGGAAACTAACACGCCTTGACGGAATTACGATGTAGGAAACAAGGAACTACTCTCCATGAAAGCAGCCATCGAGGAGTGGAGACATTGGTTAGAGGGAGCACTTCACCCTTTCCAAATCATCACTGACCACAAAAATCTGGAGTATATCCAAAAGGCTAAACGCCTTAACCCCCGCCAAGCCCGTTGGGCCCTATTTTTCACTCGTTTCCAATTTACAGTAGCCTACCGTCCCGGCAGTAAGAACTGTAAAGCCGATGCCCTCTCCAGACGTTATGACCTACCCACTGAACATCTCTCACCAGAATCCATCCTCCCTCACTCAGTTATCATAGCTCCAGTATCCTGGGATATCATGGAGTTACAACAAGAACGTGAACCACCACCTGCTCAATGCCCCCCTGACAAGCAGTACGTACCCCTGTGTCTACGTTAACGTATCATGCAATGGATCCACACTTCCCTTAGTGCAGGCCATCCTGGTATTTCTCGTACTATATGTCTAGTACAAAATTCGTTTTGGTGGCCTGAAATGGCTAGAGAGGTCACCGCCTATGTAAAGTCGTGTCACGTCTGTGCCCAATCCAAAACCCCTAAAGAATTACCCTCCGGTCTCCTACAACCCATACCCATCCCACAACGGCCATGGTCCCACCTCTCCATTGACTTTGTCACTGATCTGCCTTCCTCAGATCATTTCACCACCATTCTAGTGATTATAGACCGTTTCTCTAAATCATGCCGCTTAATTCCATTAAAGGGACTACCTACCGCCATGGAAACCGCCCAAGCCCTGTTCCACCATGTCTTCAGAGTATTTGGTCTCCCAGAAGATATCGTCAGCGATCGGGGCACAAAATTCACTTCTCAAGTCTGGAGGGCTTTCTGCAAACAGTTGGATATCAATGTTAGTCTCACGCCAGGATATCATCCTCAAGCCAACGGCCAAGTTGAACGTCTCAACCAAGAAATAGGCAAATATCTACGTACCTACTGCAGTCGAGAGCAGCACCGATGGTCCGAGTTCCTACCCTGGGCCGAATACGCTCAGAACTCTCTCACACACACATCCACAGGCCTAACCCCCTTTCAGTGAGTCCTAGGGTTCCAACCTCCTATGTTCCCGTGGTCTGGCGAACCTTTCTCGGTCCCTGCTGTGGATGACTGGATTCGACATAGCGAGAGGGTGTGGAACACCGCTCACGTACGTCTCCAGTGGGCTGTGAGAACACAGGAGTTCCAGGCCAACAGACGACATCGTCCACATCCTTCCTACCAACCAGGACAACGGGTCTGGCTCTCAACGAGGGACATCAAATTAAGGCTGCAGAGCAGGAAGTTCAGTCCCAGGTATGTTGGCCCTTTTAATATTCTCAAAAGAATTAATGAGGTCACGTACCGATTGGAGCTTCCAGTTAACTACCGTATATCTCCCTCCTTCCACGTCTCCCTCCTCAAACCGGTCCACCTGAATGCTGACCCTGACCATGAGACCCCAGAACCACCCCCTCCATTGGACGTTGAGGGAACCCCTGCTTATCAAGTGAATGAACTACTAGACTCAAGACGAAGAGGGGTTGGCTTCAATATCTGGTGGACTGGGAGGGGTATGGACCTGAGGAGAGATCATGGGTAGCTGCAAGGGACATTTTGGAACCGTCTCTCATCGAGGACTTTCATAGAGCCAGACCTGATCGACCAGCACCACGACCACGGGGAAGCCCACGTCGAGCTCCAGGAGTCGCTCTTAGAGAGGGGGGTTCTGTAAGGCCAAACCAGCAGAGGGAGCCTTCACCTGAGTACTGACTGTGCTCCACTCACCTTGGCTTCCTCTGCACTAATTTCCTGTTTAGGTTCCTATTTAACCTGTAACTCTGCCTGGACTCATTGCGAAGTATTGCCAGTATTCCTGACTTACCGAGCGTTCTGATTACCTGTTTGACTGATGTTTATGTCAAGATCTCTTGCCTGCCTACTGACCTATGCCTATTGGATGACCCCTTTGGATGACGACAGATCTGATTGCTTCCCTGGTTTTGACCCTCTGCCTGCCTTCTCGTATATGTTCCCTCAACCTGCCCTGAATAAACTTCCGCACATGGATTCTCACTCTGCCTCAGCGTATTCGTTACACCTTGGAGTACTCAGGCTACTTTTATTAATGCATTCATTTTTCAACTTAAGTGATCAGTTAGTTACTTTTTAATATGATTTCCCAATTTATTTATTTTTGCCCCCCCCCAAAAAAATGAAAATCCCTTCACCTAAATTCACGCTGTGTCTGTTTCTTCAGTAACGTTGTGGTGGGAAGCTAGCTAGCTAGCAAGGTGGTAGAAACATCAGCCTTTATATCGTGGAAGTGTTCACATTATTTAGAATTGGTTAGAAGAAAAAGAGAGAAACATCATAATAAAATGCATCCTGAACTATGCAACCTCGGGACGAAGCGTCCGTCAACTGAGAAGAACTCAACTTCAATTATCGAGAAGCACCTTCAAGTCAAGCACAGCTCCACAAGACCAACGCCAGCCGATTGCTGTTGATGCTGGAGGACGGTGCTTCTGCTCCAAAACAGCAAAAGATACATTTCTGTTGGGCTAAATCTGTCACCTCGAGACAACTTAATCAACTTGTAGCTGGCTATGTTGTGGAGGAGATGCTACCGGTTTCTACTTCGGCGTCTCCATCTCTCTGTAAGGTAATAAAGAAAATCCCTACGACATGTAACAGGAAGGGGAAAGTGTCTGACAGAAAGACATTTGCATATGGAGACGGAACGTCAAGAAACTTTTGATGGCTTGGAATTACGTTTCAGTCACAGCTGACTTGTGGACAGCACACACCTCTCTTCTTTCCCATGCTCCTCTCTTCTTTCCCCTCCTCCTCTCTTCTTTCCCATGCTCCTCTCTTCCTTTCCCATGCTCCTCTCTTCCTTTCCCATGCTCCTCTCTTCTTTCCCATGCTCCTCTCTTCTTTCCCATGCTCCTCTCTTCTTTCCCATGCTCCTCTCTTCTTTCCCCTCCTCCTCTCTTCTTTCCCCTCCTCCTCTCTTCTTTCCCATGCTCCTCTCTTCTTTCCCATGCTCCTCTCTTCTTTCCCATGCTCCTCTCTTCTTTCCCATGCTCCTCTCTTCCTTTCCCATGCTCCTCTCTTCCTTTCCCATGCTCCTCTCTTCCTTTCCCATGCTCCTCTCTTCCTTTCCCATGCTCCTCTCTTCTTTCCCATGCTCCTCTCTTCTTTCCCCTCCTCCTCTCTTCTTTCCCCTCCTCCTCTCTTCTTTCCCATGCTCCTCTCTTCTTTCCCATGCTCCTCTCTTCCTTTCCCATGCTCCTCTCTTCCTTTCCCATGCTCCTCTCTTCTTTCCCCTCCTCATCCCCCCCACCCCCACCCTCCCCAATTCACCTCTTAATCTTCCTTGTTTACCCTGTCTGTTGCCCTTCAGCACCTCTCCATGGCAACTATCAGCACCTCTCCATGGTAACCACTCTGTCAGGTTAACTGCCAGTTCCCTGTGTGATTAATAAATCCCCATGATGCTGGAGATAGTATCATCTTCCTTTAGGTGTCACTATCTGGGCAACCGGCAAAGTCAGAAACCCTGACCATATCTACCATGTCACCTCTTAATAAATCCTAACTTTAAAATAACGCCCAAATAACTGTTTTGTTTACATGAATAACCCCCCTCCCTCTCTCCCTCTCTCTCTGTCTCTCTCCCTCTCTCTGTCTCTCTCTCCCTGTCTCCCTCTGTCTCTCTCTCTCTCTCCCTCTCTCTTTCTCTCTCTCCCTCTGTCTCTCTCTTTCTCTCTCTCTTTCTCTCTCTCTCTCTCTCTCTCTCTCTTTATCCCCACAGCTCCTGAGGAAGAGGCACATAGGGAACGACATTGTGACCATTGTGTTTCAAGAACCGGGGACTCTGCCCTTCACCCCTAAAAACATCCGCTCACACTTCCAACACGTCTTTGTCATCGTCAAGGTCCACAACCCCTGTACTGAGAACGTCTGCTACAGGTAAACACACACAACCCCTGTACTGAGAACGTCTGCTACAGGTAAACACACACAACCCCTGTACTGAGAACGTCTGCTACAGGTAAACAAGATCAAATACCTTTTCCCCTCACTGTATGTACATGAATGTATAGTTAAAGTGACTATGCATATACGATGAACAGAGAGTAGCAGTAGCGTAAAAGAGGGGTGGTGGGTGGCGTGACACAATGCAGATAGTCCAGGTAGACATTTGATTACCTGTTCAGGAGTCTTATGGCTTGGGGGGTAAAAACTGTTGAGAAGCCTTTTGGTCCTAGACTTGGCACTCTGGTACCGCTTGCCATGCGGTACTAGAGAGAACAGTCTATGACTGGGGTTGCCGGGGTCTTTTTACACTTTTTAGTGCCTTCCTCTGACACCGCCTGGTGTAGAGGTCCTTGATGGCAGGCAGCTTAGCCCAAGTGATGTACTGGGCCGTACGCATTACCCTCTGTAGTGCCTTGCGGTCAGAGGCGGAGCAGTTGCCGTACCAGGCAGTGATGCAACCAGTCAGGATGCTCTCGATGGTGCAGCTGTAGAACCTTTTGAGGATCTGTGGACCCATGCCAAATCTTTTTAGTTTCCTGATGGGGAATAGGCTTTGTCGTGCCCTCTTCACGACTGTCTTGGTAATGTCTGAAAATCACTAGGATAGGTTGTGTTTAAATATCACTACTCCACAGTAAAGTCTGGAAATCACTAGGATAGTTTGTTTGTCATTTCAAAACTCCACAGTAAAGTCTGGAAATCACTAGGATAGGTTGTGTTTAAATGTCACGACTCCACAGTAATGTCTGGAAATCACTAGGATAGTTTGTTTGTCATTTCAAAACTCCACAGTAACATCTGGAAATCACTAGGATAGGTTGTGTTTAAATGTCACGACTCCACAGTAAAGTCTGGAAATCACTAGGATAGGTTGTGTTTAAATGTCACGACTCCACAGTAATGTCTGGAAATCACTAGGATAGTTTGTTTGTCATTTCAAAACTCCACAGTAACATCTGGAAATCACTAGGATAGGTTGTGTTTAAATGTCACGACTCCACAGTAATGTCTGGAAATCACTAGGATAGGTTGTGTTTAAATGTCACGACTCCACAGTAATGTCTGGAAATCACTAGGATAGGTTGAATTAACTTTGTCCTCTCTCTCTCTTTCCTCTCTCTCACACCCCCCTACAGCGTTGCTGTCTCTCGTTCTAAAGACGTCCCTCTGTTCGGCCCTCCAATCCCCAAGGCAGTGACCTTCCCCAAGTCCGCTGTGTTCCGAGACTTCCTATTGGCCAAGGTCATCAATGGGGAGAACGCCGCCCACAAATCTGAGAAGTTCCGTGCCATGGCAACCAGAACGCGCCAGGAGTACCTCCGCGACCTGGCCGAGAACTTCGTGTCCACGGCGACCATGGACTCGGCTGTGAAGTTCAGTTTCATCACACTGGGAGCTAAGAAGAAAGAGAAGGCCAAACCTCGTAAAGACGCTCACCTGTTCTCTGTCGGCGCCATCACCTGGTCCGTCACCGCACGGGACTTTGGCCAATCAGCAGACGTGGACTGTCTCTTGGGCGTGTCCAACGAGTTCATCATTTTAATAGAGGAGCAGTCTAAGGACGTGGTCTTCAACTGTTCCTGTCGTGATGTCATTGGATGGACATCTGGGGTTATTAGCATCAAGATCTTCTACGAGAGAGGAGAGTGTGTGATGCTGTCTGCTCAAGACGGCTGCGAAGAAGATATACGAGAAATGGTGCAGAGACTGGAGGTAATTCATCTGGGTTAGGGTCAGGGGTCAGGGGTTAGAGGTCAGGGTAGGATTATTGTTCACTTATCTCTTCTGTCTCCATGTTTCAGTATGCATGGAGAATCTCACATTTGACCAAAGGTTATTTGGAGGAAGAACTCAGTGAATTACAAATACCAATATATTTCCCCTGTCAAGGGTCTGGTCTATTTCCAATTGGCTTTATCAAACCAACAGCCATCCTCTGCCAGCCCCCCACCTCTTCACCCCTCTTTAGAGGAAGTCAACCCTTAACATATCAGAAGGAAAGGTCTGGTCATTCTGCTGGATGTAGTCTCCGCACTTGGCCTCTTGATAAATGGGTTGAAGGTGACTGACTGTGAAGAAGGATTAGGTTGTACATTCTTACTGTAGGGAACCAGTACCTGTTGTCAACAGTGTGTCCTCCCTAGGTGTATCCTGTTAACCTCCTGTTAGAGCCTTACCTTGTGCATGCTTCCTTTCTCCGTCTTTACATTCTCCTCCTCTCCTCTCTTTCTCCTTTCCTCTCCTCTCTTTCTCCTCTCCTCTCTTTCTCCTCTCCTCTCTTTCTCCTCTCCTCTCTTTCTCCTTTCCTCTCTTTCTCCTCTCCTCTCTTTCTCCTCTCCTCTCTTTCTCCTCTCCTCTCTTTCTCCTCTCCTCTCTTTCTCCTTTCCTCTCTTTCTCCTCTCCTCTCTTCTCCTCTCCTCTCCTCTCTTTCTCCTCTCCTCTCTTTCTCCTCTCCTCTCTTTCTCCTCTCCTCTCTTTCTCCTCTCCTCTCTTTCTCCTCTCCTCTCTTTCTCCTTCTCCTCTCTCTTCTCTCTCTCTCCTCTCTTTCTCCTCTCCTCTCTTTCTCCTCTCCTCTCTTTCTCCTCTCCTCTCTTTCTCCTCTCCTTTCCTCTCTTTCTCCTCTCCTCTCTTTCTCCTCTCCTCTCTTTCTCCTCTCCTCTCTTTCTCCTTTCCTCTCCTCTCTTTCTCCTCTCCTCTCTTTCTCCTCTCCTCTCTTTCTCCTTTCCTCTCTTTCTCCTCTCCTCTCTTTCTCCTTTCCTCTCCTCTCTTTCTCCTCTCCTCTCTTTCTCCTCTCCTCTCTTTCTCCTCTCCTCTCTTTCTCCTCTCCTCTCTTTCTCCTTTCCTCTCTTTCTCCTCTCCTCTCTTTCTCCTCTCCTCTCTTTCTCCTTTCCTCTCCTCTCTTTCTCCTCTCCTCTCTTTCTCCTCTCTCTCTTTCTCCTTTCCTCTCTTTCTCCCTCTCCTCTCTTTCTCCTCTCCTCTCTTTCTCCTCTCCTCTCTTTCTCCTCTCTCTCTTTCTCTCTCCTTTCCTCTCTTTCTCCTCTCCTCTCTTTCTCCTCTCCTCTCTCTCCTTTCTCTCTCCTCTCCTCTCTCTCCTCTCCTCTCTTTCTCCTCCTCTTTCTCATTTCCTCTCTACCTCTCTCTCTCTCTTCTCCTCTCCTACTCCTCTCTTTCTCCTCCTTTCTTCTCTTACTCACACCTTTACACCAGTCTATTGAGCTTTGTGTTGTTTCATGCCAACCCAACATCCCAGATGTAGGCCTTACATGTACAGCTCACCCGGTCTCTCTTCTCCTGCGCCAGCCTTGGTCTCTCCTCTCCTGTGCCAGCCTTGGTCTCTCCTCTCCTGTGCCAGGCTTGCTCTCTTCTCTTCTGTGCCAGCCTTGGTCTCTCCTCTCCTGTGCCAGCCTTGGTCTCTCCTCTCCTGTGCCAGCCTTGGTCTCTCCTCTCCTGTGCCAGCCTTGGTCTCTCCTCTCCTGTGCCAGCCTTGGTCTCTCTTCTCCTGTGCCAGTCTTGGTCTCTCTTCTCCTGTGCCAGTCTTGGTCTCTCTTCTCCTGTGCCAGCCTTGGTCTCTCCTCTCCTGTGCCAGCCTTGGTCTCTCCTCTCCTGTGCCAGCCTTGGTCTCTCTTCTCCTGTGCCAGCCTTGGTCTCTCTTCTCCTGTGCCAGCCTTGGTCTCTCTTCTCCTGTGCCAGCCTTGGTCTGGGGTAAAAAAAAATATTAATTTATTTTTTTCAAGAAATTGTAAAATAGTTTTTCTTTTCCAGTAATGAAGATATGGATGTATCATGATATTGTGGGGTATGCGAAGATGATCAACTTCGAGAACTTTATCTCTTGAATATTCTGGCATTCTGGTGCAAAAAGTCCCTTTCTGAACACTTCCACAACAGGCACATATGGAAGGCTTCATTCAAATCAAAAGGGGTGCTGTCAAAAAGGGATTGAATTCAAATGGATTTACACCGCTTCGATTTTATTGCGATTTTTATGTTCCAAACATATTGCTCACTATACTGTATGTCTGCTGCAGAGAGACAAGAGAACCATCAGAAAACAAGCTTTGATCAGTCATGGAAAGAAAAGTGATGAAAACAAGATGGAGAACAAGCTATAGGTTGTAAAATACCAGAGTTCTGGCTCAGGTACAGCCAACTGCTGTCTTCAACCAGGATCTCAGCGACCACTGCCTCATTGCCTGCATCCGCTATGGGCCCGCGGTCAAACGACCACCCCTTATCACTGTCAAACGCTCCCTAAAACACTTCTGCGAGCAGGCCTTTCTAATCAACCTGGTCCGGGTATCCTGGAAGGACATTGACCTCATTCCGTCAGTCGAGGATGCCTGGTCGTTCTTTAAAAGCAACTTCCTCACCATCTTAAATAAGCACAAGAACATCCTGTGGTGGACTGCTATTGCATCGAATAGTCCCCACGACATGCAACTGTTCAGGGAAGTCAGGAACCAATACACGCAGTCAGTCAGGAAAGCAAAGGCTAGCTTTTTCAAACAGAAATTTGCATCCTGTAGCTCTAACTCCAAAAAGTTCTGGGACACTGTCAAGTCCATGGAGAACAATAGCACCTCCTCCCAGCTGCCCACTGCACTGAGGCTAGGTAACACGGTCACCACCGATAAATCCATGATAATAGAACATTTCAACAAGCATTTCTCTACGGCTGGCCATGCTTTCCTCCTGGCTACCCCAACCCCGGCCAACAGCTCCGCCCCCCTGCAGCTACTTGTCCAAGCCTTCCCAGCTTCTCCTTCACCCAAATCCAGATAGCTGATGTTCTGAAAGAGCTGCCAAATCTGGACCCGTACAAATCAGCTGGACTAGATAATCTGGACCCTCTCTTTTTAAAACTATCTGCTGCCATTGTTGCAACTCCTATTACCAGTCTGCTCAACCTCTCTTTGGTGTCGTCCGAGATCCCAAAAGATTGGAAAGCTGCAGCAGTCATCCCTCTCTTCAAAGGGGGTGGCACCCTAGACCCAAATTGCTATAGACCTATATCCATCCTGCCCTGCCTCTCTAAAGTCTTTGAAAGCCTAGTTAATAAACAAATCATTGACCACTTCGAATCCCACCGTACCTTCTCCGCTGTGCAATCCGGTTTCCGAGCTGGTCACGGGTGGACCTCCACCACGCTCAAGGTACTAAACAATATCATAACCGCCATCGATAAGAGACATTACTGTGCAACTGTATTCATTGACCTGGCCAAGGCTTTCGACTCTTTCAATCACCACATACTTATCGGTTTGTCCAATAGCAGATTGAGGATTTGGTCTGTTCCAGGTTTGTAAATTGTATATAGAGGGTTTTGTCTATTCCAGATTTGTCCTATATCATTTAGAGGATTTGGTCTGTTCCCGTTTTTTTCATTAGTAGTTAGAGGATTTTGTCTGTTCCAGGTTTGCCCTTCAGTAGATCAATAATTTGGACTGTTCCAGGTTTGCCCTTCAGTAGATAAATAATTTGGACTGTTCCAGGTTTGTACTTTAGTAGATTGAGGATTTTGTCTGTTCCAGGTTTGTACTTTAGTAGATTGAGGATTTTGTCTGTTCTAGGTTTGCCCTTCAGTAGATTGAGGATTTGGTCTGTTCCAGATCTGCCCTTCAGTAGATTGAGGATTTGGTCTGTTCCAGGTTTGCCCTTCAGTAGATTGAGGATTTGGTCTGTTCCAGGTTTGTTCTATAGTAGATTGAGGATTTGGTCTGTTCCAGGTTTGTCCTATAGTAGATAGAGGATTTGGTCTTTTCCAGGTTTGTCCTATAGTAGATAAATAATTTGGACTGTTCCAGGTTTGCCCTTCAGTAGATTGAGGACTTGGTATGTTCCAGGTTTGTCCTATAGTGGATAAAGAATTTGGACTGTTCCAGATTTGTACTTTAGTAGGTAAATCATTTGGTCTGTTCCAGGTTTGCCCTTCAGTAGATTGAGGACTTGGTGTGTTCCAGATTTGTCCTATAGTAGATAGAGGATTTGGTCTGTTCCAGGTTTGTCCTATAGTAGATAAATAATTTGGACTGTTCCAGGTTTGTACTTTAGTGGGTAGAGGATTTGGTCTGTTCCAAGTTCATCCTATCCTATGTGCTGTACAGCTTAAACAGCATCATGAACTGTACAGTTCATGATGCTGATCAACCCAGTTGAAACTGTACAGCACATGATGCTGATCCAACCCAGTTGAAACTGTACAGCACATGATGCTGATCCAACCCAGTTGAAACTGTACAGCACATGATGCTGATCCAACCCAGTTGAAACTGTACAGCACATGATGCTGATCCAACCCAGTTTAAACTGTACAGCACATGATGCTGATCCAACCCAGTTTAAAAGGGGAGGAGGGGAGAGGCAGTATTGTTCTATCTGTGTAGACTAATAATAGAACCTGTTGTACGCCCATGGCCTCTCGTCTCAGTGAGCAGACACACTGCTTCTGTCCTCGTATTAAAGTAACTCTGAACTCCGCTCACATTTATTCAGCACACATTTATTAATCTTGTCTATCCTTTTCTCCCTTCTGTTCTTCTCCTTCTCCCCGTCCTCTTCTGTCCTTGTCTCGTTAAAACAGCTCTGCAGTTAGCACTGTACCCTTCTCCCCGTTATTTTCTTTCTCCCAACCCGTCTGTCCGTCTGTCCGTCTCTAACCAGGATGTTGTGGTTCATCACTCGTCTGTCTGTCTGTGTCTGTCTGTCTGTCTGTCCACTTGGCTCTGTGTTAGTTACATGATGTGGTTCATGTCCTGAGTTTCCATCAGTTGGTTATTGGATCTCTACTCAGTCAGCCGGCTTCTTCCCCTAGTCTACACAACACAGAGGCAGCACAACACAGAGGCAGCACAACACAGAGGCAGCACAACACAGAGGCAGCACAACACAGAGGCAGCACAACACAGAGGCAGCAGGCTTTAGCTAAGGCCTTCCTTTTAGCTCAGTTCCTGCCTCCTGTCATCCCTGCCTCCTGTCATCCCTGCCTCCTGTCATCCCTGCCTTCAGTCATCCTTGCCTTCAGTCATCTCTGCGTCCTGTCATCTCTGCGTCCTGTCATCTCTGCTTCCTGTCATTCCTGCTTTCAGTCATCCTTGCCTTCAGTCATCCTTGCCTTCAGTCATCCTTGCCTTCAGTCATCCTTGCCTTCAGTCATCCTGCCCTGGGCCAGGTCTCCCTTGTAAAAGAGTTCTCCTGACCTTAATGAGACGTCCTGAATAAATATAGTTGAAATAAAAATAAGAGTCAGTCGCTGTAGTAACCCAGCTGAACACGGTGATAGGGGAGGGTCGCTGTAGTAACCCAGCTGAACACGGTGATAGGGGAGGGTCGCTGTAGTAACCCAGCTGAACACGGTGATAGGGGAGGGTCGCTGTAGTAACCCAGCTGAACACGGTGATAGGGGAGGGTCGCTGTAGTAACCCAGCTGAACACGGTGATAGGGGAGGGTCGCTGTAGTAACCCAGCTGAACACGGTGATAGGGGAGAGTCGCTGTAGTAACCCAGCTGAACACGGTGATAGGGGAGGGTCGCTGTAGTAACCCAGCTGAACACGGTGATAGGGGAGGGTCGCTGTAGTAACCCAGCTGAACACGGTAATATAGTCCTCTCGTCCTCTGATCCATCCTTTATAGTCCTTTATAGTCCTCTATAGTCTATAATCCTCTACAGTCTTCTATAGTCCTCTGATCCATCCTCTATAGGCCTCTACTGTCACGCCTTCTCCCGCTCCCCATCATTACGTTCACCAGCCTTTCCTCGTCACGCGCATCAGCGTATTATTGGACTCCCCTGTTCTCAATCACCTGGTTATTACCTCCCCTATATTTGTCAGTTCCCTATCTCTGTTCCCCGCTGCTGCAGTGATTGTCGAATGTCGTTGTGTTGCCCATGTGTTGACGCTCTGCCTGTTTTGTTTCATGTCTGTTCTTCGTTAAATGTTGACCCCCCCCGTACCTGCTTCTCGTCTCCGGCATCTGGTAATACCAGATCATTCATTAGCTATGGTAATACCAGATCATTCATTAGCTATGGTAATACCAGATCATTCATTAGCTATGGTAATACCAGATCATTCATTAGCTATGGTAATACCAGATCATTCATTAGCTGTGGTAATACCAGATCATTCATTAGCTGTGGTAATACCAGATCATTCATTAGCTGTGGTAATACCAGATCATTCATTAGCTGTGGTAATACCAGATCATTCATTAGCTGTGGTAATACCAGATCATTCATTAGCTGTGGTAATACCAGATCATTCATTAGCTATGGTAATACCAGATCACATTTACTGTCTTTAATGCCCCCTGTTAACACCAAAGTGTAGCTTGGTTTGTTCTGCGGTGTGTAATTTAATGAGGACACTGCCACAACTAGAGTTCTGCTTATTGGATGTTTATTTGCCCTGTGCACAAAGAGACAGCGCACAAGATGTTAGCCCTTGGCGCAGTCACAGCTCTCAGGCACCTGCGCGAGCACATGGAAACTCACTCAAACACTGTCCCAAGTACCCACAAGTTACAATAGGTACCCTAGTTAGCTGCTTCTCGTCTCCGGCGTCGGGCCTTACATCTACAGTGAGGGGAAAAAAGTATTTGATCCCCTGCTGAAGGTGACAACAGTTGGTGCGATTATTCGCAAATGGAAGAAACACAAAAGAACTGTCAATCTCCCTCGGCCTGGGGCTCCATGCAAGATCTCACCTCGTGGAGTTGCAATGATCATGAGAACGGTGAGGAATCAGCCCAGAACTACACGGGAGGATCTTGTCAATGATCTCAAGGCAGCTGGGACCATAGTCACCAAGAAAACAATTGGTAACACACTTCGCTGTGAAGGACTGAAATCCTGCAGCGCCCGCAAGGTCCCCCTGCTCAAGAAAGCACATATACATGCCCGTCTGAAGTTTTCCAATTAACATCTGAATGATTCAGAGGACAACTGGGTGAAAGTGTTGTGGTCAGATGAGACCAAAATGGAGCTCTTTGGAATCAACTCAACTCACCGTGTTGGGAGGAGGAGGAATGCTGCCTATGACCCCAAGAACACCATCCCCACCGTCAACCATGGAGGTGGAAACATTATGCTTTGGGGGTGTTTTTCTGCTAAGGGGACAGGACAACTTCACCGCATCAAAGGGACGATGGACGGGGCCATGTACCGTCAAAGCTTGGGTGAGAACCTCCTTCCCTCAGCCAGGGCATAGAAAATGGGTCGTGGATTGGTATTCCAGCATGACAATGACCCAAAACACACAGCCAAGGCAATGAAGGAGTGGCTCAAGAAGAAGCACATTAAGGTCCTGGAGTGGCCTAGCCAGTCTCCAGACCTTAATCCCATAGAAAATATGTGGAGGGAGCTGAAGGTTCGAGTTGCCAAACGTTAGCCTCGAAACCTTAATGACTTGGAGAAGATCTGCAAAGAGGAGTGGGACAAAATCCCTCCTGAGATGTGTGCTAACCTGGTGGCCAACTGCAAGAAACGTCTGACCTCTGTGATTGCCAACAAGGGTTTTTCCACCAAGTACTAAGTCATGTTTTGCAGAGGGGTCAAATACTTATTTCCCTCATTAAAATGCAATTCCATTTATAACATTTTTCACATGCGTTTTTCTGGATTTCTTTGTTGTTATTCTGTCTCTCACTGTTCAAATAAACCTACCATTGAAATTATAGACTGATCATTTCTTTGTCAGTGGGCAAACGTGGGAAATCATCAGGGGATCAAATACTTTTTTCCCTCACTGTATAGTCCTCTGATCCATCCTTTATATCGACCCAGCTGAGCATGGTGATAGGGGAGGGTCTTTGGCTATTAACAGAGGACCCAGAGGGTCAGAGTGTAGATACACAGCACACAGAAGGACAGAGCTGAATGTATTAACATGTAAGATGAGCCAGGGAATATCAGTCTCTCATTATATATGCTAATATATTTTAATTAGATATGGTAATACCCCTTAATAGATACAGTCATTGGGAAATACCAGATCATTCATTAGCTATGGTAATACCGTATCATTCATTAGCTATGGTAATACCAGATCATTCATTAGCTATGGTAATACCAGATCATTCATTAGCTATGGTAATACCAGATCATTCATTAGCTATGGTAATACCAGATCATTCATTAGCTATGGTAATACCAGATCATTCATTAGCTATGGTAATACCAGATCATTCATTAGCTATGGTAATACCAGATCATTCATTAGCTATGGTAATACCAGATCACATTTACTGTCTTTAATGCCCCCTGTTAACACCAAAGTGTAGCTTGGTTTGTTCTGCGGTGTGTAATTTAATGAGGATGTTTATTTGCCCTGTGCACGAAGAGACAGCGCACAAGATGTTAGCCCTTGGCGCAGTCACAGCTCTCAGGCACCTGCGCGAGCACATGGAAACTCACTCAAACACTGTCCCAAGTACCCACAAGTTACAATAGGTATCCTAGTTAGCGAGCTCGGTAAAACTTGTTAACATAAATATGTATATTGTCCACATATTGCGGAGCCAAGGACAACATACCTCGCTAGCTGAAGGTCAGGCAAGAGAGAACAATAAGAGGCTACAGAAACACAGATTTATGTATTTATTTATTTCCCCTTTATTTAACCAGGTAGTTCTATATGATGTCATAATACACCTTTATTTAACCAGGTAGTTCTATATGATGTCATAATACACCTTTATTTAACCAGGTAGTTCTATATGATGTCATAATACACCTTTATTTAACCAGGTAGTTCTATATGATGTCATAATACACCTTTATTTAACCAGGTAGTTCTATATGATGTCATAATACAGGTAGGCCAGTTGAGAACAAGTTCTCATTTACAACTGCGACCTGGTCAAGATAAAGCAAAGCAGTTCAACACATACAACAACACAGAGTTACACATGGAGTAAAACAAACATACAGTCAATAATACAGTAGAACAACAAATCTATATACAAAGAGTGCAAATGAGGTAGGATAAGGAAGGTAAGGCAATAAATAGGCCATGGTGGCAGAGTAATTACAATATAGCAATTAAACACTGGAATGGTAAATGTGCAGTAGATGAATGAGGTAGTTCACAGGGGTCTGACAGCTGGTGCTTAAAGCTGGTGAGGGATAACCCACAATGGACCAAACCAAAATATACACAACTTTTACAATCAAGTGTATTTACAATATAGATATGAAAAAGTGTTTGAACACAAAATATAACATTGTTATTACGGGTCTCGTCCCGTGTATTGTTATTACGGGTCTCGTCCCGTGCATTGTTATTACGGGTCTCGTCCCGTGTATTGTTATTACGGGTCTCGTCCCGTGTATTGTTATTACGGGTCTCGTCCCGTGTATTGTTATTACGGGTCTCGTCCCATGCATTGTTATTACGGGTCTCGTCCCGTGTATTGTTATTACGAGTCCCGTCCCATGCATTGTTATTACGGGTCTGGTCCCGTGTATTGTTATTACGGGTCTGGTCCCGTGTATTGTTATTACGGGTCTCGTCCCGTGCATTGTTATTACGAGTCTCGTCCCGTGTATTGTTATTACGGGTATCGTCCCGTGCATTGTTATTACGGGTCCCGTGTATTGTTATTACGGGTCTGGTCCCGTGTATTGTTATTACGGGTCTGGTCCTGTGTATTGTTATTACGGGTCTCGTCCCGTGTATTGTTATTACGGGTCTCGTCCCGTGCATTGTTATTACGAGTCTCGTCCCGTGTATTGTTATTACGGGTCCCGTGTATTGTTACTACGGGTCTGGTCCTGTGTATTGTTATTACGGGTCTCGTCCCGTGTATTGTTATTACGGGTCTCGTCCCATGCATTGTTATTACGGGTCTCGTCCCGTGTATTGTTATTACGGGTCTCGTCCTGTGTATTGTTGTTACGGGTCTCGTCCCGTGCATTGTTATTACGGGTCTCGTCCCATGCATTGTTATTACGGGTCTCGTCCCGTGTATTGTTATTACGGGTCTCGTCCCGTGTATTGTTGTTACGGGTCTCGTCCCGTGTATTGTTATTACGGGTCTCGTCCCGTGTATTGTTGTTACGGGTCTCGTCCCGTGCATTGTTATTACGGGTCTCATCCCGTGCTTTGTTAATACGGGTCTCATCCCGTGCATTGCTTTTATGGGTCTCGTCCCGTGTATTGTTATTACGGGTCTCGTCCCGTGTATCCCTGTGAGTTTTGTATATGTGTTTGTTTTGTGCTTCGTCCCCGTGCATTTCATGTTTTGTAATTTGGGTGGAATATTAAAACCCCTATTACGCATTCCTGTGTCTGTCTCCAATCATTAATACAACGTGACAGTTACCGTGTGACCGTGTGACCATTCCTGTGTCTGTCTCCAATCATTAATACAACGTGACAGTTACCGTGTGACCGTGTGACCATTCCTGTGTCTGTCTCCAATCATTAATACAATGCGACAGTTACCGTGTGACCGTGTGACCATTCCCGTGTCTGTCTCCAATCATTAATACAACGCGACAGTTACCGTGTGACCATTCCTGTGTCTGTCTCCAATCATTAATACAACGTGACAGTTACCGTGTGACCGTGTGACCATTCCTGTGTCTGTCTCCAATCATTAATACAACGTGACAGTTACCGTGTGACCATTCCTGTGTCTGTCTCCAATCATTAATACAACGTGACAGTTACCGTGTGACCGTGTGACCATTCCTGTGTCTGTCTCCAATCATTAATACAACGTGACAGTTACCGTGTGACCGTGAGTGTGTGTGAGTGTCAGCGTGTGTTTTCATCAGATTTCCAGACCAGGGTCTTTACAGTGTTGTGTCTGTGAGAGAAAGAGGACCACTAAGTGTGGGAAGAGAACTAAAAGCCTTGTGATGGTTCTGCTGTTTTCCTTGCAGTGTTATGGGTATTTAAAAAATATATATATTTTACCTTTATTTCACTAGGCAAGTCAGTTAAGAACAAATTCTTATTTTCAATGACTGCCTAGGAACAGTGGGTTAGCTGCCTGTTCAGGGGCAGAACGACATATTTGTACCTTGTCAGCTCGGGGATTTGAACTTGCAACCTTTCGGTTGGTGGGTGCGTGTTGTTCCCATTAAAGCCACTGTTTTGGAACGTTTGTGCGAACTTTCTACAATATTACTTTATCACATGATACTGTAGTTGCGATTGTTCATTTCCGCCTCCCCTATCAAATCCATAAAGTGACAGTAGGGGGAGCCATCATTAGTTAGGTTATTGGATTATTCCTCCCACAGAGATTTTACTGCTCAGAGACCCATTAACATCCAGGTGTATGATTGATTATCAAATCAAATCAAATCAAATTTATTTATAAAGCCCCCCTTACATCAGCTGATGTCACAGAGTGCTGTACAGAAACCCAGCCTAAAACCCCAAACAGCAAGCAATGCAGGTGTAAAAGCACGGTGGCTAGGAAAAACTCCCTAGAAGGCCAAAACCTAGGAAGAAACCTAGAGAGGAACCAGGCTGTGAGGGGTGGCCAGTCCTCTTCTGGCTGTGCCGGGTGCAGATTATAACAGAACATGGACAAGATTTTAAAATGTTCATAAAACAGGCAGATTAACTGTCAGCCCTCATCAATTGTCCTCTACAGTCCTCTATAACCCTCTATAGCCCTCTATAACCCTCTACAGTCCTCTAAAATCCTCTATTGTCCTCTACAGTCCTCTATAACCCTCTATAGCCCTCTATAGCCCTCTATAATCCTCTATTGTCCTAAATTGTCCTCTAAAATCCTCTATAGTCCTCTATTGTCCTCTACAGTCCTCTAAAATCCTCTACAGTCCTCTATTGTCCTCTACAGTCCTCTAAAATCCTCTATAGTCCTCTACAGTCCTCTAAAATCCTCTATAGTCCTCTATTGTCCTCTACAGTCCTCTATAATCCTCTGTAGTTATCTATTGTCCTCTATAATCCTCTATTGTCCTCTACAGTCCTCTAAAATCCTCTATAGTCCTCTATTGTCCTCTACAGTCCTCTAAAATCCTCTATAGTCCTCTACAGTCCTCTAAAATCCTCTATAGTCCTCTATTGTCCTCTACAGTCCTCTATAATCCTCTGTAGTTATCTATTGTCCTCTATAATCCTCTATTGTCCTCTACAGTCCTCTAAAATCCTCTATAGTCCTCTATTGTCCTCTACAGTCCTCTAAAATCCTCTATAGTCCTCTATTGTCCTCTACAGTCCTCTATAATCCTCTGTAGTCATCTATTGCCCTCTAAAATCCTCTATTGTCCTAAATTGTCCTCTAAAATCCTCTATAGTCCTCTATTGTCCTCTACAGTCCTCTAAAATCCTCTATAGTCCTCTATTGTCCTCTACAGTCCTATAAAATCCTCTATTGTCCTCTATTGTCCTCTACAGTCCTCTAAAATCCTCTATAGTCCTATATTGTCCTCTACAGTCCTCTATAATCCTCTGTAGTTATCTATTGTCCTCTATAATCCTCTATTGTCCTAAATTGTCCTCTAAAATCCTCTATAGTCCTCTATTGTCCTCTACAGTCCTCTAACATCCTCTATAGTCCTCTATAGTCCTCTACAGTCCTCTAAAATCCTCTATAGTCCTCTATTGTCCTCTACAGTCCTCTATAGTCCTCTGTAGTCATCTATTGCCCTCTATAATCCTCTATTGTCCTAAATTGTCCTCTAAAATCCTCTATAGCCCTCTATTGTCCTCTACAGTCCTCTAAAATCCTCTATAGTCCTCTATTGTCCTCTACAGTCCTATAAAATCCTCTATAGTCCTCTATTGTCCTCTACAGTCCTCTATAATCCTCTGTAGTAATCTATTGTCCTCCATAATCCTCTATTGTCCTCTACCGTCCTCTTAAATCCTCTATTGTCCTCTACAGTCCTCTAAAATCCTCTATAGTCCTCTATTGTCCTCTACAGTCCTCTAAAATCCTCTATAGTCCTCTACAGTCCTCTAAAATCCTCTATAGTCCTCTATTGTCCTCTACAGTCCTCTATAGTCCTCTGTAGTCATCTATTGTCCTCTATAATCCTCTATTGTCCTCTACAGTCCTCTAAAATCCTCTATAGTCCTCTATTGTCCTCTACAGTCCTCTATAATCCTCTGTAGTCATCTATTGTCCTCTATAATCCTCTATTGTCCTCTACAGTCCTCTAAAATCCTCTATAGTTCTCTATTGTCCTCTACAGTCCTCTAAAATCCTCTATAGTCCTCTATTGTCCTCTACAGTCCTCTATAATCCTCTATAGTCCTCTATTGTCCTCTACAGTCCTCTATAATCCTCTGTAGTCCTCTATTGTCCTCTATTGTCCTCTATTGTCCTCTACAGTCCTCTACAGTCCTCACTAATCATCTATAGTTCTCTATTGTCCTCTACAGTATTCTATTGTCCTCTATAACCTTCTATATTCCTCTATAGTCCTCTACAATCCTATATTTTCATCTGTAGTTCTCTGATCCATCATTCACAGTCATCTACAGTCCTCAATAGTCCTATATAGACATCTGATCAATACTCTAGAGTCCTCTATAGTCCTCTATCCTCTACTGTTCTGTATAGGTTCTATAGTCCTCTATAGTCCTCTGATCCATCCTATACAGTGTTCTACAGTCCTCTATAGTCCTCTGATCCATCCTCTATAGTGTCCTACAATCCTCTGTAGTCCCCTGATCCATCCTCTATAGTGTTCTACAGTCCTCTATAGTCCCCTGATCCATCCTCTATAGTGTTCTGCAGTCCTCTATAGTCCCCTGATCCATCCTCTATAGTGTTCTACAGTCCTCTATAGTCCCCTGATCCATTCTCTATAGTGTTCTGCAGTCCTCTATAGTCCCCTGATCCATCCTCTATATTCCTCTACAGTCCTCTATAGTCCCCTGATCCATCCTCTATAGTGTTCTACAGTCCTGTATAGTCCCCTGATCCATCCTCTATAGTGTTCTACAGTCCTCTATAGTCCCCTGATCCATCCTCTATAGTGTTCTACAGTCCTCTATAGTCCCCTGATCCATCCTCTATAGTGTTCTACAGTCCTCTATAGTCCCCTGATCCATCCTCTATAGTGTTCTACAGTCCTCTATAGTCCCCTGATCCATCCTCTATATTCCTCTACAGGCCTCTATAGTCCCCTGATCCATCCTCTACAGTGTTCTACAGTCCTCTCTAGTCCCCTGATCCATCCTCTATAGTGTCCTATATAGTCCTCTACCATCCTCTGCAGTCTTTTATAGTCCTTTACAGTCCTCTATAGTCCTCTGATCCATCCTCTATAGTGTTCTACAGTCCTCTGTAGTCCCCTGATCCATCCTCTATAGTGTTCTACAGTCCTCTATAGTCCTCTGATCCATCCTCTACAGTGTTCTACAGTCCTCTATAGTCCTCTGATCCATCCTCTATATTCCTCTACAGTCCTCTATAGTCCCCTGATCCATCCTTTATAGTGTTCTACAGTCCTCTATAGTCCTCTGATCCATCCTCTACAGTGTTCTACAGTCCTCTATAGTCCCCTGATCCATCCTCTATAGTGTTCTACAGTCCTCTGTAGTCCTCTGATCCATCTTCTATAGTGTTCTACAGTCCTCTGTAGTCCTCTGATCCATCCTCCATAGTGTTCTACAGTCCTCTATAGTCCTCTGATCCATCCTCTATAGTGTTCTACAGTCCTCTATAGTCCTCTGATTCATCCTCTATAGTGTTCTACAGTCCTCTCTAGTCCCCTGATCCATCCTCTATAGTGTCCTATATAGTCCTCTACCATCCTCTGCAGTCTTTTATAGTCCTTTACAATCCTATATAGTCCTCTATAGTACTCTGATCCATCCTTTATAGTCCTCTATAATCATATATAATCCTCTACAGTCCAATATAGTCATGTGATCCATCCTCTATAGTCCTCTACAGTCCTATATAGTCCTCTACAGGCCTTTTCAGTCCTCTGGTCCATTGTGTGAGCTAATGGGAGTCCTGTCAGATTGACACCATAACAATATACTTGATGTAGACTAGAGGTATTCAGGACACCCTGATTAGACTGGAGAGGGAAAAATACAGTAGCATCCAGTCTAACCCTAACCCAGCGTAAGACATTTTCAAACCCTATCCCAGTATGAGACATTTACAAGCCTAACCCTAAACCAGTCTGAGACGTTTACAAGCCTAACCCTAAACCAGTCTGAGACGTTTACAAGCCTAACCCTAAACCAGTCTGAGACGTTTACAAGCCTAACCCTAAACCAGTCTGAGACATTTACAAGCCTAACCCTATCCCAGTATGAGACATTTACAAGCCTAACCCTATCCCAGTCTGAGACGTTTACAAGCCTAACCCTAAACCAGTCTGAGACATTTACAAGCCTAACCCTAAACCAGTCTGAGACATTTACAAGCCTAACCCTAAACCAGTCTGAGACATTTACAAGCCTAACCCTAAACCAGTCTGATATGTTTACAAGCCTAAACCTAAACCAGTCTGAGACGTTTACAAGCCTAACCCTATCCCAGTCTGAGACATTTACAAGCCTAACGCTATCCCAGTCTGAGACATTTACAAGCCTAACCCTATCCCAGTCTGAGACATTTACAAGCCTAACCCTAAACCAGTCTGAGACATTTACAAGCCTAACCCTAAACCAGTCTGATATGTTTACAAGCCTAACCCTAAACCAGTCTGAGACGTTTACAAGCCTAACCCTAAACCAGTCTGAGACGTTTACAAGCCTAACCCTATCCCAGTCTGAGACATTTACAAGCCTAAGGCTATCCCAGTGTGAGACATTTACAAGCCTAACCCTATCCCAGTCTGAGACATTTACAAGCCTAACCCTAAACCAGTCTGAGACATTTACAAGCCTAACCCTAAACCAGTCTGAGACATTTACAAGCCTAACCCTAAACCAGTCTGAGACATTTACAAGCCTAACCCTAAACCAGTCTGATATGTTTACAAGCCTAACCCTAAACCGGTCTGATATGTTTACAAGCCTAACCCTAAACCAGTCTGATATGTTTACAAGCCTAAGCAAATCAAATCAAATTGTATTTGTCACATACACATGGTTAGCAGATGTTAATGCGAGTGTAGTGAAATGCTTGTGCTTCTAGTTCCGACCATGCAGTAGTATCTAACAAGTAATCTAAAAATTCACAACAACTACATTATAAACACAAGAGTAACCCTAAACCAGTCTGAGACATTTACAACCTATGAACAACTAATTGAAGGGCATTGTGAATTGATCCTAAAAAGCAGTTGTTTCAACTCATATAGAATAGTTTCCTCAGCAGTTATCTCCCTCCGACCCTGTTCCAGAGAGATTGTGAACCTACTGGCTATACATCTGGCTCAGAACTGTCATGCATCACCCAGACCTTGATGCACTGATGATCTAGTGTTTCAGCCCCTGATGAACTAGTGGTTCAGCCCCGGATGAACTAGTGGTTGGGTTCAGCCCCTGATGAACTAGTGGTTCAGCCCCGGATGAACTAGTGTTTGGGTTCAGCCCCTGATGAACTAGTGGTTCAGTTCAGCCCCTGATGAACTAGTGGTTCGGTTCAGCCCCGGATGAACTAGTGGTTCAGCCCCTGATGAACTAGTGGTTCAGCCCCTGATGAACTAGTGGTTCAGCCCCTGATGAACTAGTGGTTCAGCCCCTGATGAACTAGTGGTTCGGTTCAGCCCCTGATGAACTAGTGGTTCGGTTCAGCCCCTGATGAACTAGTGGTTCAGCCCTGGATGAACTAGTGTTTGGGTTCAGCCCCTGATGAACTAGTGGTTCGGTTCAGCCCCTGATGAACTAGTGGTTCAGTTCAGCCCCTGATGAACTAGTGGTGCAGCCCTGGATGAACTAGTGGTTCAGCCCCTGATGAACTAGTGGTTCGGTTCAGCCCCTGATGAACTAGTGGTTCAGCCCTGGATGAACTAGTGTTTGGGTTCAGCCCCTGATGAACTAGTGGTTCGGTTCAGCCCCGGATGAACTAGTGGTTCGGTTCAGCCCCTGATGAACTAATGGTTCGGTTCAGCCCCGGATGAACTAGTGGTTCAGCCCCTGATGAACTAGTGGTTCAGCCCCGGATGAACTAGTGTTTGGGTTCAGCCCCTGATGAACTAGTGGTTCGGTTCAGCCCCTGATGAACTAGTGGTTCAGCCCCGGATGAACTAGTGTTTGGGTTCAGCCCCTGATGAACTAGTGGTTCGGTTCAGCCCCTGATGAACTAGTGGTTCGGTTCAGCCCCTGATGAACTACTGGTTCGGTTCAGCCCCGGATGAACTAGTGGTTCAGCCCCTGATGAACTAGTGGTTCGGTTCAGCCCCTGATGAACTAGTGGTTCAGCCCCTGATGAACTAGTGGTTTGGTTCAGCCCCTGATGAACTAGTGGTTCAGCCCCGGATGAACTAGTGGTTCGGTTCAGCCCCTGATGAACTAGTGGTTCGGTTCAGCCCCGGATGAACTAGTGGTTCAGCCCCTGATGAACTAGTGGTTCAGCCCCTGATGAACTAGTGGTTCAGCCCCGGATGAACTAGTGTTTGGGTTCAGCCCCTGATGAACTAGTGGTTCGGTTCAGCCCCTGATGAACTAGTGGTTCAGCCCCGGATGAACTAGTGTTTGGATTCAGCCCCTGATGAACTAGTGGTTCAGCCCCGGATGAACTAGTGTTTGGGTTCAGCCCCTGATGAACTAGTGGTTCGGTTCAGCCCCTGATGAACTAGTGGTTCAGCCCCGGATGAACTAGTGGTTCAGCCCCTGATGAACTAGTGGTTCAGCCCCTGATGAACTAGTGGTTCAGCCCCTGATGAACTAGTGGTTCGGTTCAGCCCCTGATGAACTAGTGGTTCGGTTCAGCCCCGGATGAACTAGTGGTTCAGCCCCTGATGAACTAGTGGTTCAGCCCCTGATGAACTAGTGGTTCAGCCCCTGATGAACTAGTGGTTCAGCCCCTGATGAACTAGTGGTTCGGCCCCTGATGAACTAGTGGTTCATCCCCTGATGACTTAGTGTTTGGCCCATCTCTTGTCGCACTAGCCACCCAGAGTGATTGTTTAGATTGTAGGTAATCTCACCAGAGAGCATCTGGATTAAATCTATCTAACACAGAGTGGTAACAAACAACAAATTGAGTCCATCACAGACTCGTAAACACAACAACCAGGGGTGGATGAGGTTGGATAAACAGCTATATCCACCTGAGTCAGTCAGTCAGTTGTGTACCTACTAATCCCAGCAGAGCAGACCTACATGCTCTCTGTTTGGATTGTCAGCAGGATAGTTTGTCCCACTATCCACCACTAATCTGCAGAGTGATTGAGGCAGATTGGAGTGAGTGTGACTCAGCCTCTGAAACCTCGGACCATTTTAGGGGGAGTGTTTTGTGGCTGCAAAAGTGATCAGTCTCAAAGCTCACATTGAGCTGCAATCAATGAGTGAAGGAGAAACTTAATAGGAACATACCACTCCATCAGTTCAGTTTATCATAACAGGAACATACCACTCCATCAGTTCAGTTTATCATAACAGGAACATACCACTCCATCAGTTCAGTTTATTATAACAGGAACATACCACTCCATCAGTTCAGTTTATCATAACAGGAACATACCACTCCATCAGTTCAGTTCATTATAACAGGAACATACCACTCCATCAGTTCAGTTTATCATAACAGGAACATACCACTCCATCAGATCAGTTTATCATAACAGGAATATACCACTCCATCAGATCAGTTTGTTATAACAGGAACATACCACTCCATCAGTTCAGTGTATCATAACAGGAACATACCACTCCATCAGTTCAGTTTATTGTAATAGGAATATACCACTCCATCAGTTCAGTTCATTATAACAGGAACATACCACTCCATCAGTTCAGTTCATTATAACATGATCATACCACTCCATCAGTTCAGTTCATTATAACAGGAACATACCACTCCATCAGTTCAGTTTATCATAACAGGAACATACCACTCCATCAGTTCAGTTTATTATAATAGGAATATACCACTCCATCAGTTCAGTTTATTATAACAGGAACATACCACTCCATCAGTTCAGTTTATTATAATAGGAACATACCACTCCATCAGTTCAGTTTATTATAACAGGAACATACCACTCCATCAGTTCAGTTCATTATAACAGGAACATACCACTCCATCAGTTCAGTTTATCATAACAGGAATATACCACTCCATCAGTTCAGTTTATTATAACAGGAACATACCACTCCAGCAGTTCAGTTTCCTAACCCTTTAGCGCAATGCTTTTCCACTTATAGCTCCCCTTCATCATTGGGGAACAAGCATTGTCCATGACGTAAACTGTTCAAACCCCTCTTGTTGGGGGGAGAGAACATTTTGCAGGTTTAAAGCTCATTTCCACACCATTTTGCCATGGGGGCAGAGAATTTATTTGGCATTTTTATTAATTAACTAACTTCCTGCAATTTTACAAATTTTTCCATGTGGTGGAGAGAACATGTCGCTTTTTAAAAAGCTAATTTCCTGCAGTTCTACACATTTTGCCATGTCTTATGTGTGTTCATATAATATCTGAGAGACAGTGTAGCGAAAAACTTGTGCTTCTAGTTCTGGCAGTGCAGTAATATCTAACAAGTAACCAACAATTCCACATGACCTACCTAATACACACAAATCTAAGTTCTTCTAATAACACTTAAGATTTTCTTGGCTAACAATGTAAGAAATAATACATTAAAAAAAACTAAATACTGCATAGTTTCCTAAGGACTAGAAGCGAAGCGACCATCTGTCGGCGCCAATATCTCAGGTCTGCAATGACTAACATGGCCAGTGATGCACTACGCAGTTTTGTAGTTGCACCTTGTGCATTCTACTATTACAACAAAGAGTAAGTTTAAAGCCGAACTGAGTTTATAAAAAATGATTTATATTGTGTTCAGCAGTGAAGCTGGGTAAAACCCGATTGTATTGGTTAGTGTTGATTATTACGGTTCAGCAGTGAAGCTGGGTAAAACCCTATTGTATTGGTTAGTGTTGATTATTATGGTTCAGCAGTGAAGCTGGGTAAAACCCTATTGTATTGGATAGTGTTGATTATTACGGTTCAGCAGTGAAGCTGGGTAAAACCCTATTGTATTGGTTAGTGTTGATTATTATGGTTCAGCAGTGAAGCTGGGAAAAACCCTATTGTATTGGTTAGTGTTGATTATTATGGTTCAGCAGTGAAGCTGGGTAAAACCCTATTGTATTGGATAGTGTTGATTATTATGGTTCAGCAGTGAAGCTGGGAAAAACCCTATTGTATTGGTTAGTGTTGATTATTATGGTTCAGCAGTGAAGCTGGGAAAAACCCTATTGTATTGGTTAGTGTTGATTATTATGGTTCAGCAGTGAAGCTGGGTAAAACCCTATTGTATTGGATAGTGTTGATTATTATGGTTCAGCAGTGAAGCTGGGTAAAACCCTATTGTATTGGTTAGTGTTGATTATTATGGTTCAGCAGTGAAGCTGGGTAAAACCCTATTGTATTGGTTAGTGTTGATTATTATACAGAGTGATGATCGCATGGAACTCCCTTCAGTTTTATACAGAGTGATGATCACATGGAACTCCCTTCAGTTTTATACAGAGTGATGATCACATGGAACTCCCTTCAGTTTTATACAGAGTGATGATCACATGGAACTCCCTTCAGTTTTATACAGAGTGATGATCACATGGAACTCCTTCAGTTTTATACAGAGTGATGATCACATGGAACTGCCTTCAGTTTTATACAGAGTGATGATCACATGGAACTCCTTCAGTTTTATACAGAGTGATGATCACATGGAACTGCCTTCAGTTTTATACAGAGTGATGATCACATGGAACTCCCTTCAGTTTTATACAGAGTGATGATCACATGGAACTGCCTTCAGTTTTATACAGAGTGATGATCACATGGAACTCCCTTCAGTTTTATACAGAGTGATGATCTCATGGAACTGCCTTCAGTTTTATACAGAGTGATGATCGCATGGAACTCCCTTCAGTTTTATACAGAGTGATGATCGCATGGAACTGCCTTCAGTTTTATACAGAGTGATGATCGCATGGAACTCCCTTCAGTTTTATACAGAGTGATGATCACATGGAACTCCCTTCAGTTTTATACAGAGTGATGATCACATGGAACTCCCTTCAGTTTTATACAGAGTGATGATCACATGGAACTCCCTTCAGTTTTATACAGAGTGATGATCACATGGAACTGCCTTCAGTTTTATACAGAGTGATGATCACATGGAACTGCCTTCAGTTTTATACAGAGTGATGATCACATGGAACTGCCTTCAGTTTTATACAGAGTGATGATCACATGGAACTCCCTTCAGTTTTATACAGAGTGATGATCACATGGAACTCCCTTCAGTTTTATACAGAGTGATGATCACATGGAACTCCTTCAGTTTTATACAGAGTGATGATCACATGGAACTCCCTTCAGTTTTATACAGAGTGATGATCACATGGAACTCCCTTCAGTTTTATACAGAGTGATGATCACATGGAACTCCCTTCAGTTTTATACAGAGTGATGATCACATGGAACTCCCTTCAGTTTTATACAGAGTGATGATCACATGGAACTTCCTTCAGTTTTATACAGTGAGCTTGCTGCTATTATTATTGAAAAGGATTTGCTAGTAGATTTTCGACTTGATTCATGACGATGACTGGTAGCTTGCTAGCTAAGATTTTGAAAGTATGATGTTGACATGATCAGTCCAATCAAAGCTAGTGTAGATATAACGTGATTTGACATCATTTTATCTGTGGTCAATGACCTTGAGCCTTCTAGGATGGGCACTTCTAATGTAACTCTATGGCAGCACCCAAAGGGGCTTGAATTTCCGAGCTCTAGATTTTGCAGTGACATGGTGTCCCCATGATTGACAGAACACTGAGCCAATCACGGCGCATCTAGAGAACATTACTAACCCCTACGCTCCACATTTTCCGCTGGCTGTCCCACCACCACAGAAAGCACTGAGCTAGGCTGAAACACCTGCATTCTGGAGCTGCCTTACTCAAGAAAACAGAAAAGAGACCATGTTTGTATGCGGCTTTATTAACTCTATGATTATTATTATTTTCTATTGTTTGCAAACTGATATGTGACACCGCCCCAGGAAGATTTTCTGTGTTTCAACTCTTAATTCAGAGTGTTAGTGTCTTTCTCTCCACTGTTACCATTGATTACAATGTGGTTCTCTTCCTTCTTCCTTTGACCCAGATATGAACAGTCCCTGCAACATGACCAGTCGGGGGAGTGACACTCTGCATTCCTCACGCACTCTCCCTTCTTCTCTCCAGATAGTGACGCGTGGTTGTGAGACATCTGAGATGACACTTCGTCGGAACGCTCTGTGCCAGCTGGGTTTCCACGTCAACTTCGAGGGCATTGTGGCTGACGTTGAGGCTTTCGGGTTCGCTTGGAAGGCGGGGCTTCGCCAGGGTAGCCGATTGGTGGAGATCTGTAAGGTTGCCGTAGCAACGCTGACCCACGAACAGATGATCGACCTGCTGAGAACCTCCGTCACCGTCAAGGTGGTCATTATCCAGCCTCATGACGATGGAGCACCACGCAGGTAACCCCTGACCTCTAACCCCTAACATTGACCTCTGCTGACCCCTCATACTCTACCCTCTCCTCTCTCTAGAGGTCCATCCGTGTTGTGTAATAGGAGACAGAAGGAGAGGTCCATCTGTGTTGTGTTATAGGAGACAGAAGGAGAGGTCCATCCGTGTTGTGTTATAGGAGACAGAAGGAGAGGTCCATCTGTGTTGTGTAATAGGAGACAGAAGGAGAGGTCCATCTGTGTTGTGTAATAGGAGACAGAAGGAGAGGTCCATCTGTGTTGTGTTATAGGAGACAGAAGGAGAGGTCAATCTGTGTTGTGTAATAGGAGACAGAAGGAGATAGGAGACAGAAGGAGAGGTCCATCTGTGTTGTGTAATAGGAGACAGAAGGAGAGGTCCATCTGTGTTGTGTTATAGGAGACAGAAGGAGAGGTCAATCTGTGTTGTGTAATAGGAGACAGAAGGAGATAGGAGACAGAAGGAGAGGTCCATCTGTGTTGTGTAATAGGAGACAGAAGGAGAGGTCCATCTGTGTTGTGTTATAGGAGACAGAAGGAGAGGTCCATCTGTGTTGTGTAATAGGAGACAGAAGGAGAGGTCCATCCGTGTTGTGTAATAGGAGACAGATAACACATACGCACACGACAAGACAAGAGCCTCTTGATAAATGTCTCAAGGTCCCGTTCTCCGTCTGACAGCTCAGACAGCGCCACAATGCAGATCAGTTTTATTTGAGTTTTTAAATCTCATTTCAGTTATTAGGCTGGGAGTGTTTGTCTGCTTAGGGACGCCGGAACACCGCTCGCTTCCCGGGAGACATTATCACTACACTGACTGAAAGAGAGGAGCGTATTTCAGCTAGGTCTCTGTGGGAGAGAGAGAGATAAAAGTCAGAGTAAAACCCTAGCTTCATTTCCACAGCGCAGTTAAATCTGAATGTGATTCTCAGAACTGTGTGGAAAGATGAAGGACTGCCTTCAGTTTGTGTCAGTAAGTATTGTGTCAGAGACAGTTGAAGATCACTCCCTCCTCACTCCTCTCTGACTCCCCCCTGACTCCGCGCTCACTCCTCTCTGACTCCCCCCTGACTCCCCCTCACTCCTCTCTGACTCCCCTGACTCCGCCACTCCTCTCTGACTCCCCTTGACTCCCCCCTCACTCCTCTCTGACTCCCCCTGACTCCCCCCTGACTCCCCCTCACCTCTCTGACTCCCCCTGACTCCCCCTTACTCCCCTCACTCCTCTCTGACTCCCCCTCACCTCTCTGACTCCCCCTCACTCCTCTCTGACTCCCCTGACTCCCCCACCTCCCCTGACTCCCCAACCTCCCCTGACTCCCTCACTCCTCTCTGACTCCCCCTGACTCCCTGACTCCCCCTCACCTCTCTGACTCCCCTCACTCCTCTCTGACTCCCCTGACTCCCACCTCCCCTGACTCCCCAACCTCCCCTGACTCCCCCTTACTCCCCTGACTCCCCCTCACTCCTCTCTGACTCCCCCTGACTCCCTGACTCCCCCAACCTCCCCTGACTCCCCCTTACTCCCCCTGACTCCCCCTGACTCCACCTCCTCTCTGACTCCCCTGACTCCCCACCTCCCCTGACTCCCCAACCTCCCCTGACTCCCCTCACTCCTCTCTGACTCCCTGACTCCCCCTGACTCCCAACCTCCCCTGACTCCCCCTTACTCCCCTGACTCCACCCTCACTCCTCTCTGACTCCCCTTACTCCCCGCTGACTCCCAACCTCCCCTCACTCCTCTCTGACTCCCCTGACTCCGCCTCACTCCCCTGACTCCCTGACTCCCCAACCTCCCCTTACTCCCCTGACTCCACCCTCACTCCTCTCTGACTCCCCTTACTCCCCCTCACCCTCTCTGACTCCCCTGACTCCCCCTGACTCCCCTGACTCCACCCTCACCCCCTGACTCCACCCTCACCTCTCTGACTCCCCTGACTCCCCACCTCCCCCGCCTCCCCTCACCTCTCTGACTCCCCTGACTCCCCACCTCCCCCGCCTCCCCTCACTCCTCTCTGACTCCCCTTACTCCCCTGACTCCCTTACTCCCCTGACTCCTCTCTGACTCCCGCTGACTCCCCAACCTCCCCTCACTCCTCTCTGACTCCCCTGACTCCGCCTCACTCCCCTGACTCCCAACCTCCCCTGTCTCCCCTTACTCCCCTGACTCCACCCACACTCCTCTCTGACTCCCCCTTACTCCCCCTCACCCCCTTACTCCCCTGACTCCTCTCTGACTCCCGCTGACTCCCCAACCTCCCCTCACCTCTCTGACTCCCCCTGACTCCGCCCTCACTCCCCTGACTCCCCCAACCTCCCCTGTCTCCCCCTTACTCCCCTGACTCCACCCTCACTCCTCTCTGACTCCCCCTTACTCCCCCTTACTCCCCTCACTCCTCTCTGACTCCCCTGACTCCCCCACCTCCCCGCCTCCCCTTGACTCCCCTTTACTCCCCTGACTCCGGCATAACTCCCCTGACTCCACCCTCACTCCTCTCTGACTCCCCCTGACTCCCCTGACTCCACCCTCACTCCTCTCTGACTACCCCTGACTCCCCAACCTCCCCGCCTCCCCCTCACTCCTGTGTTTACTTTTAAGCATTTTAAATCGTATTGATTTCATGACCTTTTAAAATGGTGATGAGGCCAGGCTGCCACAAAAATATATAGAATAATGTAAACCACAATATACATCTTCTTTCCACCATCCAGAAAAGACCTGGAGGTTTGCGCAACACAGGGTGCTTTGGCCAATTCCATGACAACTTCGGCTTGCTTACATAGAGCAGGCACAACCTGTTTGATGAAATGGATTGGAGAGGGAAGCTCTTGTAATATCTTTGGCCCGGTCAGAATCAGCTGCGAAGGGCTCCGGTGGAAGGAATACTGGGCTGATGTCTGTGTAAATCTGCCAACATGTTGGAGGTATCGGCAGCCATCATGCTCCGGTGGAAGGAATACTGGGCTGATGTCTGTGTAAATCTGCCAACATGTTGGAGGTATCGGCAGCCATCATGCTCCGGTGGAAGGAATACTGGGCTGATGTCTGTGTACATCTGTCAACATGTTGGAGGTATCGGCAGCCATCATGCTCCGGTGGAAGGAATACTGGGCTGATGTCTGTGTAAATCTGCCAACATGTTGGAGGTATCGGCAGCCATCATGCTCCGGTGGAAGGAATACTGGGCTGATGTCTGTGTAAATCTGCCAACATGTTGGAGGTATCGGCAGCTGCATGGGCTACTCTCGGTGGGGGGAATTCCGACCCCAGTTAAGCGTAAATGGAACGGAATTCCCTCTTTCTCTCTACACATATTCTGACCTTGAACATGACAACATGATAACAGCATGCTATTCACCCAGCATGCTATTCACCCGCTATTCGTTGGGGGTGGAGATCAAATAAATGAAGGTCGATGGTAAATGACATAAAGAAAACATTTTGGGGAAAAAGGCAAACTCAGCTCCATCATTCATTGAATCAGATGGATTTTTCATCACAAAACAGACTGATATTGCCATGTTAAATGTTTACTAGAAGACTATATTATTAGATTATTTAAACTGAAGGCAGACTCATTGGCCTTGGCTCATTTTCTGCGAAGAACCTGTAAAATAACATATTTTCATTGAGTCCACCTCTCTACACATTTATATAACATGTGGTGTTTGGGTCCACTGGACCTGAGTGTAATAAAAGTGTGGAAAAGTGTGTGTGTAGGTTAAAACAAGTTTAAAATTCAACAAAGGTTTGCTGTGTGTATTCCTCCTCGCTGGGCCTGCTGTATCAACATAGCACCAAGAACCTGTCTGTCTCTCGCTTTTCTTGCACTTTGCAGTGTGTGAAACAATTCCATTTTTATTTAACCTTTATTTAACTAGGCAAGTCAGTTAAGAACAAATTCTTATTTACAATGACGGCCTACCGGGGAACAGTGGGTTAACTGCCTTGTTCAGGGGTAGAACGACAGAGTTTTACCTTGTCAGCTCGGGGATTGGATCCAGCTACCTTTCGGTTACTGGCCCAACGCTCTAACCACTAGGCTACCTGCCTCTAACCACTAGGCTACCTGCTCTAACCACTAGGCTACCTGCTCTAACCACTAGGCTACCTGCCTCTAACCACTAGGCTACCTACTCTAACCACTAGACTACCTACTCTAACCACTAGGCTACCTGCTCTAACCACTAGGCTACCTGCTCTAACCACTAGGCTACCTGCTCTAACCACTAGGCTACCTGCCGCCCAACCACCAGGCTACCTGCTGCTCTAACCACCAGGCTACCTGCCTCTAACCACCAGGCTACCTGCCGCCCAACCACCAGGCTACCTGCCTCTAACCACCAGGCTACCTGCTCCAACCACTAGGCTACCTTCTCTAACCACCAGGCTACCCTGCTCTAACCACCAGGCTACCTGCTCTAACCACTAGTCTACCTGCCTCTAACCACTAGTCTACCTGCTCTAACCACTAGGCTACCTTCTCTAACCACCAGGCTACCCTGCTCTAACCACTCAGGCGACCTGCTCTAACCACCAGGCTACCTGCCCCTAACCACCAGGCTACCTGCCTCTAACCACTAGGCTACCTACTCTAACCACTAGACTACCTACTCTAACCACTAGGCTACCTGCTCTAACCACTCAGGCTACCTGCTCTAACCACCAGGCTACCTGCTCTAACCACCAGGCTACCTGCCGCCCAACCACCAGGCTACCTGCTGCTCTAACCACTAGGCTACCTGCCTCTAACCACTAGGCTACCTGCCGCTCTAACCACTAGGCTACCTGCCTCTAACCACTAGGCTACCTGCTCTAACCACTAGGCTACCTTCTCTAACCACTAGGCTACCCTGCTCTAACCACTAGGCTACCTGCTCTAACCACTAGTCTACCTGCCTCTAACCACTAGTCTACCTGCTCTAACCACTAGGCTACCTTCTCTAACCACTAGGCTACCCTGCTCTAACCACTAGGCGACCTGCTCTAACCACTAGGCTACCTGCCTCTAACCACTAGGCTACCTGCCTCTAACCACTAGGCTACCTACTCTAACCACTAGACTACCTACTCTAACCACTAGGCTACCTGCTCTAACCACTAGGCTACCTGCTCTAACCACTAGGCTACCTGCTCTAACCACTAGGCTACCTGCCGCCCAACCACTCAGGCTACCTGCTGCTCTAACCACCAGGCTACCTGCCTCTAACCACCAGGCTACCTGCCTCTAACCACTAGGCTACCTGCCTCTAACCACTAGGCTACCTGCTCTAACCACTAGGCTACCTTCTCTAACCACCAGGCTACCCTGCTCTAACCACTCAGGCTACCTGCTCTAACCACTAGTCTACCTGCCTCTAACCACTAGTCTACCTGCTCTAACCACTAGGCTACCTTCTCTAACCACTAGGCTACCCTGCTCTAACCACTAGGCGACCTGCTCTAACCACTAGGCTACCTGCCTCTAACCACTAGCCTACCTGCTCTAACCACTAGGCTACCTGCCTCTAACCACTAGGCTACCTGCCTCTAACCACTAGGCTACCTGCCTCTAACCACTAGGCTACCCGCTCTAACCACTAGGCTACCTGCCTCTAACCACTAGGCTACCTGCCTCTAACCACTAGGCTACCTGCCTCTAACCACTAGGTTACATGCTCTAACCACTAGGCTACCTGCTCTAACCACTAGGCTACCCGCTCTAACCACTAGTCTACCCGCTCTAACCACTAGGCTACCCGCTCTAACCACTAGGCTACCTGCTCTAACCACTAGGCTACCTGCTCTAACCACTAGGCTACCTGCTCTAACCACTAGGCTACCCGCTCTGACCACTAGGCTACCCTCTCTAACCACTAGGCTACCTGCCTCTAACCACTAGGCTACCTGCCTCTAACCACTAGGCTACCTGCCTCTAACCACCAGGCTACCTGCTCTAACCACTAGGCTACCTGCATCCAACCACCAGGCTACCTGCTCTAACCACTAGGCTACCTGCTCTAACCACCAGGCTACCTGCTCTAACCACTCAGGCTACCCCCTCTAACCACCAGGCTACCTGCCTCTAACCACCAGGCTACCTGCCTCTAACCACTAGGCTACCTGCTCTAACCACTAGGCTACATGCTCTAACCACTAGGCTACCTGCCTCTAACCACTAGGCTACCTGCTCTAACCACTAGGCTACCTGCCTCTAACCACTAGGCTACCTGCCTCTAACCACTAGGATACATGCTCTAACCACTAGGCTACCTGCTCTAACCACTAGGTTACCTGCTCTAACCACTAGGCTACCTGCTCTAACCACTAGGCTACCCGCTCTAACCACTAGGCTACCCGCTCTAACCACTAGGCTACCTGCCGCCCCACAGTGTCTTGCTGCACAATGTTATTACAATACATTATTTCGATACATTGTAAAAAAAAGTATTTTCCCACCCTCTACCCCAGCCAGGTGCAAATTGGGGGAGGGACACAACAAATAAATATCTTTGCATGTGTGGCTCCTTACCACAATTAATCATTATGGAGAAAAAAATTATCTCTGCTTAGAAAACATTTTTGCAGAGAGACTAGTGTGGAAGGAGTGTCTACCACTTTGGAAGATGAAGAATTCTCTGAATATGAGAATCATGTCAATTCGGAGTCTGACAGTGAGTTGGAAGAAGAGGATGAGATTGATCCTCAGCCAGCCCCAGGACCAGCCCATCAGCAGCCAGCTCATCAGCAGCCTGCAGGAGGACAAATATGGATGTCAAAAAATGGTGAAATGAGCCACCCCTTATGGCTGCCAATGTGATAAGGATGCAACCAGGGCCGACGCGGATGGCGGTTACTCATGTGCAGGACATAAAGCCTTCTTTTGAACAGTTCATCCCAGACACCATCCAGAAAATCATTCTGGACTGCATTCATTTGGAGGGAAGGTGTGTCTTTGGAGAGAGATGGAAGGAGAGAGATGGACCAAACTAATTTACATGCATACCTTGTCCTTGCTGGTGTTTTCAGATCCAATGGGGAATCCACAGAATCGCTGTGGGATGCAGAAACTGGCAGATAACTTTTCTGTGCAACAATGTCTCTGGAAAACCTCCGTATTAGTTCCAGGATTATCCGCTTCGATAACCGAGACACCAGACCAGCTCGGCGGCAGAGAGACAAGCCAGCTGCAATCAGGTCAGTGTGGGACAAGTGGGTGGACCGCCTTCCCCTGTTTTACAACCCTGGGGCCCAACGGTACTGTTGATGAGCAGCTTATGCCCCTTCAGGCAGTACATACCGTCTAAACCCGCAAAGTATTTGAGTAAAGCTACTAAAACCGTTGTATTTGGGACAATTGTTCACTAATCCCTAAACCTCAACTAAATCCTAAACTGATTGGAGTAACTGTCATGGTCAGAACATATTGATACAAATCAAATCACATTTTATTGGTCACATGCACATATTTAGCAGATGTTATTGCTGGTAAGTGAAATGCTTGTGTTCCTAGCTCCAACAGTGCAGTAATATCTAACAATTCACAACAATACACACATCTAAAAGTAAAATAATGGAATTAAGAAATATATAAATATTAGTTTAAGCAATGTCAGAGCGGCATAGACTAAGATACAGTAGAATAGAAGAGAATACTATATATACAGTTGAAGTCAGAAGTTTACATAAACTTAGGTTGGAGTGATTAAAACTTGTTTTTCAACCACTCCACAAATTTCTTGTTAACAAACTATAGTTTTGGCAAGTCGGTTAGGACATCTACATTGTGCATGACACAATACATTTTTCCAACAATTGTTTACAGATTATTTCACTTATATTTCACTGTTCACAATTCCAGGGGGTCGGACGTTTACATACACTAAGTTAACTGTGCCTTTAAACAGATTGGAAAATTCCAGAAAATTATGTCATGCTTTAGAAGCTTCCGAAGCTAATTTACATCATTTGAGTCAATTAGAGGTGTACCTGTGGATAACCTGAAAGGGCGCTCAGCAAGGAAGAAGCCACTGCTCCAAAACCGCCATAAAAAATCCAGACTACGGTTTGCAACTGCACATGGGGACAAAGATTGTACTTTTTGGAGAAATCTGGTCTGGTCTGATGGTCTGGTCTGGTCTGGTCTGAAATCTGTCCTCTGGTCTGATGAAACAAAAATAGAAGTGTTTGGCCATAATGACCATCGTTATGTTCGGAGGAAAAAGGGGGAGGCTTGCAAGCCGAAGAACACCATCCCAACCGTGAAGCACGGGGGTGGCAGCATCATGTTGTGGGGGTGCTTTGCTGCAGGAGGGACTGGTGCACTTCACAAAATAGATGGCATCATGAGGGTCGGAAATTATGTGGATATATTGAAGCAACATCTCAAGACATCAGTCAGGAAGTTACATCTTGCTCCCAAATGGGTCTTCCAAATGGACAATGACCCCAAGCATACTTCCAAAGTTGTGGCAACATGGCTTAAGGACAACAAAGTCAAGGTATTGGAGTGGCCATCACAAAGCCCTGACTTCAATCCTATAGAACATTTGTGGGCAGAACTGAAAAAGTGTGTGTGAGCAATGAGGCCTACAAACCTGACTCAGTTACACCAGCTCGGTCAGGAGGAATGGGCCAAAATTCACCCAACCTATTGTGGGAAGCTTATGGAGGCTACCCAAAATATTTGACCCAAGTTAAACAATTTAAAGGCAATGCTACCAAATACTATTTGAGTGTATGTAAACTTCTGACCCACTGGGAATGTGATGAAAGAAAGAAAAGCTGAAATAAATCATTCGCTCTACTATTATTCTGACATTTCACATTCTTAAAATAAAGTGGTGATCCTAACTGACCTAAGACAGGGAATTTTTACTTGGATTAAATGTTAGGAATTGTGAAAAACTGAGTTTAAATGTATTTTATTTTTTATTTATTTATTTTTATTTTACCTTTATTTAACCAGGTAGGCTAGTTGAGAACAAGTTCTCATTTACAACTGCGACCTGGCCAAGATAAAGCACAGCAGTTTGTAACGACTTCCGCCGAGGTCGGTCCCTCTTCTTGTTCGGCGGTCGACGTCATCGGTTTTCTGACCATCATTGCTCCCCTTCTCATGTGTTTTGTTAGTTTTGTTGTCTAATTGTACACACCTGTTGTTAATTTCTCCCAATCACGCACCTGTTTATAATTCCTTCCTTCCCCTCTTCCCATTGTGCGTGATTGTTAGGTTGTACCGTTTGTTCGTGTATGTTCCCCAGTCTGTGTACTGAGGGCTATATTATTGTGGATCCCGTAATTGGCGCCCGTTTTTTTGGAAGTTCGTGTGAGTATTTTGTTTTGGCCAGAGTTATTGTTTGTGGACTGGTGACTCTATTAAAATACCTTTTCACACGTGAACTACCTCCTGCGCCTGACTCTTTCCCACAATGGAACCACGGACCTTACACAGTTTGAGACATACAACAACAAAGAGTTACACATGGAATAAACAAAACATACAGTCAAAAAAGAAAAACAAATTTACAGTGAGTGCAAATGAGGTAAGATAAGGGAGGTAGGGCAATAAATAGGCCATGGTGGCAAGGTAATTACAATATAGCAATTAAACACTGGGATGGTAGATGTGCAGAAGATAAATGTGCAAGTTACTGGTGTGCAAAGGTGCAAGATAAATAAATAAATACAGTATGGGGATGAGGTAGTCAGATGGGCTGTTTACATATGGGCTATGTACAGGTGCAGTGATCTGTGAGCTGCTCTGACAGCTGGTGCTTAAAGCTAGTGAGGGAGATATGAGTCTCCAGCTTCAGTAATTTTTGTAGTTCGTTCGAGTCATTGGCAGCAGAGAACTGGAAGGAAAGGCGGCCAAAGGAGGAATTGGCTTTTGGGGTGACCAGTGAGATATACCTGCTGGAGCGCGTGCTACGGGTGGGTGCTGCTATGGTGACCAGTGAGCTGAGATAAGGCAGGACTTTACCTATCAAAGACTTGTAGATGACCTGGAGCCAGTGGGATTGGCGACGGAGTATGAAGCGAGGGCCAGCCAACGAGAGTGTACAGGTCGCAGTGGTGGGTAGTATATGGGGATTTGGTGACAAAACGGATGGCACTGTGATAGACTGCATCCAATTTGTTGAGTAGAGTGTTGGAGGCTATTTTATAAATGACATCGCCGAAGTCGAGGATCGTTAGGATTGTCAGTTTTACAAGGGTATGTTTGGCAGCATGAGTGAAGGATGCTTTGTTGCGAAATAGGAAGCCGATTCTGGATTTAATTTTGGATTGGAGATATTTAATGTGAGTCTGGAAGGAGGGTTTACAGTCTAGCCTGACACCTAGGTATTTATAGTTGTCCACATATTCTAAGTCAGAACCGTCCAGTGTAGTGATGCTGGATGGGCGGGCAGGTGCGGGCAGCGATCGGTTGAAGAGCATGCATTTAGTTTTACTTGCACTTAAGAGCAGTTGGAGGCCACGGAAGGAGAGTTGTATGGCATTGAAGCTCGTCTGGAGGTTAGTTAACGCAGTGTCCAAAGAAGGGCCAGAAGTATACAGAATGGTGTCGTCTGCGTAGAGGTGGATCAGAGAATCACCGGCAGCAAGAGCGACATTTGGCTAAGGTGTATGTAAACATCCGACTTCAACTGTACATATGACATGAGTAAAGCAGTATGTAAACATATATATATTTTTAAATTGCAATTGGCTCAGAACAGGGCAGCACGGCAGGCCCTTGGATGTACACAGAGAGCTACCATCAATGATATGCATGTCAATCTCCCCTGGCTCTGTGGAGGAGAGATTGACTTCATCACTACTTGTATTTATGAGAGGTATTGAATGCACTGAGCTGTCTGTCTAAACTACTAGCACAAAGCGCAGACACCCATGCATACCCCACAAGACATGCCACCAGAGGTCTCTTCACAGTCCAGAACAGACTATGGGAGGCACACAGTACTAAATAGAGACATGACTACATGGAACTCTATTCCATATCAGATAACTGATGCAAGCAATTAAATTAGATAACACGACAACATACGCACTACACACATGCACATGTATTGTAAATATGTGGTAGTGGAATAGGGGCCTGAGGGCACACACTTAGTGTGTTGTGAATTCTGTAACGAATGTATTGTAATGTTTTCAAAATGTTATAACTGCCTTAATTTTGACGGAACCCAGGAAGAGTAGCTGCTGCCTTGGCAGGAACTAATGGGGATCCATAATAAACCCCTGGAAGAGTAGCTGCTGCCTTGGCAGGAACTAATGGGGATCCATAATAAACCCCAGGAAGAGTAGCTGCTGACCTCATTCTGTTGACAGGCTGTTCGTAGACCTCTTCTGTTGACAAGCTGTTCATAGACCTAATTCTGTTGACAGGCTGTTCATAGACATCATTCTGTTGACAGGGTGTTCATAGACCTCTTCTGTTGATAAGCTGTTCATAGGCCTGTTCTGTTGACAGGCTGTTCATAGACCTCTTTCTATTGACAGGCTGTTCATAGACCTCATTCTGTTGACAGGCTGATCGTAGACCTCTTCTGTTGACAGGCTGTTCATAGACCTCATTCTGTTGACAGGTTGTTCATAGACCTCTTCTGTTGACAGGCTGTTCATATACCTCATTCTGTTGACAGGCTGTTCATAGACATCATTCTGTTGACAGGGTGTTCATAGACCTCTTCTGTTGATAAGCTGTTCATAGACCTGTTCTGTTGACAGGCTGTTCATAGACCTCTTTCTATTGACAGGCTGTTCATAGACCTCATTCTGTTGACAGGCTGATCGTAGACCTCTTCTGTTGACAGGCTGTTCATATACCTCATTCTGTTGACAGGTTGTTCATAGACCTCTTCTGTTGACAGGCTGTTCATATACATCATTCTGTTGACAGGCTATTCATAGACCTCATTCTGTTGACAGGCTCTTCATAGACCTCTTCTGTTGACAGGCTGTTCATAGACCTCATTCTCTTGACAGGCTCTTCATAGACCTCTTCTCTTGATAAGCTTTTCATATATCTCTTCTGTTAACAGGCTGTTCATAGACCTCTTTCTATTGACAGGCTGTTCGAAGACCTCGTTCTGTTGAAAGGCTGTTCGTAGACCTCATTCTGTTGACAGGCTGTTAATAGACCTCATTCTGTTGACAGGCTGTTCATGGACCTCATTCTGTTGACAAGCTGTCCGTAGACCTCATTCTGTTGACAGGCTGTTTGTAGACCTCATTCTGTTGACAGGTTGTTCATAGACCTCTTCTGTTGACAGGCTGTTCATATACCTCATTCTGTTGACAGGCTGTTCATAGACATCATTCTGTTGACAGGGTGTTCATAGACCTCTTCTGTTGATAAGCTGTTCATAGACCTGTTCTGTTGACAGGCTGTTCATAGACCTCTTTCTATTGACAGGCTGTTCATAGACCTCATTCTGTTGACAGGCTGATCGTAGACCTCTTCTGTTGACAGGCTGTTCATATACCTCATTCTGTTGACAGGTTGTTCATAGACCTCTTCTGTTGACAGGCTGTTCATATACATCATTCTGTTGACAGGCTATTCATAGACCTCATTCTGTTGACAGGCTGTTCATAGACCTCTTCTGTTGACAGGCTGTTCATAGACCTCATTCTCTTGACAGGCTCTTCATAGACCTCTTCTGTTGACAGGCTGTTCATAGACCTCATTCTCTTGACAGGCTCTTCATAGACCTCTTCTGTTGACAGGCTGTTCATAGACCTCATTCTCTTGACAGGCTCTTCATAGACCTCTTCTCTTGATAAGCTTTTCATATACCTCTTCTGTTAACAGGCTGTTCATAGACCTCTTTCTATTGACAGGCTGTTCGAAGACCTCGTTCTGTTGAAAGGCTGTTCGTAGACCTCATTCTGTTGACAGGCTGTTAATAGACCTCATTCTGTTGACAGGCTGTTCATGGACCTCATTCTGTTGACAAGCTGTCCGTAGACCTCATTCTGTTGACAGGCTGTTTGTAGACCTCATTCTGTTAACAGGCTGTTCGTAGACCTCATTCTGTTTACAGGCTGTTCATAGACCTCATTCTGTTGACAGGCTGTTCATAGACCTCTTTCTGGTGACAGATTGTTCATTGACCTATTTCTGTTAAAAATAGGTGTGGCTACATGGTTTGAGGGACACAGTAGTTAATCTGGGTAATGAGGTGTGGAAACATGGTTTGAGGGACAGAGTAGTTCATCTGGGTAATGAGGTGTGGAAACATGGTTTGAGGGACACAGTAGTTAATCTGCATAATGAGATGTGGCAGAATAGCCACAAGTTATACAGACCACAAGGTACACACACTACCAGTTAAATGAACACTACATGTTATATAAACACTACCAGTTATATAAACACTACCAGTTATATAAGCACTACCAGTTATATAAACACAACCAGTTATATAAACACAACCAGTTATATAAACACTACCAGTTATACACACTACCAGTTATATAAACACTACCAGTTATATAAGCACTACCAGTTATATAAACACTACCAGTTATATACACACTACCAGTTATATAAACACTACCAGTTATATAAACACTACCAGTTATATAAACACAACCAGTTATATAAACACAACCAGTTATATAAACACTACCAGTTATACACACTACCAGTTATATAAACACTAACAGTTATATAAACACTACCAGTTATATAAGCACTACCAGTTATATAAACACTACCAGTTATATACACACTACCAGTTATATACACTACCAGTTATACACACACTAGCAGTTATATAAACACTACCAGTTATATACACACTACCAGTTATACACACACTAGCAGTTATATAAACACTACCAGTTATACACACACTTGCAGTTATATAAACACTACCAGTTATATAAACACTACCAGTTATATACACACTACCAGTTATATACACACTAGCAGTTATACAAACACTACCAGTTATATAAACACTACCAGTTATACACACTAGCAGTTATATAAACACTACCAGTTATACACAAACTACCAGTTATATAAACACTACCAGTTATACACACACTAGCAGTTATATAAACACTACCAGTTATACACACACTAGCAGTTATACACACTACCAGTTATATAAACAGTACCAGTTATACACACACTAGCAGTTATATAAACACTACCAGTTATATAAACACAACCAGTTATATAAACACTGGCAGTTATGTAAACACTACCAGTTATACACACACTACCAGTTATATAAACACTACCAGTTATATAAACACTACCAGTTATACACACACTACCAGTTATATACACACTACCAGTTATATAAACACTACCAGTTATATAAACACTACCAGTTATATACACACTAGCAGTTATACAAACACTACCAGTTATATAAACACTGGCAGTTATATAAACACTACCAGTTATATAAACACTACCAGTTATACACACACTAGCAGTTATATAAACACTACCAGTTATACACACACTAGCAGTTATATAAACACTACCAGTTATACACACACTAGCAGTTATATAAACACTACCAGTTATATAAACACTAGCAGTTATACACACTACCAGTTATATAAACACTACCAGTTATATAAACACTACCAGTTATATACACACTACCAGTTATATAAACACTACCAGTTATACACACACTACCAGTTATATAAACAGTACCAGTTATATAAACACTGGCAGTTATATAAACAGTACCAGTTATACACACACTAGCAGTTATATAAACACTACCAGTTATATAAACACAACCAGTTATATAAACACTGGCAGTTATGTAAACACTACCAGTTATACACACACTAGCAGTTATATAAACACTACCAGTTATATACACACTAGCAGTTATATAAACACTACCAGTTATATAAACAGTACCAGTTATATAAACACTGGCAGTTATATAAACAGTACCAGTTATACACACACTAGCAGTTATATAAACACTACCAGTTATATAAACACAACCAGTTATATAAACACTGGCAGTTATGTAAACACTACCAGTTATACACACACTAGCAGTTATATAAACACTACCAGTTATATAAACACTACCAGTTATATAAACACTGGCAGTTATATAAACACTACCAGTTATACACACTACCAGTTATATACACACTACCAGTTATATAAACACTACCAGTTATATAAACACTACCAGTTATACACACTACCAGTTATATAAACACTAGCAGTTATACACACTACCAGTTATATAAACACTACCAGTTATACATACACCGCCACAGCAGATATACAGAGGGCTCCTCTCCAGTTGGATCTGGAACGTGGGGGATGAAGGAAGGAGGTGGGGAAGGAGGGATGAGGGAGGTAGGAGAGATGAGGGAGGTAGGAGGGAGCTGTAATGGAACAGAGGGGAAATGTCTCCTCTCCCAGTGATCTCCAGAGTAGTTAGCTGTAATGGAACAGAGGGGAAATGTCTCCTCTCCCAGTGATCTCCAGAGTAGTTATCTGTAATGGATAGAGGGGAAATGTCTCCTCTCCCAGTGATCTCCAGAGTAGTTATCTGTAATGGACAGAGGGGAAATGTCTCCTCTCCCAGTGATCTCCAGAGTAGTTATCTGTAATGGATAGAGGGGAAATGTCTCCTCTCCCAGTGATCTCCAGAGTAGTTATCTGTAATGGATAGAGGGGAAATGTCTCCTCTCCCAGTGATCTCCAGAGTAGTTATCTGTAATGGACAGAGGGGAAATGTCTCCTCTCCCAGTGATCTCCAGAGTAGTTATCTGTAATGGACAGAGGGGAAATGTCTCCTCTCCCAGTGATCTCCAGAGTAGTTAGCTGTAATCTCCTCTCTTTACTAACCTCTGGGCTTCTCTCTCATTCTCCCTCCTCCCTTGTCTCTCTCTCTCTCTCTCTCTCTCTCTCTCTCTCTCTCTCTCTCTCTCTCTCTCTCTCTCTCTCTCTCTCTCTCTCTTTCTCTCTAGGGGCTGTTCTGAGCTGTACCGTATCCCCATGGTTGAGTATAAGTTGGACAGTGAGGGGACGCCATGTGAGTACAAGACCCCATTCAGACGAAACACCACCTGGCACAGGGTACCCACGTCAGCAGGTCAGCCGTCCCACCCCACCACCAACCCCCCTGCCCGGTGCTCCCCCACCCAGAGACACCCGGACCGGGCAGGCAGAGACAGGTTGGGACAGCAGGTCCACCAGCAGGGACAGACTGCTATCCCACGATCCACCTCCTTCGATAGAAAGCTGCCAGACGGATCCAGGTAAGGAACCACTGAGCTGAGCACCTAGACAAACCTTACAATGTGTTTCTCTTGTTCTCTTGTTCTCACACTCTGTCTCTCTGTCTCTCTGTCTCTCTCTCTGTCTCTGTCTCTTTCTCTGTCTCTCTGTCTCTCTGTCTCTGTCTCTCTCTCTGTCTCTGTCTCTCTCTGTGTTTCGCCTCTCTTTCCTCTCTCTCTCTACTTCTCTCATAATTACTCTCTGTCTCTCGCTTTCTGTCTCACCCACTCTTTTTCTCTTGACTATGTGTTCTACACTTCTACTGAATCAATGAAATGCTTTTTGGTGGAAGAGAGGGGCATTTGGTGCGCTATTGTCCAGGGAATGAGCTCAGAGCCCGGGAAGCAGCTCTAGTGCTGGTGCGGCTGAAGCACCACTGAGAAGGGATGAACAGGCTGAGGGTCCAGGAGAAGGGATGAACAGGCTGAGGGTCCAGGAGAAGGGATGAACAGGCTGAGGGTCCAGGAGAAGGGATGAACAGGCTGAGGGTCCAGGAGAAGGGATGAACAGGCTGAGGGTCCAGGAGAAGGGATGAACAGGCTGAGGTGTCTATATGAAGACATGATTTAACCATGTGTCTGAGGGTTTATAATGGACAGGCTCTAGATATTTGATGAACCCTTCAGTTTCTGGATATTCAGGGAACTAGGACAATACTGTGATTCAGATTGCATGAGAAGAGAGGCACACTATGTCACACACTACACACTATAACACACACTACACACTATAACACAAATTACACACTATAACACACACTACACACTATAACACAAATTACACACTATAACACACACTACACACTATAACACACACTACACACTATAACACAAATTACACACTATAACACACACTACACACTATAACACACACTACACACTATGTCACACACTACACACTATAACACAAATTACACACTATAACACACACTACACACTATAACACACACTACACACTATAACACACACTACACACTACACACTATAACACACACTACACACTATGTCACACACTACACACTATAACACAAATTACACACTATAACACACACTACACACTATAACACACACTACACACTATAACACACACTACACACTATAACACACACTACACACACTACACACGCTACACACTATAACACACACTACACACTATAACACACACTACACACTATAACACACACTACACACTATAACACACACTACACACTATAACACACACTACACACTATAACACACACTACACAGTATTACACACTATAACACACACTACACACTATAACACACACTACACACTATAACACAAATTACACACTATAACACACACTACACACTATAACACACACTACACACTATAACACACACTACACAGTATTACACACACTACACACTAACACACACTACACACTATAACACACACTACACACTATAACACACACTACACACTATAACACAAATTACACACTATAACACACACTACACACACTACACACGCTACACACTATAACACACACTACACACTATAACACAAATTACACACTATAACACACACTACACACACTACACACGCTACACACTATAACACACACTACACACTATAACACACACTACACACTACACACTATAACACACACTATAACACACACTACACTTTGTCGTACAGGAATAATGACAACTTCCTCTCCTTAATCCTGTAATGCCGACCCCCCCCTGTGTCGTACAGGAATAATGACACAGTCACCACCAGGGATGGCAGGTAGTTATATCTATCAATCCAACCCCCCTCTCTCCATGTGACAGACAGAGACGCTAACAGGGCTGCTAATTATACATTAAACCAAGAGGGAACACTCTTCTCTTGTCTTGTTTTGCTCTGTCCATAATAAGCATTAGTATGCAGAAAGGGATGGAGAAAGTGGAGAGAGAGAGAGAGAGAGAGAGAGAGAGAGAGAGAGAGAGAAAAGAGTTTTTATAAAACCTTTATTCAACTTATTTCATTAACAAATAATTGTTTCCCCTCCTCCACAAAACATACCGCTCCTTCTCCCCCTCCTCCACAAAACATACCGCTCCTTCTCCCCTCCTCCACAAAACATACCGCTCCTTCTCCTCCTCCTCCACAAAACATACCGCTCCTTCTCCCCTCCTCCACAAAACATACCGCTCCTTCTCCCCCTCCTCCACAAAACATACCGCTCCTTCTCCCCCTCCTCCACAAAACATACCGCTCCTTCTCCTCCTCCTCCACAAAACATACCGCTCCTTCTCCCCCTCCTCCAGAAAACATACCGCTCCTTCTCCCCCTCCTCCACAAAACATACCGCTCCTTCTCCTCCTCCTCCACAAAACATACCGCTCCTTCTCCCCTCCTCCAGAAAACATACCGCTCCTTCTCCCCCTCCTCCAGAAAACATACCGCTCCTTCTCCCCCTCCTCCAGAAAACATACCGCTCCTTCTCCTCCTCCTCCTCAAAACATACCGCTCCTTCTCCCCCTCCTCCACAAAACATACCGCTCCTTCTCCCCCTCCTCCAGAAAACATACCGCTCCTTCTCCTCCTCCTCCACAAAACATATCGCTCCTTCTCCCCCTCCTCCAGAAAACATACCGCTCCTTCTCCCCTCCTCCACAAAACATACCGCTCCTTCTCCTCCTCCTCCACAAACATACCGCTCCTTCTCCTCCTCCTCCACAAAACATACCGCTCCTTCTCCCCTCCTCCACAAAACATACCGCTCCTTCTCCCCTCCTCCACAAAACATACCGCTCCTTCTCCTCCTCCTCCACAAAACATACCGCTCCTTCTCCCCTCCTCCAGAAAACATACCGCTCCTTCTCCTCCTCCTCCACAAAACATACCGCTCCTTCTCCCCTCCTCCACAAAACATACCGCCCCTTCTCCTCCTCCTCCACAAAACATACCGCCCTTCTCCCCTCCTCCACAAAACATACCGCTCCTTCTCCTCCTCCTCCACAAAACATACCGCTCCTTCTCCTCCTCCTCCACAAAACATACCGCTCCTTCTCCTCCTCCTCCACAAAACATACCGCTCCTTCTCCTCCTCCTCCACAAAACATACCGCCTTCTCCCCTCCTCCACAAAACATACCGCTCCTTCTCCCCCTCCTCCACAAAACATACCGCTCCTTCTCCCCTCCTCCACAAAACATACCGCTCCTTCTCCCCCTCCTCCACAAAACATACCGCTCCTTCTCCTCCTCCTCCACAAAACATACCGCTCCTTCTCCCCCTCCTCCACAAAACATACCGCTCCTTCTCCTCCTCCTCCACAAAACATACCGCTCCTTCTCCCCCTCCTTCACAAGTCTGAGAAGAATTCAAAATCCATTTTTATTCTCGCTTTGACTAATCCCATCCTGCCCATATCCCGCGTCTATCTTGTTTCCTACTCAAAATAATTTACATTTTAGCTTGACCCCAAATAAAATTTTACAATTACCATTTTCTTTTCTGTTGCTTACTATATTAAACCCCAAAATAAAACCAGTGTTATTGAACATCTCCACTACAGTTGTAACAAAGACTCCAGTATTTCAATGAGAGGCTTTATCCTCTCACACTCCAATGAACAGCGAAACAATTGTTTATCTTATATTACAAAAAGGATATCAATCTCCAGCATCTGAATTAATAACAGATTCACAAGCATTAACTGCAATGATGCCATGTAAAACCCTCCATTGCATGTCACCAGCACCCTTTTGTAAGGGTAGCTTGTACAGCGCTCTCCATGCTGGCTTTACCTTGTCATCGAGGCCCAGTTCTACACTCCAAGGAGTGTCTTTTCTATTTTTCAATGTATCTTAATTTAAAACCTTGACACACCCCCTATATAAGTCTTTCCCATTCACCTCATCCACCCCCTCTCAAATCCAGTAATAACTCCTTTCTGTCTGACTCTGGGATATTGGGAGTAATCCCTAGTCTGTCTGATTCTGGGATATTGGGTGTAATCCCTAGTCTGTCTGACTCTGAGATATTGGGTGTAATCCCTAGTCTGTTTGACTCTGAGATATTGGGTGTAATCCCTAGTCTGTCTGATTCTGGGATATTGGGTGTAATCCCTAGTCTGTCTGATTCTGGGATATTGGGTGTAATCCCTAGTCTGTCTGACTCTGAGATATTGGGTGTAATCCCTAGTCTGTTTGACTCTGAGATATTGGGTGTAATCCCTAGTCTGTCTGATTCTGGGATATTGGGTGTAATCCCTAGTCTGTTTGACTCTGGGATATTGGGTGTAATCCCTAGTCTGTTTGACTCTGAGATATTGGGAGTAATCCCTAGAATGTCTGACTCTGGGATATTGGGAGTAATCCCTAGTCTGTCTGATTCTGGGATATTTGGTGTAATCCCTAGTCTGTCTGATTCTGGGATATTGGGTGTAATCCCTAGTCTGTTTGACTCTGAGATATTGGGTGTAATCCCTAGTCTGTTTGACTCTGGGATATTGGGTGTAATCCCTAGAATGTCTGACTCTGGGATATTGGGTGTAATCCCTAGAATGTCTGACTCTGGGATATTGGGTGTAATCCCTAGTCTGTTTGACTCTGAGATATTGGGAGTAATCCTTAGAATGTCTGACTCTGGGATATTGGGTGTAATCCCTAGTTTGTCTGACTCTGGGATATTGGGTGTAATCCCAAATCTGTTTGAGTCTGGGATATTGGGTGTAATCCCTAGTCTGTCTGACTATGAGATATTGGGAGTAATCCCAAGAATGTCTAACTCTGGAATATTGTGTGTAATCCCTAGTCTGTTTTGACTCTTGGATATTGGGTGTAATCCCTAATCTTTTTTATTGTTCCTCATCTGCAGTTTATGATACACAATTTTCTATCTCAGAGTCTCTACTTTTATCCAATGTAAAAAAAACAATTTCAAATGTTGCTACAGAAGACCAGATCCAGGTGGTGGGTTACAACTATTCATTCTGACTGCAACTTTCTAACAGTGTAATTAATTAATTCATATATGCTATCACAAAAGTAGTCATTTGGTTGTGTCTATGAAGGCCCATTAGAATCTGATTATGTTTTTATTTCAAATAACACAGTAGCATTTTCACAATAGTTACTGTATGTAAAAACAGAAAAAAATCACAACATATTCAAGGGTTCAATCAATTTTATTCGCCTTTGTTACAACTATGAAACAGCACGCATAGGTGTTGGAACATCTTATTTTTATAAAGATACTGAACAAAAATATAAACGCAACATGTAAAGTTTTTTGTCTAATGTTTCATGAGCTGAAATAAAATATATTTTACATGTTGTGAATGAGCAGTACACAGGTGCACCTTGTGCTGGGGACAATAAAAGGCCACTAAATGTGCAGTTTTGTCACACAACACAATGCCACAGATGTCTCAAGTTTCGACGGAGCGTGCAGTTGGCGTGCTGACTGTAGGAATGTCTACCAGAGCTGTTGCCAGATAATTTATTGTTCATTTCTCTACCATAAACCGCCTCCAAAGTTGTTTTAGAGAATTTGGCAGTACGTCCAACCGGCCTCACAATCGCTGACCCGAGATGCACAGTCAGCAAGATGAGCGGTCAAATTATGAAAACATCAGTAGCCTAAACATCATTATAATTATAAACATAATTATATTATATGCTTCAAGTAGCCCTGATAAATAGTAGAAATCAGCACAAAAGCCATAATGGCATTATGAGGAATGTTTCAGTATGACAGCAGTCAAAGATAGTCAATTAATGTCAGCTCCAGTTTACATTGTGTGGATGGATCAGGACAATGGCGTCAGCTGGATTGAATGCATCCCTTGTCCTAACAGTTGACACACATCTTTCATAACATTCACTTGCTTGACACGTGAATGTGTTAATCATTGTGCGCTTGTATATTTATTCGAGGTACTCCTCTGGGTTTCATCCCTGTGTTTTGTATAGTGATTGTTTGGTCTTCGTCCCCGTGCCTCTACACGGCACGCCGTAATTTGGGTGTAATAAAAAACACTGTTACGCATTCCTGTGCCTGTCTCCCGAGGCGCGGTACCGACGTGTTAGTAATGCCGAGGTCCTTCACAGTTTTATTTTGTCAGATCCAACAGAAGATCTTTGTTTCCTGGGACCTAGAACTAGCATCTCTGTTTTGTCAAGAGTTTAAAAGTATAACATTTTCCGCCATCCGCTTCCTTATGTCTGAAACACAGGCTTCCAGGAAGGGCAATTTTGGAGCTTCACCATGTTTCATCGAAATGTACAGCTGTGTATCGTCCGCATAGCAGTGAAAGTTAACATTATGTTTTTCCGAATGACATCACCAAGTGGTAAAATATATAGTGAAAACAATAGTGGTCCCAAAACAGAGCCTTGAGGAACACCGAAGTTTACAGTTGATTTGTCAGAGGACAAACCATCCACAGAGACAAACTGATATCTTTCCGACAGATAAGATCTAAACCAGGCCAGAACTTGTCCATGTAGACCAATTAGGGTTTCTAATCTCTCCAAAAGAATGTGGTGATCGATGGTATCAATAGCAGCACTAAGGTCTAAGAGCACGAGGACAGATGCAGAGCCTTGGTCTGACGCCATTTAAAGGTAATTTACCACCTTCACAAGTGCAGTCTCAGTGCTATGATGGGGTCTAAACCAGACTGAAGCGTTTCGTATACATTCTTTGTCTTCAGGAAGGAAGTGAGTTGCTGCGCTACAGCTTTTTCAACATTTTTGAGAGGAATGGGAGATTGGATGGTTTTTTAATATTTTCTGTGTCAAGGTTTGGCTTTTTCAAGAGAGGCTTTATTACTGCCACTTTTAGTGAGTTTGGTACACATCCGGTGGATAGAGAGCCGTTTATTATGTTCAACATAGGAGGGCCAAGCACAGGAAGCAGCTCTTTCAGTAGTTTAGTTGGAATAGGGTCCAGTATGCAGCTTGAAGGTTTAGAGGCCATGACTATTTTCATCAATGTGTCCAGGGATATAGTATTAAAAACCTTGAGTGTCTCCCTTGGTCCTGGCAGTGTTGTACAGACTCAGAAAGAGGTCCAGTTATCCACAAATTCTATCTTTTGGGAGGGTCAAAAAACAGTTTTCAACCAGCGATTGAGTTGTGAGACTCTGCTGTAGAGCTCATCACTCCCACTAACTGGGAGGGGGCCAGAGATAATTACTCGATGCCGACACATCTTTCTAGCGAAGTTACATACTGAGACTATGTTGCGCTTGGTAACCTCTGACTGTTTCATCCTAACATCGTTGGTGCTGATGTGGATAACAATAGCCCTATACTCTTTCAATTTGTCAGAGATAATGGTGGGAGGCTTCGGCGGCTCAGACCCCGTAACGGGAGGAGTAGAGACCAGAGAAGGCTCGGCCTCTGACTCTGACTCGTTGCTTAATGTGGAGAACCGGTTGAGCATTCCTACAGCATTTCCTTCCAAAAGCCATGAGAAAAGTGTCCGGCTGCGGGGACTGTGTGAGGGGATTTATACTACTATCTGTACTTACTGGAGGCACAGACGCTGTTTCATCCTTTCCTACACTTCAGTTATCCTTGCCTAACGACTGCGTCTGCCATAAGGCGATCGTTCTCCTGTATATTATGAGTACAGCGACTGCAATTAGAAGGCATCATGTTAATGTTACTACTTAGCTTCGGCTGGTGGAGGTCCTGTAGAACCACGTCCAGATAAAGCGTCCGGGGTGAAAAAGTTTAATGAAAAAGTTGAGTGAGGGAAAAATGTAAAATATAAAATGATAATTATGAAGTAAAAATCGTAAAGTTGGCAGGTACCAAAGTAATGTTAGCAACAAACCGCACAGCAGCATGTAAACAAGTCCACAAGTTGTGACAGCAGCATGTAAACAAGTCCACAAGTTGTGACAGCAGCACGTCAACAAGTCCACAAGTTGTGACAGCAGCATGTAAACAAGTCCACAAGTTGTGACAGCAGCACGTCAACAAGTCCACAAGTTGTGACAGCAGCACGTCAACAAATCCACAAGTTGTGACAGCAGCACGTCAACAAGTCCACAAGTTGTGACAGCAGCACGTCAACAAGTCCACAAGTTGTGACAGCAGCATGTAAACAAGTCCACAAGTTGTGACAGCAGCACGTCAACAAATCCACAAGTTGTGACAGCAGCACGTAAACAAGTCCACAAGTTGTGACAGCAGCATGTAAACAAGTCCACAAGTTGTGACAGCAGCACGTCAACAAGTCCACAAGTTGTGACAGCAGCATGTAAACAAGTCCACAAGTTGTGACAGCAGCATGTAAACAAGTCCACAAGTTGTGACAGCAGCACGTCAACAAGTCCACAAGTTGTGACAGCAGCATGTAAACAAGTCCACAAGTTGTGACAGCAGCATGTAAACAAGTCCACAAGTTGTGACAGCAGCATGTAAACAAGTATACAAGTTGTGACAGCAGCATGTAAACAAGTCCACAAGTTGTGACAGCAGCATGTAAACAAGTCCACAAGTTGTGACAGCAGCATGTAAACAAGTCCACAAGTTGTGACAGCAGCACGTCAACAAGTCCACAAGTTGTGACAGCAGCATGTAAACAAGTCCACAAGTTGTGACAGCAGCATGTAAACAAGTCCACAAGTTGTGACAGCAGCATGTAAACAAGTTTGTAATCATTTATTTACATTCATTCAAAATATAAGAATCTTAAAGCTTAATGTTACATTTTATATGACATGTTAAAATGTGTGCTAAAATAGATAAAACATTATGGCTTTACATTTCATTAGTTATAAATACCCATAATATCACCCTGTTTTTTCTGCTGATTAGCGATATCTTGTATATTTAGAATCACTTGTTTTTGTGAGGAGTTGCGTATAAATATCTCACTATCATTAAAACGTAGTATAGTTTATGCCACCACAGGTTTGGCCCTTTCCTTTAAAGCAACGTTCCATGAAATTTTACATGTGTACCTGGTTTTACACGCATCTTGACCCAGAAAGGTGGAAATTCTGCTTACTTGGGAAATAAGTGGTCCTATTTTGATTCAGTTTGGTCAAAAATATGTTTTGGCATGTTTTAATACGGTAAATAAAAAATTAAGCAGAATATTACCTAAAACAGTTATCTATTACAGCCAAGGTAAGTGTAAAACCAGGTAGTCAGGTGACAGCAGCATGTAAACAAGTCCACAAGTTGTGACAGCAGCATGTAAACAAGTCCACAAGTTGTGACAGCAGCATGTAAACAAGTCCACAAGTTGTGACAGCAGCACGTCAACAAGTCCACAAGTTGTGACAGCAGCACGTCAACAAGTCCACAAGTTGTGACAGCAGCACGTCAACAAGTCCACAAGTTGTGACAGCAGCATGTAAACAAGTCCACAAGTTTTAACAGCAGCATGTAAACAAGTCCACAAGTTGTGACAGCAGCACGTCAACAAGTCCACAAGTTGTGACAGCAGCATGTAAACAAGTCCACAAGTTGTGACAGCAGCATGTAAACAAGTCCACAAGTTGTGACAGCAGCATGTAAACAAGTCCACAAGTTGTGACAGCAGCACGTCAACAAGTCCACAAGTTGTGACAGCAGCATGTAAACAAGTCCACAAGTTGTGACAGCAGCATGTAAACAAGTCCACAAGTTTTAACAGCAGCATGTAAACAAGTCCACAAGTTGTGACAGCAGCATGTAAACAAGTCTACAAGTTGTGACAGCAGCACGTCAACAAGTCCACAAGTTGTGACAGCAGCACGTCAACAAGTCCACAAGTTGTGACAGCAGCACGTCAACAAGTCCACAAGTTGTGACAGCATCACGTCAACAAGTCCACAAGTTGTGACAGCAGCACGTCAACAAGTCCACAAGTTGTGACAGCAGCATGTAAACAAGTCCACAAGTTGTGACAGCAGCATGTAAACAAGTCCACAAGTTTTGACAGCAGCATGTAAACAAGTCCACAAGTTGTGACAGCAGCATGTAAACAAGTCCACAAGTTGTGACAGCAGCATGTAAACAAGTCCACAAGTTGTGACAGCAGCATGTAAACAAGTCCACAAGTTGTGACAGCAGCATGTAAACAAGTCCACAAGTTGTGACAGCAGCATGTAAACAAGTCCACAAGTTGTGAAAGCAGCATGTAAACAAGTCTACAAGTTGTGATCATATTGTAGTCCTACAATGGTCCTGCTCCATACTGCCTGGCTGACTGGCTGGTTGGCTGGCTGACTGGCTGGCTGACTGGCTGACTGGCTGACTGACTGGCTGACTGGCTGGCTGGTTGGCTGAATAGCTGACTGGCTGGCTGACTGGCTGACTGGCTGGGCAGGTTGGCTGAATGGCTGACTGGCTGACTAGCTGGCTGGGTGGTTGGCTGAATGGCTGACTGGCTGGCTGGCTGGCTGGCTGGCTGGCTGGCTGACTGGCTGGCTGACTGGCTGACTGGCTGTCTGGCTGTTCAGACAACTCTGTCTAGCCAGCAACAGTCAAGAGGACCATCCTCGGGGTAAATGGACATTTTGAAGGTCTATAAAGAATGACAGCATAATACACTCTCTTTGTTTAAGCCTGTTATATAATGACTGCCCTTGGAGAAAGTGAAAAGATGTAACTCTACTGTCTGTCTGTGTGATGGTTTTACATAAGAGCTGTCCTGAGCAACCATACAGTGTGACAGTGATTATGATTCTCTCTGGCTCTTGACCCCAGCTGACTTCTAGGCTCACTGTGTACTGCACCACTGTTCATTTCTCCAGATATTAGCATTAGTTAGTTTGTTACTCCAGGGAAGAGATCATGTATGCATATTTTAATTCCAGCATTTTAATCAATTTCTTAATTTCCATCACTAATGTGTTATCATTTACACACTGTGACTGTGAGAACCCTCATGTTGTCTGTCTATAGGGCTGACTGTGAGAACCCTCATGTTGTCTGTCTATAGGGCTGACTGTGAAAACCCTCATGTTGTCTGTCTATAGGGCTGACTGTGAGAACCCTCAGGTGACCATGTGTAATAAGGGAGACCAGCGCCACTATACATGTCATAATATATAACAGTATATAATATATATACATTCTATATGTTGTCTGTCTATAGGGCTGACTGTGAGAACCCTCAGGTGACCATGTGTAATAAGGGAGACCAGCACTACCGCAGTTCCCCTAGCAACCAGTCGTCGTCTAGTGACCCGGGACCCTGTGGAAGTGGAACCTGGTCTCAACCACCTGGATACGACGGGTAAGACCTGGCCGGGGAAGGGGGGAGGAGAGGAGAGGGGGAGGAGAGGAGCAGATAGGGGAGGGAGAGTGTGAGAGGGGAGGAGTTGAGAGGGAGGGGATGGGGAGGGATAGGAGGAGGAGAGGAGAGGGTGAGAAGAGAGGAGTTGAGAGGGAGGGAAGAGAGAGGGAGAGGGGGCGGGGCCGGGAGATAGAGTGGGAGGAGGAGAGGGAGGGGAGCGGAAGGGTAGGGAAGGCCCAGCTGGTCAGGGAGAGGCATCCTAGTCTTTCTCCAGTGGGTTAGGGACAGGGAGATCCATCCTAATCTGTCTCCAGTGGGTTAGGGACAGGGAGATCCATCCTAATCTGTCTCCAGTGGGTTAGGGACAGGGAGATCCATCCTAATCTGTCTCCAGTGGGTTAGGGACAGGGAGATCCATCCTAATCTGTCTCCAGTGGGTTAGGGACAGGGAGATCCATCCTAATCTGTCTCCAGTGGGTTAGGTTTAGGGACAGGGAGATCCATCCTAATCTGTCTCCAGTGGGTTAGGGACAGGGAGATCCATCCTAATCTGTCTCCAGTGGGTTAGGTTTAGGGACAGGGAGATCCATCCAAATCTGTCTCCAGTGGGTTAGGGACAGGGAGATCCATCCTAATCTGTCTCCAGTGGGTTAAGGTTAGGGACAGGGAGAGGAATCCTAATCTGTCTACAGTGGGATTACCCTAACCCTACCAGACTACTGAAGTACATACTGTCATTACCCTATACTGCCATTACCCTAACTCTACCAGACTACTACAGTATATACTGTCATTACCCTAATCGTACCAGACTACTACAGTACATTCTGTCATTATCCTAACCCTACCAGACTACTACAGTACATTCTGTCATTATCCTAACCCTACCAGACTACTACAGTACATTCTGTCATTACCCTAACTCTACCTGACTACTACAGTACGTACTGTCATTACCCTATACTGTCATTACCCTAACTCTACCTGACTACTACAGTACGTACTGTCATTACCCTATACTGTCATTACCCTAACTCTACCAGCGTACTACTTTACATACTGTCATTACCCTAACCCTACCACACTACTGCAGTACATTCAGTCATTACCCTATACTGTCATTACCCTAACCCATCCATACTACTACATTACATACTGTCATTACCCTAACTCTACCTGACTACTACAGTACATGCTGTCATTACCCTGTGCTGTCATTACCCTAACCCTACCAGACTACTACAGTACATGCTGTCATTACCCTGTGCTGTCATTACCCTAACCCTACCAGACTACTACAGTACATAATGTCATTACCCTAACTCTACCAGACCGCTGCAGTATATACTGTCATTACCCTAACCCTACCAGACTACTGCAGTACGTACTGTCATTACCCTATACTGTCATTACCCTAACCCTTCCAGACTACTACAGTACATACTGTCATTACCCTATACTGTCATTATCCTATACTGTCATTATCCTAACCCTACCAGACTACTGCAGTACGTACTGTCATTACCCTATACTGTCATTACCCTATACTGTCATTACCCTAACTCTACCAGACTACTACAGTACATACTGTCATTACCCTATACTGTCATTACCCTAACCCTACCAGACTACTACAGTACGTGCTGTCATTACCCTATACTGTCATTACCCTAACCCTACCAGACTACTACAGTACGTACTGTCATTACCCTATACTGTCATTACCCTAACCCTACCAGACTACTTCAGTACGTACTGTCATTACCCTATACTGTCATTATCCTAACCCTACCAGACTACTACAGTACGTATTGTCATTATCCTAACCCTTCCTCAGGCCCAAGTTCCAGACGTCTACATACTACATGGGACTAGTGAGCTGTTACGGACAGAGTATGTCTAGTCTGGTCTACTACCATCGCTTTAATGTATTGTTGTTCTCATTAATATTCTTGTTGTAGTTGTTGTTAATGGTTATCCCATGTCCACTACTACTACTATTATTATTGCTGTTGGTCCCAACATTTATTTATGTATATATGTATACTTTGACAATGTAAGTATTAATGAACTTGCCATGTCAATAAAGTCAATTGAATTGAATTGAGAGAGAGAGAGAGAGAGAGAGAGAGAGAGAGAGAGAGAGAGAGAGAGAGAGGCTAGTCAGTGTTGGCAAGCTACTCCATGTTCAATCTGATTCCATAATGAGATCAGTTGATTTGATCCTGATCTGTGTAATGTAGCTGTGTAATAATCAGTACTGTTCTCTGATGACAGGATGCTAGTCCATCCGTAACTTACTGCAGAGTTTTGTCTTGCTATCCAGGTCTGTGCCCAAACAGTTAGAGCTTCTACTTTTTAAAATCCACCTTTCCAGAAACAAGTCTCTCTCACAGTTGCCGCTTGCTATAGACCACCCTCTGCCCTCAGCTGTGCTCTGGACACTACATGTGAATTGATTGCCCATCTATCTTCAGAGTTCGTTCTGTTAGGTGACCTAAACTGGGATATGCTTAACACCCCGGCCGTCCTACAATCTAAGCTAGATGCCCTCAATCTCACACAAATTATCAAGGAACCCACCAGGTACAACCCTAAATCTGTAAACATGGGCACCCTCATAGATATCATCATGACCAACTTGCCCTCCAAATACACCTCTGCTGTCTTCAACCAGGATCTCAGCGATCACTGCCTCATTGCCTGCATCCGCTATGGGTCCGCGGTCAAACGACGACCCCTCATCACTGTCACGCTCCCTAAAACACTTCAGCGAGCAGGCCTTTCTAATCGACCTGGCCCGGGTATCCTGGTATCCTCGTTGTTCTTTAAAAGTAATTTCCTCACCATCTAAATAAGCATGTCCCATTTAAAAAATGTAGAACTAAGAACAGATATAGCCCTTGGTTCACCCCAGACTTGACTGCCCTTAACCAGCACAAAAACATCCTGTGGCGTTCTACATTAGCATCGAATAGCCCCTGCGCTATGCAACTTTTCAGGGAAGTCAGGAACCAATATACTCAGTCAGTTAGGAAAGCCAAGGCTAGCTTTTTCAAGCAGAAATTTGCATCCTGCAGCACAAACTCAAAAAGTTCTGGGACACTGTAAAGTCCATGGAGAATAAAAGCACCTCCTACCAGCTGCCCACTGCACTGAGGCTAGGAAACACTGTCAATTAGCGTTTCTCTACGGCCGGCCATGCTTTCCACCTGGCTACCCCAAACCTGGCCAACAGCTCTGCACCCCCGCAGCAACTTGCCCAAGCCCGCCCCCCCGCTTCTCCTTCACCCAAATCCAGATGTCCTGAAAGAGCTGCAAAATCTGGGCCCGTACAAATCAGCTGGGCTTACTGCTGACAGTATACTAACCCATCCTTACCTTACTGCTGACAGTATACTAGCCCATCCTTACCTTACTGCTGACAGTATGCTAGCCCATCCTTACCTTACTGCTGACAGTATACTAACCCATCCTTACCTTACTGCTGACAGTATATTAACCCATCCTTACCTTACTGCTGACAGTATACTAACCCATCCTTACCTTACTGCTGACAGTATACTAACCCATCCTTACCTTACTGCTGACAGTATATTAACCCATCCTTACCTTACTGCTGACAGTATACTAACCCATCCTTACCTTACTGCTGACAGTATACTAACCCATCCTTACCTTACTGCTGACAGTATATTAACCCATCCTTACCTTACTGCTGACAGTATATTAACCCATCCTTACCTTACTGCTGACAGTATATTAACCCATCCTTACCTTACTGCTGACAGTATATTAACCCATCCTTACCTTACTGCTGACAGTATATTAACCCATCCTTACCTTACTGCTGACAGTATATTAACCCATCCTTACCTTACTGCTGACAGTATATTAACCCATCCTTACCTTACTGCTGACAGTATATTAACCCATCCTTACCTTACTGCTGACAGTATATTAACCCATCCTTACCTTACTGCTGACAGTATATTAACCCATCCTTACCTTACTGCTGACAGTATACTAACCCATCCTTACCTTACTGCTGACAGTATACTAGCCCATCCTTACCTTACTGCTGACAGTATATTAACCCATCCTTACCTTACTGCTGACAGTATATTAACCCATCCTTACCTTACTGCTGACAGTATACTAACCCATCCTTACCTTACTGCTGACAGTATATTAACCCATCCTTACCTTACTGCTGACAGTATATTAACCCATCCTTACCTTACTGCTGACAGTATACTAACCCATCCTTACCTTACTGCTGACAGTATACTAGCCCATCCTTACCTTACTGCTGACAGTATATTAACCCATCCTTACCTTACTGCTGACAGTATATTAACCCATCCTTACCTTACTGCTGACAGTATACTAACCCATCCTTACCTTACTGCTGACAGTATATTAACCCATCCTTACCTTACTGCTGACAGTATATTAACCCATCCTTACCTTACTGCTGACAGTATACTAACCCATCCTTACCTTACTGCTGACAGTATACTAACCCATCCTTACCTTACTGCTGACAGTATATTAACCCATCCTTACCTTACTGCTGACAGTATATTAACCCATCCTTACCTTACTGCTGACAGTATACTAGCCCATCCTTACCTTACTGCTGACAGTATATTAACCCATCCTTACCTTACTGCTGACAGTATATTAACCCATCCTTACCTTACTGCTGACAGTATACTAACCCATCCTTACCTTACTGCTGACAGTATACTAACCCATCCTTACCTTACTGCTGACAGTATATTAACCCATCCTTACCTTACTGCTGACAGTATACTAACCCATCCTTACCTTACTGCTGACAGTATATTAACCCATCCTTACCTTACTGCTGACAGTATATTAACCCATCCTTACCTTACTGCTGACAGTATACTAACCCATCCTTACCTTACTGCTGACAGTATATTAACCCATCCTTACCTTACTGCTGACAGTATACTAACCCATCCTTACCTTACTGCTGACAGTATATTAACCCATCCTTACCTTACTGCTGACAGTATACTAACCCATCCTTACCTTACTGCTGACAGTATACTAACCCATCCTTACCTTACTGCTGACAGTATACTAACCCATCCTTACCTTACTGCTGACAGTATATTAACCCATCCTTACCTTACTGCTGACAGTATACTAACCCATCCTTACCTTACTGCTGACAGTATACTAACCCATCCTTACCTTACTGCTGACAGTATACTAACCCATCCTTACCTTACTGCTGACAGTATACTAACCCATCCTTACCTTACTGCTGACAGTATATTAACCCATCCTTACCTTACTGCTGACAGTATATTAACCCATCCTTACCTTACTGCTGACAGTATACTAACCCATCCTTACCTTACTGCTGACAGTATATTAACCCATCCTTACCTTACTGCTGACAGTATATTAACCCATCCTTACCTTACTGCTGACAGTATACTAACCCATCCTTACCTTACTGCTGACAGTATATTAACCCATCCTTACCTTACTGCTGACAGTATACTAACCCATCCTTACCTTACTGCTGACAGTATATTAACCCATCCTTACCTTACTGCTGACAGTATATTAACCCATCCTTACCTTACTGCTGACAGTATATTAACCCATCCTTACCTTACTGCTGACAGTATATACTGCATCCTTACCTTACTGCTGACAGTATACTAACCCATCCTTACCTTACTGCTGACAGTATACTAACCCATCCTTACCTTACTGCTGACAGTATATTAACCCATCCTTACCTTACTGCTGACAGTATATTAACCCATCCTTACCTTACTGCTGACAGTATACTAACCCATCCTTACCTTACTGCTGACAGTATACTAACCCATCCTTACCTTACTGCTGACAGTATATTAACCCATCCTTACCTTACTGCTGACAGTATACTAACCCATCCTTACCTTACTGCTGACAGTATATTAACCCATCCTTACCTTACTGCTGACAGTATATTAACCCATCCTTACCTTACTGCTGACAGTATACTAACCCATCCTTACCTTACTGCTGACAGTATATTAACCCATCCTTACCTTACTGCTGACAGTATATTAACCCATCCTTACCTTACTGCTGACAGTATATTAACCCATCCTTACCTTACTGCTGACAGTATATTAACCCATCCTTACCTTACTGCTGACAGTATATTAACCCATCCTTACCTTACTGCTGACAGTATACTAACCCATCCTTACCTTACTGCTGACAGTATATTAGCCCATCCTTACCTTACTGCTGACAGTATATTAACCCATCCTTACCTTACTGCTGACAGTATACTAACCCATCCTTACCTTACTGCTGACAGTATACTAACCCATCCTTACCTTACTGCTGACAGTATATTAACCCATCCTTACCTTACTGCTGACAGTATATTAACCCATCCTTACCTTACTGCTGACAGTATATTAACCCATCCTTACCTTACTGCTGACAGTATACTAGCCCATCCTTACCTTACTGCTGACAGTATATGCTGACCCCATCCTTACCTTACTGCTGACAGTATATTAACCCATCCTTACCTTACTGCTGACAGTATATTAACCCATCCTTACCTTACTGCTGACAGTATATTAGCCCATCCTTACCTTACTGCTGACAGCTGACAGTATACTAACCCATCCTTACCTTACTGCTGACAGTATATTAACCCATCCTTACCTTACTGCTGACAGTATATTAACCCATCCTTACCTTACTGCTGACAGTATACTAACCCATCCTTACCTTACTGCTGACAGTATATTAACCCATCCTTACCTTACTGCTGACAGTATATTAACCCATCCTTACCTTACTGCTGACAGTATATTAACCCATCCTTACCTTACTGCTGACAGTATATTAACCCATCCTTACCTTACTGCTGACAGTATATTAACCCATCCTTACCTTACTGCTGACAGTATATTAACCCATCCTTACCTTACTGCTGACAGTATATTAACCCATCCTTACCTTACTGCTGACAGTATATTAACCCATCCTTACCTTACTGCTGACAGTATATTAACCCATCCTTACCTTACTGCTGACAGTATATTAACCCATCCTTACCTTACTGCTGACAGTATACTAACCCATCCTTACCTTACTGCTGACAGTATATTAACCCATCCTTACCTTACTGCTGACAGTATATTAACCCATCCTTACCTTACTGCTGACAGTATATTAACCCATCCTTACCTTACTGCTGACAGTATATTAACCCATCCTTACCTTACTGCTGACAGTATATTAACCCATCCTTACCTTACTGCTGACAGTATACTAACCCATCCTTACCTTACTGCTGACAGTATATTAACCCATCCTTACCTTACTGCTGACAGTATATTAACCCATCCTTACCTTACTGCTGACAGTATATTAACCCATCCTTACCTTACTGCTGACAGTATACTAACCCATCCTTACCTTACTGCTGACAGTATACTAACCCATCCTTACCTTACTGCTGACAGTATATTAACCCATCCTTACCTTACCTACCCATCCTTACCTTACTGCTGACAGTATATTAACCCATCCTTACCTTTACTGCTGACAGTATATTAACCCATCCTTACCTTACTGCTGACAGTATACTAGCCCATCCTTACCTTACTGCTGACAGTATATTAACCCATCCTTACCTTACTGCTGACAGTATATTAACCCATCCTTACCTTACTGCTGACAGTATATTAACCCATCCTTACCTTACTGCTGACAGTATACTAACCCATCCTTACCTTACTGCTGACAGTATATTAACCCATACCTTACTGCTGACAGTCCCATACCTTACTGCTGACAGTATATTAGCCCATCCTTACCTTACTGCTGACAGTATATTAACCCATCCTTACCTTACTGCTGACAGTATACTAACCCATCCTTACCTTACTGCTGACAGTATATTAACCCATCCTTACCTTACTGCTGACAGTATACTAACCCATCCTTACCTTACTGCTGACAGTATATTAACCCATCCTTACCTTACTGCTGACAGTATACTAACCCATCCTTACCTTACTGCTGACAGTATACTAGCCCATCCTTACCTTACTGCTGACAGTATACTAACCCATCCTTACCTTACTGCTGACAGTATATTAACCCATCCTTACCTTACTGCTGACAGTATACTAACCCATCCTTACCTTACTGCTGACAGTATATTAACCCATCCTTACCTTACTGCTGACAGTATACTAACCCATCCTTACCTTACTGCTGACAGTATATTAACCCATCCTTACCTTACTGCTGACAGTATATTAACCCATCCTTACCTTACTGCTGACAGTATATTAACCCATCCTTACCTTACTGCTGACAGTATACTAGCCCATCCTTACCTTACTGCTGACAGTATATTAACCCATCCTTACCTTACTGCTGACAGTATACCCATCCTTACCTTACTGCTGACAGTATACTTAACCCATCCTTACCTTACTGCTGACAGTATATTAACCCATCCTTACCTTACTGCTGACAGTATACTAACCCATCCTTACCTTACTGCTGACAGTATATTAACCCATCCTTACCTTACTGCTGACAGTATACTAACCCATCCTTACCTTACTGCTGACAGTATATTAACCCATCCTTACCTTACTGCTGACAGTATATTAACCCATCCTTACCTTACTGCTGACAGTATACCTTTACTGCTGACAGTATATTAACCCATCCTTACCTTACTGCTGACAGTATACTAACCCATCCTTACCTTACTGCTGACAGTATATTAACCCATCCTTACCTTACTGCTGACAGTATACTAACCCATCCTTACCTTACTGCTGACAGTATACTAACCCATCCTTACCTTACTGCTGACAGTATATTAACCCATCCTTACCTTACTGCTGACAGTATACCCCATCCTTACCTTACTGCTGACAGTATATTAACCCATCCTTACCTTACTGCTGACAGTATATTAACCCATCCTTACCTTACTGCTGACAGTATATTAACCCATCCTTACCTTACTGCTGACAGTATATTAACCCATCCTTACCTTACTGCTGACAGTATACTTAACCCATCCTTACCTTACTGCTGACAGTATATTAACCCATCCTTACCTTACTGCTGACAGTATATTAACCCATCCTTACCTTACTGCTGACAGTATATTAACCCATCCTTACCTTACTGCTGACAGTATATTAACCCATCCTTACCTTACTGCTGACAGTATATTAACCCATCCTTACCTTACTGCTGACAGTATACTTAACCCATCCTTACCTTACTGCTGACAGTATATTAACCCATCCTTACCTTACTGCTGACAGTATATTAACCCATCCTTACCTTACTGCTGACAGTATATTAACCCATCCTTACCTTACTGCTGACAGTATACTTAACCCATCCTTACCTTACTGCTGACAGTATATTAACCCATCCTTACCTTACTGCTGACAGTATATTAACCCATCCTTACCTTACTGCTGACAGTATACTAACCCATCCTTACCTTACTGCTGACAGTATATTAACCCATCCTTACCTTACTGCTGACAGTATATTAACCCATCCTTACCTTACTGCTGACAGTATATTAACCCATCCTTACCTTACTGCTGACAGTATATTAACCCATCCTTACCTTACTGCTGACAGTATATTAACCCATCCTTACCTTACTGCTGACAGTATATTAACCCATCCTTACCTTACTGCTGACAGTATATTAACCCATCCTTACCTTACTGCTGACAGTATATTAACCCATCTTACCCATCCTTACCTTACTGCTGACAGTATACTAACCCATCCTTACCTTACTGCTGACAGTATATTAACCCATCCTTACCTTACTGCTGACAGTATATTAACCCATCCTTACCTTACTGCTGACAGTATATTAACCCATCCTTACCTTACTGCTGACAGTATATTAACCCATCCTTACCACTACTACTGCTGACAGTATATTAACCCATCCTTACCTTACTGCTGACAGTATATTAACCCATCCTTACCTTACTGCTGACAGTATACTAACCCATCCTTACCTTACTGCTGACAGTATATTAACCCATCCTTACCTTACTGCTGACAGTATACTAACCCATCCTTACCTTACTGCTGACAGTATATTAACCCATCCTTACCTTACTGCTGACAGTATATTAACCCATCCTTACCTTACTGCTGACAGTATATTAACCCATCCTTACCTTACTGCTGACAGTATACTAACCCATCCTTACCTTACTGCTGACAGTATATTAACCCATCCTTACCTTACTGCTGACAGTATATTAACCCATCCTTACCTTACTGCTGACAGTATATTAACCCATCCTTACCTTACTGCTGACAGTATATTAACCCATCCTTACCTTACTGCTGACAGTATACTAGCAACCCCATCCTTACCTTACTGCTGACAGTATATTAACCCATCCTTACCTTACTGCTGACAGTATATTAACCCATCCTTACCTTACTGCTGACAGTATACTAACCCATCCTTACCTTACTGCTGACAGTATATTAACCCATCCTTACCTTACTGCTGACAGTATATTAACCCATCCTTACCTTACTGCTGACAGTATATTAACCCATCCTTACCTTACTGCTGACAGTATATTAACCCATCCTTACCTTACTGCTGACAGTATATTAACCCATCCTTACCTTACTGCTGACAGTATACTAACCCATCCTTACCTTACTGCTGACAGTAGACAGTATATTAACCCATCCTTACCTTACTGCTGACAGTCTACCTTACTGCTGACAGTATACTAACCCATCCTACCTTACTGCTGACAGGTATACTAACCCATCCTTACCTTACTGCTGACAGTATATTAACCCATCCTTACCTTACTGCTGACAGTATATTAACCCATCCTTACCTTACTGCTGACAGTATATTAACCCATCCTTACCTTACTGCTGACAGTATACTTAACCCATCCTTACCTTACTGCTGACAGTATATTAACCCATCCTTACCTTACTGCTGACAGTATACTAACCCATCCTTACCTTACTGCTGACAGTATATTAACCCATCCTTACCTTACTGCTGACAGTATACTAACCCATCCTTACCTTACTGCTGACAGTATATTAACCCATCCTTACCTTACTGCTGACAGTATATTAACCCATCCTTACCTTACTGCTGACAGTATATTAACCCATCCTTACCTTACTGCTGACAGTATATTAACCCATCCTTACCTTACTGCTGACAGTATATTAACCCATCCTTACCTTACTGCTGACAGTATATTAACCCATCCTTACCTTACTGCTGACAGTATACTAACCCATCCTTACCTTACTGCTGACAGTATATTAACCCATCCTTACCTTACTGCTGACAGTATATTAACCCATCCTTACCTTACTGCTGACAGTATATTAACCCATCCTTACCTTACTGCTGACAGTATACTAACCCATCCTTACCTTACTGCTGACAGTATATTAACCCATCCTTACCTTACTGCTGACAGTATACTAACCCATCCTTACCTTACTGCTGACAGTATATTAACCCATCCTTACCTTACTGCTGACAGTATATTAACCCATCCTTACCTTACTGCTGACAGTATACTAACCCATCCTTACCTTACTGCTGACAGTATATTAACCCATCCTTACCTTACTGCTGACAGTATATTAACCCATCCTTACCTTACTGCTGACAGTATATTAACCCATCCTTACCTTACTGCTGACAGTATATTAACCCATCCTTACCTTACTGCTGACAGTATATTAACCCATCCTTACCTTACTGCTGACAGTATATTAACCCATCCTTACCTTACTGCTGACAGTATATTAACCCATCCTTACCTTACTGCTGACAGTATATTAACCCATCCTTACCTTACTGCTGACAGTATATTAACCCATCCTTACCTTACTGCTGACAGTATATTAACCCATCCTTACCTTACTGCTGACAGTATATTAACCCATCCTTACCTTACTGCTGACAGTATACTAACCCATCCTTACCTTACTGCTGACAGTATATTAACCCATCCTTACCTTACTGCTGACAGTATATTAACCCATCCTTACCTTACTGCTGACAGTATATTAACCCATCCTTACCTTACTGCTGACAGTATATTAACCCATCCTTACCTTACTGCTGACAGTATATTAACCCATCCTTACCTTACTGCTGACAGTATATTAACCCATCCTTACCTTACTGCTGACAGTATACTAACCCATCCTTACCTTACTGCTGACAGTATATTAACCCATCCTTACCTTACTGCTGACAGTATATTAACCCATCCTTACCTTACTGCTGACAGTATACTAACCCATCCTTACCTTACTGCTGACAGTATATTAACCCATCCTTACCTTACTGCTGACAGTATATTAACCCATCCTTACCTTACTGCTGACAGTATACTAGCCCATCCTTACCTTACTGCTGACAGTATATTAACCCATCCTTACCTTACTGCTGACAGTATATTAACCCATCCTTACCTTACTGCTGACAGTATACTAACCCATCCTTACCTTACTGCTGACAGTATATTAACCCATCCTTACCTTACTGCTGACAGTATATTAACCCATCCTTACCTTACTGCTGACAGTATATTAACCCATCCTTACCTTACTGCTGACAGTATATTAACCCATCCTTACCTTACTGCTGACAGTATATTAACCCATCCTTACCTTACTGCTGACAGTATATTAACCCATCCTTACCTTACTGCTGACAGTATATTAACCCATCCTTACCTTACTGCTGACAGTATATTAACCCATCCTTACCTTACTGCTGACAGTATATTAACCCATCCTTACCTTACTGCTGACAGTATATTAACCCATCCTTACCTTACTGCTGACAGTATATTAACCCATCCTTACCTTACTGCTGACAGTATACTTAACCCATCCTTACCTTACTGCTGACAGTATATTAACCCATCCTTACCTTACTGCTGACAGTATATTAACCCATCCTTACCTTACTGCTGACAGTATATTAACCCATCCTTACCTTACTGCTGACAGTATATTAACCCATCCTTACCTTACTGCTGACAGTATATTAACCCATCCTTACCTTACTGCTGACAGTATATTAACCCATCCTTACCTTACTGCTGACAGTATATTAACCCATCCTTACCTTACTGCTGACAGTATATTAACCCATCCTTACCTTACTGCTGACAGTATATTAACCCATCCTTACCTTACTGCTGACAGTATATTAACCCATCCTTACCTTACTGCTGACAGTATACTAACCCATCCTTACCTTACTGCTGACAGTATATTAACCCATCCTTACCTTACTGCTGACAGTATATTAACCCATCCTTACCTTACTGCTGACAGTATACTAACCCATCCTTACCTTACTGCTGACAGTATATTAACCCATCCTTACCTTACTGCTGACAGTATATTAACCCATCCTTACCTTACTGCTGACAGTATATTAACCCATCCTTACCTTACTGCTGACAGTATATTAACCCATCCTTACCTTACTGCTGACAGTATATTAACCCATCCTTACCTTACTGCTGACAGTATATTAACCCATCCTTACCTTACTGCTGACAGTATATTAACCCATCCTTACCTTACTGCTGACAGTATATTAACCCATCCTTACCTTACTGCTGACAGTATATTAACCCATCCTTACCTTACTGCTGACAGTATATTAACCCATCCTTACCTTACTGCTGACAGTATATTAACCCATCCTTACCTTACTGCTGACAGTATACTAACCCATCCTTACCTTACTGCTGACAGTATATTAACCCATCCTTACCTTACTGCTGACAGTATACTAACCCATCCTTACCTTACTGCTGACAGTATATTAACCCATCCTTACCTTACTGCTGACAGTATATTAACCCATCCTTACCTTACTGCTGACAGTATATTAACCCATCCTTACCTTACTGCTGACAGTATATTAACCCATCATACCTTACTGCTGACAGTATATTAACCCATCCTTACCTTACTGCTGACAGTATACTAACCCATCCTTACCTTACTGCTGACAGTATACTAACCCATCCTTACCTTACTGCTGACAGTATATTAACCCATCCTTACCTTACTGCTGACAGTATATTAACCCATCCTTACCTTACTGCTGACAGTATATTAACCCATCCTTACCTTACTGCTGACAGTATATTAACCCATCCTTACCTTACTGCTGACAGTATATTAACCCATCCTTACCTTACTGCTGACAGTATATTAACCCATCCTTACCTTACTGCTGACAGTATACTAACCCATCCTTACCTTACTGCTGACAGTATACTAACCCATCCTTACCTTACTGCTGACAGTATATTAACCCATCCTTACCTTACTGCTGACAGTATACTAACCCATCCTTACCTTACTGCTGACAGTATACTAACCCATCCTTACCTTACTGCTGACAGTATACTAACCCATCCTTACCTTACTGCTGACAGTATATTAACCCATCCTTACCTTACTGCTGACAGTATATTAACCCATCCTTACCTTACTGCTGACAGTATATTAACCCATCCTTACCTTACTGCTGACAGTATATTAACCCATCCTTACCTTACTGCTGACAGTATACTAACCCATCCTTACCTTACTGCTGACAGTATACTAACCCATCCTTACCTTACTGCTGACAGTATATTAGCTCCCATCCTTACCTTACTGCTGACAGTATATTAACCCATCCTTACCTTACTGCTGACAGTATACTAACCCATCCTTACCTTACTGCTGACAGTATATTAACCCATCCTTACCTTACTGCTGACAGTATACTAACCCATCCTTACCTTACTGCTGACAGTATATTAACCCATCCTTACCTTACTGCTGACAGTATACTAACCCATCCTTACCTTACTGCTGACAGTATACTAACCCATCCTTACCTTACTGCTGACAGTATATTAACCCATCCTTACCTTACTGCTGACAGTATACTAACCCATCCTTACCTTACTGCTGACAGTATACTAACCCATCCTTACCTTACTGCTGACAGTATACTAACCCATCCTTACCTTACTGCTGACAGTATATAACCCATCCTTACCTTACTGCTGACAGTATACTAACCCATCCTTACCTTACTGCTGACAGTATACTAACCCATCCTTACCTTACTGCTGACAGTATACTAACCCATCCTTACCTTACTGCTGACAGTATACTAACCCATCCTTACCTTACTGCTGACAGTATATTAACCCATCCTTACCTTACTGCTGACAGTATATTAACCCATCCTTACCTTACTGCTGACAGTATACTAACCCATCCTTACCTTACTGCTGACAGTATACTAACCCATCCTTACCTTACTGCTGACAGTATACTAACCCATCCACCTTACTGCTGACAGTATACTAACCCATCCTTACCTTACTGCTGACAGTATACTAACCCATCCTTACCTTACTGCTGACAGTATATTAACCCATCCTTACCTTACTGCTGACAGTATATTAACCCATCCTTACCTTACTGCTGACAGTATATTAACCCATCCTTACCTTACTGCTGACAGTATATTAACCCATCCTTACCTTACTGCTGACAGTATACTAACCCATCCTTACCTTACTGCTGACAGTATACTAACCCATCCTTACCTTACTGCTGACAGTATATTAACCCATCCTTACCTTACTGCTGACAGTATACTAACCCATCCTTACCTTACTGCTGACAGTATATTAACCCATCCTTACCTTACTGCTGACAGTATACTAACCCATCCTTACCTTACTGCTGACAGTATACTAACCCATCCTTACCTTACTGCTGACAGTATACTAGCCCATCCTTACCTTACTGCTGACAGTATACTAACCCATCCTTACCTTACTGCTGACAGTATACTAACCCATCCTTACCTTACTGCTGACAGTATACTAACCCATCCTTACCTTACTGCTGACAGTATACTAACCCATCCTTACCTTACTGCTGACAGTATATTAACCCATCCTTACCTTACTGCTGACAGTATATTAACCCATCCTTACCTTACTGCTGACAGTATATTAACCCATCCTTACCTTACTGCTGACAGTATACTAGCCCATCCTTACCTTACTGCTGACAGTATATTAACCCATCCTTACCTTACTGCTGACAGTATATTAACCCATCCTTACCTTACTGCTGACAGTATATTAACCCATCCTTACCTTACTGCTGACAGTATATTAACCCATCCTTACCTTACTGCTGACAGTATATTAACCCATCCTTACCTTACTGCTGACAGTATATTAACCCATCCTTACCTTACTGCTGACAGTATATTAACCCATCCTTACCTTACTGCTGACAGTATATTAACCCATCCTTACCTTACTGCTGACAGTATACTAGCAGCTAGCTCTCTCTATTGTCCATTATTTTCCTCTCACTATGTTAACTCAGTCAATAGCCCTCCTCTCCTCTCCATCCCTGACAGTCTGTTAGCTCACCGTGTAGAATAACTGACCAACTCATCCTCACCTCTCCTCCATCCCTTTCCAGGTGTCCATCCTCTGTCCTCCATGAGTGCTCCAGAGAGCTACAGGGGGGAGACAGAGAGGTGTACAGGGACACCCTCAGAGAGCCCACCCTTGAGAGTACACGGTCGCCAGGTGAGTCACTATGCTCCCTATTTTACTCCTACCTCCACATTAGATGACCTCTACATGACCTCTACTGTCTGTCTCCTACCTCTACATTAGATGACCTCTAGATGACCTCTACTCTATGTCTCCTACTTCTAGATGACCTCTACTGTCTGTCTCCTACCTCTACATTAGATGACCTCTTGATGACTTCTACTCTATGTCTCCTACTTCTAGATGACCTCTACTGTCTGTATCCTACCTCTACATTAGATGACCTCTAGATGACCTCTACTATATGTCTCCTACCTTCACATTAGATGACCTCTACATGACCTCTATTGTCTGTCTCCTACCTCCACATTAGATGACCTCTACTGTATGTCTCCTACCTCTAGATGACCTCTACTGTATGTCTCCTACCTCCACATTAGATGACCTCTAGATGACCTCTACTGTATGTCTCCTACCTCCACATTAGATGACCTCTACTGTATGTCTCCTACCTCTAGATGACCTCTACTGTATGTCTCCTACCTCCACATTAGATGACCTCTAGATGACCTCTACTGTGAATGTGGTAACCCTGTAGGACACATTCAGGGATCATGCAAATCTTTCTCTAGCCACTCCTCATCTCACCCCTCTTCTCTTCCTCCCCCTCTCTACAGAGGCCAAGTGGCACATCCCCTCCACCAAGATCCTCAACACTCGGAAACAGAGGGAGGGGAGCAAGGAGTCGCCCAACAAGCAGAACCGGGGGGTAAGTGACTGGGTGGGGGCTGTGCCTATGGGGGTGTCACATCTCTGGATGTCTGGTTGGTGGAGATTAAGGTGTCTGGTTGGTAGAGATGAAGGTGTCTGGTTGGTAGAGATGAAGGTGTCTGGTTGGTAGAGATGAAGGTGTCTGGTTGGTAGAGATGAAGGTGTCTGGTTGGTAGAGAGGAGGGTGTCTGGTTGGTAGAGATGAAGGTGTCTCGTTGTTTCAGTTCATAGACAGGTAACATGGCGGTTTAGAGATCTAGATGTATAGGATAGTAGATTTTGGACTGGGAGTGAGGATGCTTAATGCCAGGGGATGGGTCTATCTGTGTGTGTCTCACTCTCTCTCTCTCTCTCTCTCTCTCTCTCTCTCTCTCTCTCTCTCTCTCTCTCTCTCTCTCTCTCTCTCTCTCTCTCTCTCTCTCTCTCTCTCTCTCTCTCTCTCTCTCTCTCTCTCTCTCTCTCTCTCTCTCTCTCTCTCTCTCTCCTCCTCTCTCTCTCCTCCTCTCTCCTCCTCTCTCTCTCTCTCTCTCTCTCTCTCTCTCTCTCTCTCCTCCTCTCTCTCTCATCCTCTCTCTCCTCCTCTCTCTCTCTCTCTCCTCCTCTCTCTCTCATCCTCTCTCTGTCCTCTCTCCTCCACTCTCTCTCTTTCTCCTCCCCCTCTTCTCCTCTCTCTCTCCTCCTCTCTCTCTCCTCCTCTCTCTCTCTCTCCTCCTCTCTCTCTCATCCTCTCTCTGTCCTCTCTCCTCTCTCTCTCTTTCTCCTCCCCCTCTCCTCCTCTCTCTCTCCTCCTCTCTCATCCTCTCTCTGTCCTCTCTCCTCCTCTCTCTCTCTCTCTCTCTCCTCTCCTCTCCTCCTCTCTCTCTCATCCTCTCTCTCTCTCTCTCCTCCTCTCTCTCTCCTCCTCTCTCTCTCTCCTCTCTCTCTTCTCTCCTCTCTCTCTCTTTCTCCTCTCTCTCTCTCTCTCTCTCATCCTCTCTCTCTCTCTCTCTCTCTCTCTCTCTCTCTCTCTCTCTCTCTCTCTCTCTCCTCTCTCTCCTCCTCCTCCCTCTCCTCCTCTCTTTCTCCTCCTCCCTCTCCTCCTCCCTCTCCTCCTCTCTCTCTCTCTCTCTCTCTCTCTCTCTCTCTCTCTCTCTCTCTCTCTCTCTCTCTCTCTCTCTCTCTCTCTCTCTCCTCCTCTCTCTCTCTCTCCTCCTCTCTCTCTCCTCCTCCCTCTCCTCCTCCCTCTCCTCCTCTCTTTCTCCTCCTCCCTCTCCTCCTCTCTCTCTCCTCCTCTCTCTCCCTCTCCTCTGTACAGGGTGAAAAGCCATCCAGACACTCCAGCTGTACCACCCTTTCCTCCAATAACAGTGATGAAAAACACTTTGGCTCTGGAGATCTGATGGATCCTGAGGTCCTGGGGTTGACGTACATTAAAGGAGCCTCAACAGACAGCGGGATCGACACCAACCTCTGTATGGGGCCTGGGGGAGGTTACTAATGCAGGGGGTTGTGGGGGTGAGGGGGACACCCTGGGGGAGAGGGGGGACACCCCAAGGATGGCTGCGAAGGAGAGGATCATGGGAAACTGTACCTGCCGCAAGGATATGCGTCAGCGATCATGACTGGTCACGTGACAGAGGGAAGCATTGGGGACCTCAGTGAGATCTCGTCACATTCACACTCCTCCCACTCCAGGTACAATCCCTCTCCTCTCCTCTCCTCTCCTCTCCTCTCCTCTCCTCTCTTCTCCTCTCCTCTCCTCTCCTCTCGTCCCTCTCCTCTCCTGTCCTCTTGTCCCTCTCCTCTCCTCTACACCAACAAAGCCAACAGTCTGTTTTCATTATCTCCCAGATCATCAACACATTGGCATGCGCTCAGGACTACACACACATACACACACACACACATGCACACACACACACACACACGCACACATGCACACACACACACTCTGGGCCAGGAGATGGGTCAGGGTCAGGAGATGGGTCAGGGGCCGGGTCAGGGTCAGGGTCAGGAGATGGGTCAGGGGCTGGGTCAGGGTCTGGGCCAGGAGATGGGTCAGGGTCAGGGTCAGGGGCTGGGTAAGGGTCAGGAGATGGGTCAGGGTCAGGAGCTGGGTCAGGGTCTGGGTCAGGAGCTGGGTCAGGGTCAGGGGCTGGGTCAGGGTCCTGAGCTGGGTCAGGGTCTGGGTCAGGAGCTGGGTCAGGGGCTGGGTCAGGGTCAGGAGATGGGTCAGGGTCAGGGGCTGAGTCAGGGTCCTGAGCTGGGTCAGGGTCAGGGGCTGGGTCAGGGTCAGGGGCTGGGTCAGGGTCAGGAGATGGGTCAGGGTCAGGGGCTGGGTCAGGGGCTGGGTCAGGGTCAGGGTCAGGGGCTGGGTCAGGAGATGGGTCAGGGGCTGGGTCAGGGTCAGGGGCTGGGTCAGGGTCAGGAGATGGGTCAGGAGCTGGGTCAGGGTCAGGAGCTGGGTCAGTCAGGAGCTGGGTCAGTCAGGAGCTGGGTCAGGGGCTGGGTCAGGTTTCTAATCCAAACCTGCGGAGATGTACGGTATACCCATTCCGCTGTCTGTTAACCTGTAGAGATGTGTCCCCATTCATCTGTCTGTTAACCTGCAGAGATGTGTCCTCATTCATTTGTCTGTTAACCTGCGAGATAGATTCAGTGTAACCTGCCTCATTCAGCTGTCTATTAACCTAGAGATGTGTCCTCATTCAGCTGTCTGTTAACCTACAGAGATGTGGCTCAATGTCCATAGAGATGCTCCTCCCATTCTGTCTGTTAACCTGTAGAGATGTGTCCTCATTCAGCTGTCTGTTAACCTGAGATGTCTCATTCAGCTGTCTGTTAACCTGTAGAGATGTCCCTCATTTAGCTGTCTGTTAACCTGTACAGAGATGTCCCATTCCTGTCTGTTAACCTGTAGAGATGTGTCCTCATTCAGCTGTCTGTTAACCTACAGAGGCCTCAGTGCCTGTTAACCTACAGAGATGTGTCCTCATTCAGCTGTCTGTTAACCTATCTGTCTGTTAACCTACAGAGATGTGTCCTCATTCATTTGTCTGTTAACCTGTAGAGATGTCCCCATTCAGCTGTCTGTTAACCTGTAGAGATGTGTCCTCATTCAGCTGTCTGTTAACCTACAGAGATGTGTCCTCATTCTGTCTGTTAACCTGTAGAGATGTGTCCTCATTCAGCTGTCTGTTAACCTACAGAGATGTGTCCCCATTCAGCTGTCTGTTAACCTACAGAGATGTGTCCTCATTCTGTCTGTTAACCTGTAGAGATGTGTCCTCATTCAGCTGTCTGTTAACCTGTAGAGATGTGTCTCCATTCAGCTGTCTGTTAACCTGTAGAGATGTGTCCTCATTCAGCTGTTTGTTAACCTACAGAGATGTGTCCTCATTCATTTGTCTGTTAACCTGTAGAGATGTGTCCTCATTCAGCTGTCTGTTAACCTGTAGAGATGTGTCCTCATTCAGCTGTCTGTTAACCTACAGAGATGTGTCCTCATTCATTTGTCTGTTAACCTGTAGAGATGTCCCCATTCAGCTGTCTGTTAACCTACAGAGATGTGTCCTCATTCATTTGTCTGTTAACCTGTAGAGATGTGTCCTCATTCAGCTGTCTGTTAACCTGTAGAGATGTGTCCTCATTCAGCTGTCTGTTAACCTACAGAGATGTGTCCTCATTCATTTGTCTGTTAACCTGTAGAGATGTGTCCCCATTCAGCTGTCTGTTAACCTGTAGAGATGTGTCCTCATTCAGCTGTCTGTTAACCTACAGAGATGTGTCCTCATTCAGTTGTCTGTTAACCTGTAGAGATGTCCCCATTCAGCTGTCTGTTAACCTGTAGAGATGTGTCCTTATTCAGGTGTCTGTTAACCTATAGAGATGTATCCTCATTCTGTCTGTTAACCTGTAGAGATGTGTCCTCATTCAGCTGTCTGTTAACCTATAGAGATGTGTCCTCATTCTGTCTGTTAACCTGTAGAGATGTGTTCTCATTCAGCTGTCTGTTAACCTGTAGAGATGTGTCCTCATTCTGTCTGTTAACCTGTAGAGATGTGTCCTCATTCAGCTGTCTGTTAACCTGTAGAGATGTGTCCTCATTCAGCTGTCTGTTAACCTACAGAGATGTGTACCCATTCAGCTGTCTGTTAACCTACAGAGATGTGTACCCATTCAGCTGTCTGTTAACCTACAGAGATGTGTCCTCATTCATTTGTCTGTTAACCTGTAGAGATGTGTCCTCATTCAGCTGTCTGTTAACCTACAGAGATGTGTCCTCATTCTGTCTGTTAACCTGTAGAGATGTGTCCTCATTCAGCTGTCTGTTAACCTACAGAGATGTGTCCCCATTCAGCTGTCTGTTAACCTACAGAGATGTGTCCTCATTCTGTCTGTTAACCTGTAGAGATGTGTCCTCATTCAGCTGTCTGTTAACCTGTAGAGATGTGTCCTCATTCAGCTGTCTGTTAACCTACAGAGATGTCCCCATTCAGCTTTCTGTTAACCTGTAGAGATGTGTCCTCATTCAGCTGTCTGTTAACCTACAGAGATGTGTCCTCATTCATTTGTCTGTTAACCTGTAGAGATGTGTCCTCATTCAGCTGTCTGTTAACCTACAGAGATGTGTCCTCATTCAGCTGTCTGTTAACCTGTAGAGATGTGTCCTCATTCATTTGTCTGTTAACCTGTAGAGATGTGTCCTCATTCAGCTGTCTGTTAACCTACAGAGATGTGTCCTCATTCATTTGTCTGTTAACCTGTAGAGATGTGTCCTCATTCAGCTGTCTGTTAACCTACAGAGATGTGTCCTCATTAATTTGTCTGTTAACCTGTAGAGATGTCCCCATTCAGCTGTCTGTTAACCTACAGAGATGTGTCCTCATTCAGCTGTCTGTTAACCTGTAGAGATGTGTCCTCATTCAGCTGTCTGTTAACCTGTAGAGATGTGTCCCCATTCAGCTGTCTGTTAACCTGTAGAGATGTCCCCATTCAGCTGTCTGATAACCTACAGAGATGTGTCCTTATTCAGCTGTCTGTTAACCTATAGAGATGTGTCCCCATTCAGCTGTCTGTTAACCTGTAGAGATGTGTCCTCATTCAGCTGTCTGTTAACCTATAGAGATGTGTCCTCATTCAGCTGTCTGTTAACCTATAGAAATGTGTCCTCATTCAGCTGTCTGTTAACCTACAGAGATGTGTCCTTATTCAGCTGTCTGTTAACCTGTAGAGATGTGTCCTCATTCAGCTGTCTGTTAACCTGTAGAGGTGTGTCCTCATTCAGTTGTCTGTTAACTTACAGAGATGTGTCCTCATTCATTTGTCTGTTAACCTGTAGAGATGTGTCCCCATTCTGTTCTTCATACGTTATCGATGATACAAGTTACAAGGTGATCCAGTGACCAGACTGGTTGGCCATTGGGTGTCCTGTTGTTCTGTTGTTGCTGTCCGTCCGGTCAGTGGTTCCCTTTTCTCACCGACACTTCTACACTCGTTCGACCCCTTCTTCTCTGGGTCCAGTGGGTCCCACCACAGTGGCAGTCCCCTAGCGAGGGGAGCCCGGTACTGTGTATCAGCTGACTCCTCCCGGGTCTACACCTTCCCTCAGACCAGCTCAGGGGCAGGGCTAGAAGCCAGTGGACAGACACGCCCACTTCCTGGTTCCAAACACCTGAAGAAGACTGAAGACTCGCCCACTAACGAAGAGCCTAAACTGTTAGAGTGTGGGTGAGTGTGTATGTGTGTGTGTGTGTGTGTGTGTGTGTGTGTATATGTATTAAGGTGTGTGTGTTTGTATTTGTGTGTATTTGTGTGTGTGTGTGTGTGTGTGTGTGTGTGTGTGTGTTTGTATATGTGTGTGTTTGTTTATGTGTGTTTTTGCGTTTGTGTGTGTGTTTGTATATGTGTGTGTGTTTCTATATGTGTGTGTGTGTGTGAGTGTGTATGTTTGTGTGTGTGTGTGTGTATATGTATGTAGGTGTGTGTGTGTGTATTTGTGTGTATGTGTGTGTGTGTGTGTGTGTGTGTTTGTATATGTGTGTGTGTGTGTGTTTGTGTGTGTGTGTGTGTGTTTGTATATGTGTGCGTGTTTGTATATGTGTGTTTTTGCGTGTGTGTGTTTGTATATGTGTGTGTGTGTGTGTGTTTCTATATGTGTGTGTATATGTATGTAGGTGTGTGTGTTTGTATTTGTGTGCATTTGTGTGTATGTGTGTGTGTGTATGTGTGTGTGTGTTTGTATATGTGTGTGTGTTTGTATATGTGTGTGTGTGTGTGTTTCTATATGTTTGTGTTTGTGTGTGCACACTCTTGGCATTCTGTCAACCAGCTTCACCTGGAATAATTTTTCCAATAGTCTTGAAGGAGTTCCTACATATGCTGAGTACTTGTTGGCTGCTTTTCCTTTTCCTGACTCATCCCAAACCGTCTCAATTTGGTTGAGGTCGGGGGGATTGTGAAGACCAGGTCATCTGATTCAGCACTCCATCACTCTCCTTCTTGGTCAAATAGCCCTTACACAGCCTGGAGGTATGTTGGGTCTTGTCCTGTTGAAAAATAAATGATAGTCCCACTAAGCCCAAGTCGGATGGGATGGAGTATCGCTGCAGAATGCTGTGGTAGCCATGCTGGTTAAGTGTGCATTGAATTATAAATAAATCACTGACCGTGTCACCAGCAAAGCACCATCACACCTCCTCCTCCATGCTTCACGGTGGGAAATACACATGTGGAGATCATCCGTTCACCTACTCTGCGTCTCACAAAGACACGGTGGTTGGAAACAAAAATATCAAATTTGGACTCCAGACCAAAGGACAGATTTCCACCGGTCTAATGTCCATTGCTTGTGTTTCTTGGCCCAAGCAAGTCTCTTCTTCTTATTGGTGTCCTTTAGTAGTGGTTTCTTTGCAGAAATTCAACCATGAAGGCCTGATTCACACAGTCTCCTCTGAACAGTTTATGTTGAGATGTGTCTGTTACTTGAACTCTGTGAAGCATTTATTTGGGCTGCAATTTCTGAGGCTGGTAACTCTAATGAACTTATCCTCTGCAGCAGAGGTAACTCTGGGTCTTCCTTTCCTGTGGCGGTCCTCATAAGAGACAGTTTCATCATAGCGCTTGATGTTTTTTGCGACTGCACTTGAAGAAACTTTAAAAGTTCTTGAAATGTTCCGTATTGACTGACCTTCATGTCATAAAGTAATGATGGACTGTCGTTTCTCTTTGCGTATTTGAGCTGTTCTTGCCATAATATGGACTTGGTCTTTTACCAAATAGGGCTATCTTCTGTATACCACCCATACCTTGTCACAACACAGCTGATTGGCTCAAACACATTAAGAAGGAAAGAAATTCCACAAATTAACTTTTAACAAGGCACACCTGTTAATTCAAATGCATTCCCGGTGACTATTTCATGAAGCTGGTTGAGAGAATGCCAAGAGTGTGCAAAGCTGTCATCAAGTCAAAGGGTGGCTATTTGAAGAATTACAAATATAAATTATATTTCGATTTGTTTAACACTTTTTTGGTTACTACACAATTCCATATGTGTTATTTCATAGTTTTGATGTCTTCACTATTATTCTACAATGTAGAAAATAGTTAAAATAAAGAAAAACCCTTGAATGAGTAGGCGTTGTAAAACTTTTGACTGGTAGTGTGTGTGTGTGTGTGTGTGTGTGTGTGTGTGTGTGTGTGTGTGTGTGTGTGTGTGTGTGTGTGTGTGTGTGTGTGTGTGTGTGTGTGTGTGTGTGTGTGTGTGTGTTTGTATATGTGACTCACCACCTGGATTCGGTCATTTTTTTGTTTGCTTATGGCCTTATTGCTCATTCAATGCTGTCTTGGTGCCAGACTCTGACTGTGGTGCTACGAATAATATAGATGTGACTCACCACCTGAATTCGGTCTTATGTAGCAACATTTGAATTTCTGTTTTTTACATTTGAAAGGTGATCAATTTGTAAACTCACTTTTGAGAAAACCATCTTTCAATGTTTTGGTACTACTATTGGAGAGGCCTTCTTTGTCTCCATCCATTCAGCATTGTTCACACCCTCTTAAGCCTTAGCCCCACCCATCTCTTTAAGGGTTGATCCGACCGTTCTGTACTAACTTGCCAGCTACTTCCAGACATCTAAGAGAGAGAGAACAGCTCACTGAAACATTACTCACCCTATCGCTCTGCGGTTTCGTGTTCAGAGCGCACACTGGTCGCTCTGGCCAATAAGTAGGGTTGATCCATAAGCTCTGACCTCACAATGACAGTCAAGCACCCAATGGGAGGTTTATTTGAACAGTGAGAGACAGAATTACAACAAAAGAATCCTGAAAAACGCATGTGAAAAATGTTATAAATGGAATTGCATTTTAATGAGGGAAATAAGTATTTGACCCCCTCTCAATCAGAAAGATTTCTGGCTCCCAGGTGTCTTTTATACAGGTAACGAGCTGAGATTAGGAGCACACTCTTAAAGGGAGTGCTCCTAATCTCAGTTTGTTACCTGTATAAAAGACACCTGTCCACAGAAGCAATCAATCAATCAATCAGATTCCAAACTCTCCACCATGGCCAAGACCAAAGAGCTCTCCAAGGATGTCAGGGACAAGATTGTAGACCTACACAAGGCTGGAATGGGCTACAAGACCATCACCAAGCAGCTTGGTGAGAAGGTGACAACAGTTGGTGCGATTATTCGCAAATGGAAGAAACACAAAAACTGTCAATCTCCCTCGGCCTGGGGCTCCATGCAAGATCTCACCTCGTGGAGTTGCAATGATCATGAGAACGGTGAGGAATCAGCCCAGAACTACACGGGGAGGATCTTGTCAATGATCTCAAGGCAGCTGGGACCATAGTCACCAAGAAAACAATTGGTAACACACTACGCCGTGAAGGACTGAAATCCTGCAGCGCCCGCAAGGTCCCCCTGCTCAAGAAAGCACATATACATGCCCGTCTGAAGTTTGCCAATGAACATCTGAATGATTCAGAGGACATCTGGCTGAAAGTGTTGTGGTCAGATGAGACCAAAATGGAGCTCTTTTGCATCAACTCAACTTGCCGTGTTTGGAGGAGGAGGAATGCTGCCTATTACCCCAAGAACACCATCCCCACCGTCAAACATGGAGTTGGAAACAATATGCTTTGGGGGTGTTTTTCTGCTAAGGGGACAGGACAACTTCAACGCATTAAAGGGACGATGGACGGGGCCATGTACCGTCAAATCTTGGGTGAGAACCTCCTTCCCTCAGCCAGGGCATTGAAAATGGGTCGTGGATGGGTATTCCAGCATGACAATGACCCAAAACACACGGCCAAGGCAACAAAGGAGTGGCTCAAGACGAAGCACATTAAGGTCCTGGAGTGGCCTAGCCAGTCTCCAGACCTTAATCCCATAGAAAATCTGTGGAGGGAGCTGAAGGTTCGAGTTGCCAAACGTCACCCTCGAAACCTTAATGACTTGGAGAAGATCTGCAAAGAGGAGTGGGACAAAATCCCTCCTGAGATGTGTGCTAACCTGGTGGCCAACTACAAGAAACGTCTGACCTCTGTGATTGCCAACAAGGGTTTTGCCACCAAGTACTAAGTCATGTTTTGCAGAGGGGTCAAATACTTATTTCCCTCATTAAAATGCAAATCGATTTATAACATTTTTCACATGTATTGTATAAACAGAGTTAGGGTAATGTGTCTGTATTGTATAAACAGAGTTAGGGTAATGTGTCTGTATTGTATAAACAGAGTTAGGGTAATGTGTCTGTATTGTATAAACAGAGTTAGGGTAATGTGTCTGTATTGTATAAACAGAGTTAGGGTAATGTGTCTGTATTGTATAAACAGAGTTAGGGTAATGTGTCTGTATTGTATAAACAGAGTTAGGGTAATGTGTCTGTATTGTATAAACAGAGTTAGGGTAATGTGTCTGTATTGTATAAACAGAGTTAGGGTAATGTGTCTGTATTGTATAAACAGAGTTAGGGTAATGTGTCTGTATTGTATAAACAGAGTTAGGGTAATGTGTCTGTATTGTATAAACAGAGTTAGGAGTAATGTGTCTGTATTGTATAAACAGAGTTAGGAGTAATGTGTCTGTATTGTATAAACAGAGTTAGGTAATGTGTCTGTATTGTATAAACGTGTCTGTATTGTATAAACAGAGTTAGGGTAATGTCTCTGTATTGTATAAACAGAGTTATGCTGTTTATGCTGTTTTACTACGCAATAAAATAAATTAAAAGCTGCGTTTGACACGATTACCTAGACTTAGTAACCAGCTCCAATAGACAGACGCGTGCTATATGGCAGACCAATCCAAACTCCTCTCTCGGCATTTCCAGCCCACTCATTATCCCAGCCAACCATGGCTAGCGGGAAGGTTGCTACTTTTTCTGTGGCTAAACCAACTAGGCTCATAATTTAACCATTTTATTCGTATTTATTTGTATTTACAGATGTTCTGTTAAGTCGTGACTTGCGACATACGCTTAGTTTCGTGTGTGTGTGTCCCTGTGTGTGTGTCCCTGTGTGTGTGTGTGTGTGTGTGTGTGTGTGTGTGTGTGTGTGTGTGTGTGTCCCTGTGTGTGTGTGTGTGTCCCTATATGTGTGTGTGTGTGTGTGTGTGTGTGTGTGTCCCTGTGTGTGTGTGTGTGTGTGTGTGTGTGTGTGTGTGTGTGTGTGTGTGTGTGTGTGCGTCTAGAATAATAGTATAGTGCATTGTGTTGCTCCTAGGGCAAGCATTACAGATCACTATCGTTATCACGAGAAGTATAGTCTACTTTACCTTACAATCACTTTCCTCAGACATCAACTGGGAATAATTCATTCTCTCAGTCGAGCAGATATACACAACCAGCCCTTATCTAACCAGACAGTCCCATTTTAAGACCTCCTATATGGCACCCTATTCCCTGTATAGTGCACTACTTTAGACCAGAGCCCTTTATAGTGCACTACTTTAGACCAGAGCCCTTTATAGTGCACTACTTTAGACCAGAGCCCTTTATAGTGCACTACTTTAGACCAGAGCCCTTTATAGTGCACTACTTTAGACCAGAGCCCTTTATAGTGCACTACTTTAGACCAGAGCCCTGTATAGTGCACTCCTTTAGACCAGAGCCCTTTATAGTGCACTACTTTAGACCAGAGCCCTTTATAGTGCACTACTTTAGACCAGAGCCCTATGGGACTAGAGAGCCATCTGGGCTGCAGCCTAAATCAGCTCCATGCCACCCCAGACACACCAGACAGACCACTCTGGACACATGTCACTACTGGTTACTGATCCAGACTGTGAGAAGTGTTCCCTGCAGAATGTCAGCTATTGCAGCCAGCAGGGTCTGCAGCCGGAGCCTGTTGGAGCCACTCAGGCCTGCAGTAGCCAGTAGGGTCTGCAGTAGCCAGTGGGGTCTGCAGTAGCCAGTAGGGTCTGCAGTAGCCAGTAGGGTCTGCAGTAGCCAGTGGGGTCTGCAGTAGCCAGTGGGGTCTGCAGTAGCCAGTGGGGTCTGCAGTAGCCAGTGGGGTCTGCAGTAGCCAGTAGGGTCTGCAGTAGCCAGTAGGGTCTGCAGTAGCCAGTGGGGTCTGCAGTAGCCAGTAGGGTCTGCAGTAGCCAGTAGGGTCTGCAGTAGCCAGTGGGGTCTGCAGTAGCCAGTGGGCTCTGCAGTAGCCAGTAGGGTCTGCAGTAGCCAGTAGGGTCTGCAGTAGCCAGTAGGGTCTGCAGTAGCCAGTGGGGTCTGCAGTAGCCAGTAGGGTCTGACTCCAAAAGCAGATCTAGGAGTCCTGCCACATTACAGGCTCCTGAAGAAGGGACGGTGAATGTATAGTTATTGTACATCGCTGTAGTGTAAAGGTAGAAGTGGGAATAGACAGAGGGTCATTGATATGTGTGTGTGATCGGTCCCCCCTCCGTTCTCCAGCTCCAGTAATGTAATATTGTCTGTGAAATGAAGGCACCCCTTGGAGCTGTGTGGTTGATAGCGTGGCTCTGCAGGCCTCTTCAGGCCACATGGAAATGACCTCTAGCACGGTTACTTTCTCCAACTCTTTGTTTATGTATCTTGCATCCCTAATGCCCTATGGGCCCTGGTCTAAAGTACTGTAGTGCACTAAGAAGGGAATAGGGTCTTATTTGAGACTCATAGCCTTACGGTTTTGTGTGTTGATCTGTTACCAATCTCCTGCTATATGTCCTCATGTTGTTCACGGATATTGTTTAACTCTTAACACAATGACTTTTTTTCCTTTTCCCGTTCTAGGAAAGTGTTCTGTTTCTGTAGTACTGTATACAGCTCACTGTGTCACAACCACATACCAACACCTGGCTTTGTTCTGTTCTGCTTTCTGCCGCTTGTTCCTCTTATTAATGCTGCTTGTTCCAGAGGAGCCGAGGGCTTGTTAGCTTTCCTCCTTAAAACGCTGTCTGAGCGCTCCAGGTACAAACTACCCCCTGTACACAGTCTCCCCATTATGTGACTGCCAACGCCCAGTCCTGTCTTCCAGTCTATCTACCCTCATGTCAGGTTGAAGTCCATCCACTTTCCCCCGATCCTCTCTCCCTTCAGCCTCACTCCCCCTCCACTTTCCCCCTCACTCTATCTCTACCTTCCCCCTCGCTTTCACCTCCTCCCTGTCCTCCTCCTCCTCTATCACCTCCTCCCTGTCCTCCTCCTCCTCTATCCCCTCCTCCCTGTCCTCCTCCTCCTCTATCACCTCCTCCCTGTCCTCCTCCTCCTCTATCCCCTCCTCCCTGTCCTCCTCCTCCTCTACCACCTCCTCCCTGTCCTCCTCCTCCTCTATCACTTCCTCCCTGTCCTCCTCCTCCTCTATCACCTCCTCCCTGTCCTCCTCCTCTATCCCCTCCTCCCTGTCCTCCCTCCTCTACCACCTCCTCCCTGTCCCTCCTCCTCCTCTATCCCCTCCTCCCTGTCCTCCCTCCTCCTCTATCACCTCCTCCCTGTCCCTCCCTCCTCCTCTATCACCTCCTCCCTGTCCTCCTCCTCCTCTATCACCTCCTCCCTGTCCTCCTCCTCCTCTACCCCCTCCTCCCTGTCCTCCTCCTCCTCTACCACCTCCTCCCTGTCCTCCTCCTCCTCTACCTCACCTCCTCCTCCCTGTCCTCCTCTCCTCCTCTATCACTTCCTCCCTGTCCTCCTCCTCTATCACCTCCTCCCTGTCCTCCTCCTCTATCACCTCCTCCCTGTCCTCCTCCTCTATCCCCTCCTCCCTGTCCTCCTCCTCTACCACCTCCTCCCTGTCCTCCTCCTCCTCTATCCCCTCCTCCCTGTCCTCCTCCTCCTCTATCACCTCCTCCCTGTCCTCCTCCTCCTCTATCACCTCCTCCCTGTCCTCCTCCTCCTCTACCACCTCCTCCCTGTCCCTCCCTCCTCCTCTATCACCTCCTCCCTGTCCTCCCTCCTCCTCTACCACCTCCTCCCTGTCCTCCTCCTCCTCTACCACCTCCCTCCTGTCCTCCTCCTCCTCCTATCCCCTCCTCCCTGTCCTCCTCCTCCTCTATCCCCTCCTCCCTGTCCTCCTCCTCCATTACCTCCTCCCTGTCCTCCTCCTCCTCTATCCCCTCCTCCCTGTCCTCCTCCTCCTCTATCCCCTCCTCCCTGTCCTCCTCCTCCTCTTTCCCCTCCTCCCTGTCCTCCTCCTCCTCTATCACCTCCTCCCTGTCCTCCTCTACCACCTCCTCCCTGTCCTCCTCCTCCTCTATCCCCTCCTCCCTGTCCTCCTCCTCCTCTATCCCCTCCTCCCTGTCCTCCTCCTCCTCTATTACCTCCTCCCTGTCCTCCTCCTCTACCACCTCCTCCCTGTCCTCCTCCTCCTCTATCACCTCCTCCCTGTCCTCCTCCTCCTCTATTACCTCCTCCCTGTCCTCCTCCTCCTCTTACCACCTCCTCCCTGTCCTCCTCCTCCTCTATCACCTCCTCCCTGTGGTCTGACCCTTGACCTTGTCGTTAACCAGACGCTCTTAACTTGTCTCCTGACTGTGGTTTGACTCCAAACCCTGTGGTCTGACCTCTCCTGCTCCTGCTGCCTGCATGTTTCTGTGTTTCTTTACCTTTCTATTGTACTGTAACCACAATAAAATATTGTTCCCCCTCTCTCTTTGTCTCTGTGTCATAAACCCTTTTTGTCCCTCCCTACTCCCGGTTGCCCCATCACTTAACCAGAGCTTGCATTTCTCCCTTTCCTAATCCCACACCTCTCTTCCCACTGACAAACCTCTTCAGCATGATTCAGAAAAGCACCTGGTGGCGTTGCCATGCTAAGATGTTGCCTGTTGCTGCCCCTGAAGGCCCTGATTGGTACAGACCGACAGTTTTGTATAAACAACTTGGCTACCTCTCTGATCCTTTTTCTCTTTGACCAAAGCTGGGTTGTCTAAAGGCCTTCCTCCACTCCCTCATCCCCTCTCCCGCTCCTCCTGTCCCTTAGACAGGATTCTCCTGGTGGGTCTCTGACCAGACCAAAGCTGGGTTGTCTAAAGGCCTTCCTCCACTCCCTCATCCCCTCTCCCGCTCCTCCTGTCCCTTAGACAGGGTTCTCCTGGTGGGTCTCTGACCAGACTCTCCTGTTCTGTTCTGTGTGTCTCTTGCAGGCAGTTGTACCTCCAGGAGGCAGCGTGTCGCCAGGCAGCAGAGAGGGAGAGAGAGGCCAAGGCCCTGGAGAAGCTGTCTAAAGAAGAATACCTAAAGATGATGCTGGAGGAGAGTGGCCCAGGGGAGGACGGACGGAGGAAGGTCAGATGGTTTACCTATATACTGACCAAATGATATATATCACTATGTGAAGCCCTGAATCAACCTAGAAGGTCTATTTGTCATGTTTGATCATAGGAAGTCATAGGAAGGAAGAATTTCTCATTGGTGTTGATTCAACATGTGCATTTCGTAGTGGGAAGTCCTTATGGATATACATTGGCAATGGATACTGTCAACTTGCAGAAGAGCATGTTCACACTGACAATATAGCATATGTGTGATGGACACTGTCCATTAGCAATATGGGCATTTAACATCACGAATTAGACATTCTGTTAAATATTGCTGAAATGCCCAATTGTCTGGCTTGTTGAACTCGGGATGGCAGTGATAGTGTTTCCTCTCCCTCGCTAGTTGGTGTTGATTTCAGCCTGTCCATTTGGTGGTGGTAAATCCCTCATTAAATACATTGGAAATGTACAAATGTACACTGTCCATTTGCAATGTATTAAAATGGGCATTTACCATGATGAATTGGACATGCTCTAATACAGGTATTCCCAAACTGGGGGACACGCTCTAATACAGGTATTCCCAAACTGGGGGACACGCTCTAATACAGGTATTCCCAAACTGGGGGACACGCTCAAATACAGGTATTCCCAAACTGGGGGACACGCTCAAATACAGGTATTCCCAAACTGGGGGACACGCTCAAATACAGGTATTCCCAAACTGGGGGACACGCTCTAATACAGGTATTCCCAAACTGGGGGACACGCTCTAATACAGGTATTCCCAAACTGGGGGACACGCTCTAATACAGGTATTCCCAAACTGGGGGACACGCTCTAATACAGGTATTCCCAAACTGGGGGACACGCTCTAATACAGGTATTCCCAAACTGGGGGACACGCTCTAATACAAGTATTCCCAAACTGGGGGACACGCTCTAATACAGGTATTCCCAAACTGGGGGACACACTCTAATACAGGTATTCCCAAACTGGGGGACACGCTCTAATACAGGTATTCCCAAACTGGGGGACACGCTCTAATACAGGTATTCCCAAACTGGGGGACACGCTCTAATACAGGTATTCCCAAACTGGGGGACACGCTCTAATACAGGTATTCCCAAACTGGGGGACACGTGCAATGCCATCGGGGGTACGCCAAATAGAAAATGTGATTCACAAAAGGACATTTTAATTCACATTTTCAAACAATCTTTTCCAACGGGGCTGTACATTTGGGTTTTTCGTTTCACTGCCAAAAATAAAATGAAACCATCTAACAACACAATGTCAAATACAGGTCGCCTAGTCAAATAAATAACATCCAATCACATTAACCGTGACGGTCCCGTACGTAGCCAAACGTAGCTGCTGCTCGTGTTGGTATCTGTACTGATGGCGTAAAAGCCATGACAGGGAGACGTAGTGGAGTGGTAACGCGCGTGCAAGCAGTTGCTCCCGACGCCTCTTGGGTTCACTGCAGCATCAAGGGGCGAAGTATTGACATACTTTTTTAAATTGAGAGACGAGCTTAAAGTTTTCTTTACTGACCATCATTTTCACTTGTCTGGCCGCTTGCATGATGACGAGTTTCTCACACGACTGGCCTATCTGGCTGATGTTTTTTCTCGCCTGAATGATCTGAATCTAGGATTACAGGGACTCTCCGCAGCTATATTCAATGTGCGGGACAAAACACAGGTCTTTCCATCATTGCATGATTTTCTGTGTCCAATTGAACTCAAGCTTACGGACAATGTCAAATATGATATAGAGAAGCACCTGAGTGAGTTGGGTGCGCAATTACGCAGGTACTTTCCACCCTTTCTTTCTAAAATTATCCGCTGAAATTGTTGCAACCCCTATTACTAGCCTGTTCAACCTCTCTTTCGTATCGTCTTCCGCGGTCATCCCCCTCTTCAAAGGGGGAGACACTCTAGACCCAAACTGATATAGACATATATGCATCCTGCCCTGCCTTTCTAAAATCTTCAAAAGCCAAGTTAACAAACAGATCACAGACCATTTCAAATCCCACCGTACCTTCTCCACTATGCAATCTGGTTTCCGAGCTGGTCATGGGTGCACCTCATCCACGCTCAAGGTCCTAAACGATATCATAACTGCCATTGATAAAAGACAGTACTGTGCAGCAGTCTTCATCGACCTGGCCAAGGCTTTTGACTCTGTCAATCACCGCATTCTTATCGGCAGACTCAACAGCCTTGGTTTCTCAAATGACTGCCTCGACTGGTTCACCAACTACTTCTCAGACAGAGTTCAGTGTGTCAAATCGGAGGGCCTGTTGTCCGGACCTCTACCAGTCTCTATGGGGGTGCCACAGGGTTCAATTCTCGGGCCGACTCTTTTCTCTGTATATATCAATGATGTCACTCTTGCTGCTGGTGATTCTCTGATCCACCTCTATGCAGACGACACCATTCTGTATACTTCTGGCTCTTCTTTGGACACTGTGTTAACAAACCTCCAAACGAGCTTCCATGCCATACAACTCTCCTTCCGTGGCCTCCAACTGCTTTTAACTGATAGTAAAACTAAATGCATGCTCTTCAACCGATTGCTGCCTGAACCCTCCCGCCTGTCCATCATCACTACTCTAGACGGCTCTGACTTAGATTATGTGGACAACTACAAATACCTAGGTGTCTGGCTAGACTGCAAACTATCCTGCCAGACTCACATTAATCAAGCTAGTCATCTTGACTACTTTCTTGTCTCTTTCTCTCTTGCATCAAAGGTTAAAGTATTGATAGAAGACAGAATGCGATCGTATCATCGTCTAATTGGCCTTACACTTCAATGTTGTGATGCGAAACTACTTGTGAAATGCACTCAGAATCAAAAAAGCATTTTACCAGGTATTGTTCATCCTGATCAGACAGGTTTTTTACATGGACGAAACATTGGAGATAATATACAACAACTGTTTGAAAAACATGAAACATCAAAGAAGCCAGGCCTGGAATTTAAACAGATTTTGAAAAGGACTATGATAAAGTAAAGTAATACTGGATTTTATTTATAAATGCTTGGATTTTTTCCATTTCAGTGAGTCTCATCAAAGGGGTAAAAGTAATGCATAGCAACCCCCCGATGAACTCCTTAGTCATATTTCACTTTACCCACTCATGGCGCTGCCTTGTTTTTCAAATCATATGAGCAATTCGTTTCTCTCGTTTTATCTGGGATGATAAACCAGACAAGATAAAGCGTGCCTATCTATATAATGAATATGAACTGTGTGGGTTGAGATTATTAAATATAAAAGCCCTAAATCCTGTCTCTAAAAGTTTCACTTATACAAACGTTTTACTGGTATTGCTTGGGGGTGGGGAATGGATGGCAGCTCTCGGGGGAACTGTGTGGGGGGGACTCTAAAGGCTGATGGCCGGAGCTTACGTTCAGAGAACATGGTAACCACATTCTGGGTAGGTTCTATTTGACATTAAGGTAATGGTCTCTTGGAAACATTCCTTGCACATCAGAGGAACATTCCTATGATAATGACCTAATGAGACTCTTAAGGGAACGCTCTCTAAATTTCCGGGAATTTGTTGTTAGCTGGGATGGAACTGATGGTCATCTGCTCTTGTTGTGAATGTGTGTTGACGTGTTCTGCCCCCTCCCCCAGTTGTCTGCGACGGGCAGCCTATCACCACGGCGCTCCCTGTACCGTACCCTATCAGACGAGAGTGTGTGTAGCAGCAACAGGAAGGGCTCGTCCTACGCCTCCTCCCATAGTTCCATGCTGGACCAGGCGCTGCCCAATGACATCCTGTTCTCCACCACTCCACCCTATCACGCCACCCTGCCACCACGCATGCCAGGACAGGGGGGCTCCAACCTCAGGAGTAAGTATTGCATAAACACATCCACACACACACACACAATAGAGATGTAGCTAGCTAGTGTCATTAAGTGCGCATTACGACCTGTCACAGCCAGCTAATGCTCCCTCAATGAGACTGAAAGCTTAAAGCACTCACACTGAGAGAGAACCAGGCCATCTGAAAATGTATGAGCTGGAGAGATGTGTCCTCACTAGACTAGCCAGACCAGCGGAGACATGAACATGCTCAATCCTCATTAGGACAGCTACACTGTCAATCATACAGAATGTCCTGTTCACCTGTCAGACCCTGTCTCTCCCTTCCTCGGTTTAATTTCCATATTGGTATTCAGTGCTCTGGTGAGATAAAGAGAATGTCTTTGAAGTGCCGCTGTTCACCCTCTTAGCTGGTTCTTCTCTCTTCACCCTCTTAGCTGGTTCTTCTCTCTTCACCCTCTTAGCTGGTTCTTCTCTCTTCACCCTCTTAGCTGGTTATTCTCTATTCACCCTCTTAGCTGGTTCTTCTCTCTTCACCCTCTTAGCTGGTTCTTCTCTCTTCACCCTCTTAGCTGGTTCTTCTCTATTCACCCTCTTAGCTGGTTCTTCTCTCTTCACCCTCTTAGCTGGTTCTTCTCTCTTCACCCTCTTAGCTGGTTCTTCTCTCTTCACCCTCTTAGCTGGTTCTTCTCTCTTCACCCTCTTAGCTGGTTCTTCTTTCTTCACCCTCTTAGCTGGTTCTTCTCTCTTCACCCTCTTAGCTGGTTCTTCTCTATTCACCATCTTAGATGGTTCTTCTCTATTCACTTTAGCTGGTTCTTCTCTATTCACCCTCTTTGCTGGTTCTTCTCTAGTCACCCTATATGCTGGTTCTTCTCTATTCACCCTCTTAGCTGGTTCTTCTCTCTTCACCATCTTAGCTGGTTCTTCTCTCTTCACCCTCTTAGCTGGTTCTTCTCTCTTCACCCTCTTAGCTGGTTCTTCTCTCTTCACCCTCTTAGCTGGTTCTTCTCTCTTCACCCTCTTAGCTGGTTCTTCTCAATTCACCCTCTTAGCTGGTTCTTCTCTCTTCACCCTCTTAGCTGGTTCTTCTCTCTTCACCCTCTTAGCTGGTTCTTCTCTATTCACCTTAGCTGGTTCTTCTCTATTCACCCTCTTTGCTGGTTCTTCTCTAGTCACCCTATATGCTGGTTCTTCTCTATTCACCCTCTTAGCTGGTTCTTCTCTCTTCACCATCTTAGCTGGTTCTTCTCTCTTCACCCTCTTAGCTGGTTCTTCTCTCTTCACCCTCTTAGCTGGTTCTTCTCTCTTCACCCTCTTAGCTGGTTCTTCTCAATTCACCCTCTTAGCTGGTTCTTCTCTCTTCACCCTCTTAGCTGGTTTCTCCACTATTCACCCTCTTAGCTGGTTCTTCTCTCTTCACCCTCTTAGCTGGTTCTTCTCTCTTCACCCTCTTAGCTGGTTCTTCTCTATTCACCCTCTTAGCTGGTTCTTCTCTATTCACCCTCTTAGCTGGTTCTTCTCTTTTCACCCTCTTAGCTGGTTCTTCTCTCTTCAACCTCTTAGCTGGTTCTTCTCTCTTCACCCTCTTAGCTGGTTCTTCTCTATTCACCCTATATGCTGGTTCTTCTCTATTCACCCTCTTAGCTGGTTCTTCTCTCTTCACCCTCTTAGCTGGTTCTTCTCTCTTCACCCTCTTAGCTGGTTCTTCTCTCTTCACCCTCTTAGCTGGTTCTTCTCTATTCACCCTATATGCTGGTTCTTCTCTATTCACCCTCTTAGCTGGTTCTTCTCTCTTCACCCTCTTAGCTGGTTCTTCTCTCTTCACCCTCTTAGCTGGTTCTTCTCTCTTCACCCTCTTAGCTGGTTCTTCTCTATTCACCCTCTTAGCTGGTTCTTCTCTCTTCACCCTCTTAGCTGGTTCTTCTCTCTTCACCCTCTTAGCTGGTTCTTCTCTCTTCACCCTCTTAGCTGGTTCTTCTCTCTTCACCCTCTTAGCTGGTTCTTCTCTCTTCATCCTCTTAGCTGGTTCTTCTCTCTTCACCCTCTTAGCTGGTTCTTCTCTATTCACCCTCTTAGCTGGTTCTTCTCTCTTCACCCTCTTAGATGGTTCTTCTCTCTTCACCCTCTTAGCTGGTTCTTCTCTCTTCACCCTCTTAGCTGGTTCTTCTCTATTCACCCTCTTAGCTGGTTCTTCTCTCTTCACCCTCTTAGCTGGTTCTTCTCAATTCACCCTCTTAGCTGGTTCTTCTCTCTTCACCCTCTTAGCTGGTTTCGCCACTATTCACCCTCTTAGCTGGTTCTTCTCTATTCACCCTATATGCTGGTTCTTCTCTATTCACCCTCTTAGCTGGTTCTTCTCTATTCACCTTAGCTGGTTCTTCTCTTTTCACCCTCTTAGCTGGTTCTTCTCTCTTCACCCTATATGCTGGTTCTTCTCTATTCACCCTCTTAGCCTGTTATTCTCTCTTCAACCTCTTAGTTGGTTCTTCTCTATTCACCCTATATGCTGGTTCTTCTCTCTTCACCATCTTAGCTGGTTCTTCTCTCTTCACCCTCTTAGCTGGTTATTCTCTATTCACCCTCTTAGCTGGTTATTCTCTATTCACCCTCTTAGCTGGTTATTCTCTCTTCACCCTCTTAGCTGGTTCTTCTCTCTTCACCCTCTTAGCTGGTTCTTCTCTCTTCACCCTCTTAGCTGGTTCTTCACTATTCACCCTCTTAGCTGGTTCTTCTCTCTTCACCCTCTTAGCTGGTTCTTCTCTCTTCACCCTCTTAGCTGGTTCTTCTCTCTTCACCCTCTTAGCTGGTTCTTCTCTATTCACCCTCTTAGTTGGTTCTTCTCTATTCACCATCTTAGCTGGTTCTTCTCTATTCACCCTCTTAGCTGGTTCTTCTCTATTCACCCTCTTAGCTGTCTCTTCTCCCGTTGCCTTCTCATAACTGTCGTGCCTGATGGATAACTGATTGTTGTGAAGGGTAGCTGTTACGAGCTCTCTCTTCTCTCTATCTTTCTCCCCCACACTAAAACATGCCAATTTGGTAAGTAGTTGATCACTCTGAGTGAGATTCTCAAATTGGAGGGAGGGAAATATCTCTTTCTCGCTCTCCCCTCTCTCCCTCTCCTGTCATTTTCAAAGCCATCTCTGTGAAATAAAAGCCTGTATATTGCATTCCCTGTCTGTCAAGGAGAGGGCTGAAAGAGAGGGCGAGAGAGGAGAGAAGGGAAGAGAGAGAGGCAGATATAGTGAAATGATAGGGAGCGAAAGAGTACAACCTAAAACAGCCAACTAATGCATGCAGAGCAGAATTAGACCTGCTAATTATCAAAATACAGAAACCAGTCATTAAATTTTATACCTACCTAAAAGGAAGCGATTCCCAAACCTTCCATAACAAATCTATCCCCTACAGAGAGATTAACCTGGAGAAGAGCCCCATAAGCAAGCTGGTCCTGGGGCTCTGTTCACAAACACAAACAGATGCCACAGAGCCCCAGGACAGCAACACAATTAGACCCAACGAAATCATGAGAAAACAAAAAGATAATTACATGACACATTGGAAAGTAAAACTAGAATGAGCAAACTTGAATGTTATTTGGCCCTAAACAGAGAGTGCACAGTGACAGACTAACTAACCACTGTGACAGACCCAAAATTAAGGAAATCTTTGACTATGTACAGACTCAGTGAGCATAGCCTTGCTATTGAGAAAGGCAGCTGTAGGCAGACCTGGCTCTCAAGAGAAGACAGGCTATGTGCACACTGCGGACAAAATGAGGTGGAAACTGAGCTGCACTTCCTAACCTCCTGACAATTGTATGACCATATTAGAGACACATATTTCCCTCAGATTACACAGATCCACAAAGAATTAGAAAACAAAACCCAATTTTGATAAACTCCCATATCTACTGGGTGAAATACCACAGTGTGCCATCACAGCAGCAAGATGTGTGACCTGTTGCCACAAGAAAAGGGCAACCAGTGAAGAACAAACACCATTGTAAATACAACCAATATTTATGTTTATTTATTTTCACTTTTCACATCGTTACAACACTGCATATAGACATAATATGACAGTTGAAATGTCTCTATTCCTTTGGAACTTTTGTGAGTGTAATGTTTACTGTGAATTTTCTATTGTTTATGTATCTTTTGTTTATCTTTTTGACTTGCTTTGGCAATGTAAACATATGCATAAAGCCCCTTAAATTGAAATTGAATTGAAAGAAAGGGGTTGTTGATTGAGACGTAAAGACATCCAGTGAGACTAGCCATTTATCACCCTTCAGATCTCTTCTTCAGAGGAGAGAGGAGAGATGCTGTAATGGGAATTGTTAACATGGATACATTCATGGTCCATTAGGACAAGATAACACAACGTGTTTCCTCTTTCTGTAAGAAAATAATGTTCTGACTCTTTAGTTCTGTGTTTCTATATGTGGTTAGGTTATAAGAGCTCAGAAAAGACTCATTAGAGTCTCACTGTCCTCTGTAACTGGAACTGTGTCATCTCTATACTCCTTTACCTCACTGGGTCTTGTGTACGACTCCAAGCCAAAAAACATTGGGTCTTGTGTACGGCTCCTAGCCAAGGACACTGGGTCTTGTGTACGGCTCCTAGCCAAGGACACTGGGTCTTGTGTACGGCTCCTAGCCAATGACACTGGGTCTTGTGTACGGCTCTTAGCCAATGACACTGGGTCTTGTGTACGGCTCCAAGCCAAGGACCCTGGGTCTTGGGTACGGCTCCTAGCCAAGGACACTGGGTCTTGTGTACGGCTCCTAGCCAATGACACTGGGTCTTGTGTACGGCTCTTAGCCAAGGACCCTGGGTCTTGGGTACGGCTCCTAGCCAATGACACAGGGTCTTGTGTACGGCTCCTAGCTAAGGAAACTGGGTCTCGGGTACGGCTCCTAGCCAAGGACACTTGGTCTCGGGTATGGCTCCAAGCCAAGGACACTGGGTCTCGGCTACGGCTCCAAGCCAAGGACACCGGGTCTTGCGTACGGCTCCTAGCCAAGGACACTGGGTCTCGGCTACGGCTCCTAGCCAAGGACATTGGGTCTTGTGTACGGCTCCTAGCCAATGACACTGGGTCTTGTGTACGCCTCCTAGCCAAGGACACTGGGTCTTGTGTACGGCTCCTAGCCAATGACACTGGGTCTTGTGTACAGCTCCTAGCCAAGGAAACTGGGTCTCGTGTATGGCTCCAAGCCAAGGACACTTGGTCTCGGGTAAGGCTCCTAGCCAATGACACTGGGTCTTGTGTACGGCTCCTAGCTAAGGAAACTGGGTCTTGTGTACGCCTCCTAGCCAAGGACACTGGGTCTCGGCTACGGCTCCTAGCTAAGGAAACTTGGTTTTGTCTGTTTATTCTTACAAGATTTAGTGATCTTGTTGACAGAACAGTTGTTCCTGTTAGTTCCTGTTAGTGGTTATAAGGGCCTTCTCAAGGAAGGCCTTTTAGACATTTTCTCTGGTTCTGTGCTAGAGGTGAATTCATATGGATTCATCCACAAAGTCAAAGACATTTTGTGTACAATCGTGGCCAAAAGTTTTGAGAATAACACAAATATTATTAAACATTTCCACTGCATTTCAGCCCTGCCACAAAAGGACCAGCTGACATCATGTCAGTGGTTCTCTCGTTAACACAGGTGTGAGTGTTGACGAGGACAAGGCTGGAGATCACTCTGTCATGCTGATTGAGTTCGAATAACAGACCGGAAGCTTCAAAAGGATGGTGGTGCTTGGAATCATTGTTCTTCCTCTGTCAACCATGGTTACCTGCAAGGAAACATGTGCCGTCATCATTGCTTTGCACAAAAAGGGCTTTACAGGCAAAGATATTGCTGCCAGTAAGATTGCACCTAAATCAACCATTTATCGGATCATCAAGAACTTCAAGGAGAGCAGTTAAATTGTTGTGAAGAAGGCTTCAGGGCGCCCAAGACTGTCCAGCGAGGGCCAGGACCGTCTCCTAAATTTGATTCAGCTGCAGGATCGGGGCACCACCAGTACAGAGCTTGCTCAGGAATGGCAGCAGGCAGGTGTGAGTGCATCTGCACGCACAGTGAGGCGAAGACTTTTGGAGGATGTCTGGTGTCAAGAAGGGCAGCAAAGAAGCCACTTCTCTCCAGGAAAAACATCAGGGACAGACTGATATTCTGCAAAAGGTACAGGGATTGGACTGCGGTAAAGTAATTTTCTCTGATGAATCCCCTTTCCGATTGTTTGGGGCATCTGGAAAAAAGCTTGCCCGGAGAAGACAAGGTGAGCGCTACCATCAGTCCTGTGTCATGCCAACAGTAAAGCATCCTGAGACCATTCATGTGTGGGGTTGCTTCTCAGCCAAGGGAGTGGGCTCACTCACAATTTTGCCTAAGAACACAGCCATGAATAAAGAATGGTACCAACACATCCTCCGAGAGCAACTTCTCCCAACCATCCAGGAACAGTTTGGTTAACAGTTTGGTGACGAACAATGCCTTTTCCAGCACGATGGAGCACCTTACCAACAAGACCAAAGAGATGTGCATAGACTTCAGGAAGCGTACAACGCCTACCTCTGCAACATCTATCAGAGGTCAGAACATAGAGATTGTAGAGGAATATAAATATCTGGGTGTCCTTTTGGACAATAAGCTTCAGTGGAGTAAATGTACAGACCTGATCTACAGAAAGAGCCAACAGAGACTGTACTTTCTCAAAAAGCTGGGATCTTTTAATGTAGACTGTACTATACTGACTCTGTTAATGTAGACTGTACTATACTGACTCTGTTAATGTAGACTGGACTATACTGACTCTGTTAATGTAGACTAGGCTATACTGAATCTGTTTTACAAATCTTTCATTGAGAGTATTTTACCTTTTTGTATTGTTTGTTGGTTTGGCAATGCCACTGTCAGCCAGAGAAATATGCTGAGAAGGATTATCACCACAGCAAGCAAGGTACTTGGAGTCAAACAGACAGGCCAGGATGACATCTTTAAGGTCAGGGCCCTCCCCAAGGTACTTGGAGTCAAACAGACAGGCCTGGATGAGATCTTTAAGGTCAGGGCCCTCCCCAAGGTACTTGGAGTCAAATAGACAGGCCTGGATGAGATCTTTAAGGTCAGGGCCCTCCCCAAGGTACTTGGAGTCAAACAGACAGGCCTGGATGAGATCTTTAAGGTCAGGGCCCTCCCCAAGGTACTTGGAGTCAAACAGACAGGCCAGGATGAGATCTTTAAGGTCAGGGCCCTCCGTAAGGCTTTTAGACTTTTAGACCCAAGTCACCCCCTGAACCCGGACTTTGAACTACTCCCCTCTGGGCGCAGGTATAGGGCACCTGCGCTAAAAAAAGAACCAGACAATAATTTGTGCCAGGTGTGATATCCTTTCCCCATGGAGACAATAAAGTCAGTAAGTAACTATAAGGCAAAAGTGATAACTAAGTGGCTCGGGGAATAAAACATCGATATTTTGGGTCCATGGCCAGGAAACTCCCCAGACCTAATCCCATTGAGAACTTGTGGTCAATCCTCAAGAGGCGGGTGGACAAACAAAACCCCACAAATTCTGACAAACTCCAAGCATTGATTATGCAAGAATGGGCTGCCATCAGTCAGGATGTGGCCCAGAAGTTAATTGACAGCATGCCAGGGCGGATTGCAGAGGTCTTGAAAAAGAATGGTCAACACTGCAAATATTGACTCTTTGCATAAACTTCATGGAATTGTCAATAAAAGACTTTGACACTTATGAAACGCTTGTAATTATACTTCAGTATTCCATAGTAACATCTGACAAAAATATCTAAAGACACTGAAGCAGCAAACTTTGTGGAAATTAATATTTGTGTCATTCTCAACTTTTGGCCACAACTGTACTGGTCACTGACCTGCCTGTCTTCTCTCTCTCTCTCTTGAGATGAGTTCTGGTTCTCAGACGGCTCGCTGGCTGACAGGTCAAAGTTCAACGATCCTGGTCTCATGCCCCTCCCTGACCCCGCCGCCGGACTCGACTGGTCACACCTGGTGGACGCTGCACGCACTTTCGAAGGTAAGAAACAGGGGAGTGTGTGTGTCGTGTGTGTATGTGCATTAGCGTCTGTGTGATCGTGAGCATGTGTGTTTCTGCCACTGTTTGATATTGTAGCTGCTTTGGGTTAGTCTCTCTCCTCTCTCCTTCACACTACGCTTCCAATATGCTGCTTTGTGTTAGTCTCTCTCCTCTCTCCTTCACACTACACTTCCAATATGCTGCTTTGGGTTAGTCTCTCTCCTCTCTCCTTCACACTACACTTCCAATCTGCTGCTTTGGGTTAGTCTCTCTCCTCTCTCCTTCACCCTACACTTCCAATCTGCTGCTTTGGGTTAGTCTCTCTCCTCTCTCCTTCACCCTACACTTCCAATCTGCTGCTTTGGGTTAGTCTCTCTCCTCTCTCCTTCACCCTACGCTTCCAATCTGCTGCTTTGGGTTAGTCTCTCTCCTTCACACTACACTTCCAATCTGCTGCTTTGGGTTAGTCTCTCTCCTTCACACTACACTTCCAATCTGCTGCTTTGGGTTAGTCTCTCTCCTCTCTCCTTCACCCTACGCTTCCAATCTGCTGCTTTGGGTTAGTCTCTCTCCTCTCTCCTTCACCCTACGCTTCCAATCTGCTGCTTTGGGTTAGTCTCTCTCCTCTCTCCTTCACCCTACGCTTCCAATCTGCTGCTTTGGGTTAGTCTCTCTCCTCTCTCCTTCACACTACACTTCCAATCTGCTGCTTTGGGTTAGTCTCTCTCCTTCACACTACACTTCCAATCTGCTGCTTTGGGTTAGTCTCTCTCCTCTCTCCTTCACCCTACGCTTCCAATCTGCTGCTTTGGGTTAGTCTCTCTCCTCTCTCCTTCACCCTACGCTTCCAATCTGCTGCTTTGGGTTAGTCTCTCTCCTCTATCCTTCACACTACGTATCCAATCTGCTGCTTTGGGTTAGTCTCTCTCCTCTCTCCTTCACACTACGCTTCCAATCTGCTGCTTTGGGTTAGTCTCTCTCCTCTCTCCTTCACCCTACGCTTCCAATCTGCTGCTTTGGGTTAGTCTCTCTCCTCTCTCCTTCACCCTACGCTTCCAATCTGCTGCTTTGGGTTAGTCTCTCTCCTCTCTCCTTCACACTACGCTTCCAATCTGCTGCTTTGGGTTAGTCTCTCTCCTTCACACTACACTTCCAATCTGCTGCTTTGGGTTAGTCTCTCTCCTCTCTCCTTCACACTACGTATCCAATCTGCTGCTTTGGGTTAGTCTCTCTCCTCTCTCCTTCACACTACGCTTCCAATCTGCTGCTTTGGGTTAGTCTCTCTCGGATTGGTCTGCCATATAGAAGGCTTCTGTCTATTTGAGCTGGTCATTCTGTGTTGGTAATCCTGTTGAACACGGCTGGAGCTGCATAAGTGTTGCTCTCCACTTTCTGGAGGATCGAGTTTTGAAATCAGTGGAATTAGAGTATGATAGCTAAAGAGACGGAGAAAACACCTGTCTCCGGATTACATCTTCAACCTAAGGGCAACCGTGGCATGGCATCCGTGACAGGGAGATGCATCCATCATGTATGAGGATGTATACAGGTAAGATAGTCTAGCTAGCTACATTTTCAGATATTACACATTTCTAATTTTGACAGAAAGTGGTTTCATTTCAAGCTAAAGTGTACTGTTAGCTAGCAAGCTAAAGTTAGCTGGCTGGCTACCTAGATAACGTTATGTGTATGACGTTATTATTTGTATCACAGAACCGTTTGCTTTGCTAGTCAGAGCCTAATGTTAGCTAGCTAACATTGAACCTGTTTGGTTAGCTCCCAGCAGATTCATGCAAGGTAGTAATGACATGTTCATTGTTGTTTAACTAGCCAACGTTAGCTGGCTGGCTCCTTAGCTAATGTTACGTGATGTGTGTGATCCTATATGTTGTTTACCTAGCTCGTTTCATTGTTTACCTAGCTAGGTTCGTTGTTTACCTAGCTAGGTTCGTTGTTGTTTACCTAGCTAGGTTCGTTGTTGTTTACCTGGCTAGGTTCATTGTTGTTTACCTAGCTAGGTTCATTGTTGTTTACCTAGCTAGGTTCATTGTTGTTTACCTAGCTAGGTTCATTGTTGTTTACCTAGCTAGGTTCGTTGTTGACCTAGCTAGGTTCGTTGTTGACCTAGCTAGGTTCGTTGTTGACCTAGCTAGGTTCGTTGTTGACCTAGCTAAGTTCGTTGTTTACCTAGCTAGGTTCGTAGTTTACCTAGCTAGGTTCGTTGTTTACCTAGCTAGGTTCGTTGTTTACCTAGCTAGGTTTGTTGTTTACCTAGCTAGGTTCGTTGTTTACCTAGCTAGGTTCGTTGTTGTTTACCCAGCCAGGTTCGTTGCTGACCCAGCTAGGTTCGCTTTTGTTGACCTAGCCAGGTTCGTTTTGTTGACCTAGCCAGGTTCGTTTTTGTTGACCTAGCTAGGTTCGTTGTTGTTGACCTAGCTAGGTTCGTTGTTGTTGACCTAGCTAGGTTCGTTGTTGTTTACCTAGCTAGGTTCGTTGTTTACCTAGCTAGGTTCGTTGTTGACCTAGCTAGGTTCGTTGTTGTTTACCTAGCTAGGTTCGTTGTTGACCTAGCTAGGTTCGTTGTTGACCTAGCTAGCTAGCTACATGTCTTCAGCTAAAGTGTACAACACCCGTTGAATATGGCCGGTGTCAGTAAACGTCTGCCAAAAAGCGTAATGAAATTGTTGCCAGCAGAGCTGGTTAGGCTGTTTTCATGTTATCCAGAGGTAAACAAATCATCGGCCAGAGCGTCAGGTGTGCGCTCTCTGTGCGCTCTGAGAGCGAAACGAGATGGGTGGGGCTAAAGCTTAAGAGGGTGTGAACGATGCTGAATGGGTGGAGACAAAGAAGAGCTCTTCACTAGATACCAAAACATTCAAAGGCCATTTTCTCAAAAGTAAGTTTACAAGTTTATCAACTAATTCAAGCACAATTACTATCCCATTGTTCCTCAAAAATGCAGAGTATGATAAACTATTTGGTAGTCTCTACTTTCATCCAATGTAAAAAAAAGAAAATACACAATTTCAAATGTTTCTACATAAGACCGAATCCAGGTGTTGAGTCACAAATGGTTGCCGTGCATCACCCAGGTGGGTGCTATACATTGATGGTGGATGAGGTGTTTCCCACTACTATGTAAAGCTGTTTGAGTACCTCAGTTGGTAGAAAAGCGCTATATAAATCCAATCAATTATTAGGTCATTGTATTTCCTCTCAGTCCCCTGCAGACAATAGTGATTGAATGGCATTGGCTCTCCCTGGCTCTTTCTCTGTGCCTCAATTTCTCTTCTCTATGGTCTACTAGCTAGCTGTCTATTCATAGCATTTACTCTTCTCTTTGTCTGGATTTAAAGCATCCATCCTTTTGTCAGAGATGGAGATTTCTCAGAGGAGAGTTCAACCTCCTGAACAACCTCTGTCTGTCTGAGATCTGTTGTAGATCACGTATATTATTTACACACAATGTGTCTGCTTGGTTTATGACTACTAACTACTAATTTGTCGTGAATCATAGATGCTCAGCCAAGCTGTCTCTCTCTCTCTCTCTGTAGCCTCTAGCCAAGCTGTCTCTCTCTCTCACTCTCTGTAGCCTCTAGCCAAGCTGTCTCTCTCTCTCACTCTCTGTAGCCTCTAGCCAAGCTGTCTCTCTCTCTCACTCTCTGTAGCCTCTAGCCAAGCTGTCTCTCTCTCTCTGTAGCCTCTAGCCAAGCTCTCTCTCTCTCTCTCTGTAGCCTCTAGCCAAGCTGTCTCTCTCTCTCTCTGTAGTCTCTAGCCAGGCTGTCTCTCTCTCTCTGTAGTCTCTAGCCAAGCTGTCTCTCTCTCTCTCTGTAGTCTCTAGCCAAGCTGTCTCTCTCTCTCTCTGTAGTCTCTAGCCAGGCTGTCTCTCTCTCTCTCTGTAGTCTCTAGCCAGGCTGTCTCTCTCTCTCTCTGTAGCCTCTAACCAAGCTGTCTCTCTCTCTCTGTAGTCTCTAGCCAAGCTCTCTCTCTCTCTCTCTCTGTAGCCTCTAGCCAAGCTCTCTCTCTCTCTCTCTCTGTAGCCTCTAGCCAAGCTCTCTCTCTCTCTAGCCTCTAGCCAAGCTCTCTCTCTCTCTCTCTCTCTAGCCTCTAGCCAAGCTCTCTCTCTCTCTCTCTCTCTCTCTCTCTCTCTCTAGCCTCTCTCCAAGCTCTCTCTCTCTCTCTCTCTCTCTCTCTCTCTCTCTCTCTCTCTCTCTCTCTCTCTCTCTCTCTCTCTATGTAGTCTCTAGCAAGGCTGTCTCTCTCTCTCTGTAGTCTCTAAACAAGCTCTCATTCTCTGTAGTCTCTAGCCAAGCTGTCTCTCTCTATAGCCTCTAGCCAAACTGTCTCTCTCTGTCTCTCTGTAGCCACGTTTTCTCTGTCTCTCTCTCTAGCTTCTAGCCAAGATGTCTCCATCTCTCTCAGTATTCTCTAGCCAAGCTGTCTCTCTCTCTCTTTAATATCCTCCTCTATTCAATACTCAGCCATCTCTTTGTCTCTCCCTCTCTTCAATACTCTCTCACAGAAACAGTCTCTAGTCTACTCGGATTACAGGCGATTCTGTTGTTTGATTGCTGTCCAGGAAAATGGAACATGTAAATGCCTGAAAAGGAATCTGCTTTTAAAGCAGCCTATCTGTTATGTGTGTGCCAGACTCAGTCGATAGTGCCATCCCAAATGGCACCCTAGTCCCTATAGGCCCTGGTCAAAAGCAGTGCACTATATAGTAAACACGGTGCCATTTGGGACACAGATCAGTCTCTGTCTCTGCTTTCGTGGAACTGTTTGGTTTCACGGTTGTGACGCAGCCTGTGAACACGGAGGGAAACCTTCCATTCATATGGAAATAAGAGACTGCTCTCCCTAACCTTCTGTAACCCTGTGAGCCTGATCCAAACAGCTAACACAGGGCCCTGTTTCTGAAATGACACCCTGTTCACGATATAGAGCCCTGTGGGACCTGGTCAACAGTATTCCACTATATAGAGCCCTATGGGTCCTGGTCAACAGTAGTTCACTATATAGAACCCTTTGGGTCCTGGTCAACAGTATTCCACTATATAGAGCCCTATGGGTCCTGGTCAACAGTAGTCCACTATATAGAGCCCTATGGGTCCTGGTCAACAGTATTCCACTATATAGAGCCCTATGGGTCCTGGTCAACAGTAGTTCACTATATAGAACCCTTTGGGTCCTGGTCAACAGTATTCCACTATATAGAGCCCTATGGGTCCTGGTCAACAGTAGTCCGCTATATAGAGCCCTATGGGTCCTGGTCAACAGTAGTCCACTATATAGAGCCCTATGGGTCCTGGTCAACAGTAGTTCACTATATAGAGCCCTATGAGTCCTGGTCAACAGTATTCCACTATATAGAGCCCTATGGGTCCTGGTCAACAGTAGTCTACTATATAGAGCCCTTTGGGTCCTGGTCAACACTATTCCACTATATAGAGCCCTATGGGTCCTGGTCAACAGTAGTCCACTATATAGAGCCCTATGGGTCCTGGTCAACAGTAGTCTACTATATAGAGCCCTTTGGGTCCTGGTCAACACTATTCCACTATATAGAGCCCTTTGGGTCCTGGTCAACACTATTCCACTATATAGAGTCCTATTGGTCCTGGTCAACAGTAGTCCACTATATAGAGCCCTATGGGTCCTGGTCAACAGTAGTTCACTATATAGAGCCCTATGGGTCCTGGTCAACAGTAGTCTACTATATAGAGCCCTATGGGTCCTGGTCAACAGTAGTTCACTATATAGAGCCCTATGGGTCCTGGTCAACAGTAGTTCACTATATAGAGCCCTTTGGGTCCTGGTCAACACTATTCCACTATATAGAGCCCTTTGGGTCCTGGTCAACAGTAGTTCACTATATAGAGCCCTATGGGTCCTGGTCAACAGTAGTTCACTATATAGAGCCCTATGGGTCCTGGTCAACAGTATTCCACTATATAGAGCCCTATGGGTCCTGGTCAACAGTAGTCTACTATATAGAGCCCTTTGGGTCCTGGTCAACACTATTCCACTATATAGAGCCCTATGGGTCCTGGTCAACAGTAGTCCACTATATAGAGCCCTATGGGTCCTGGTCAACAGTAGTCTACTATATAGAGCCCTTTGGGTCCTGGTCAACACTATTCCACTATATAGAGCCCTTTGGGTCCTGGTCAACACTATTCCACTATATAGAGTCCTATTGGTCCTGGTCAACAGTAGTCCACTATATAGAGCCCTATGGGTCCTGGTCAACAGTAGTTCACTATATAGAGCCCTATGGGTCCTGGTCAACAGTAGTCTACTATATAGAGCCCTATGGGTCCTGGTCAACAGTAGTTCACTATATAGAGCCCTATGGGTCCTGGTCAACAGTAGTTCACTATATAGAGCCCTTTGGGTCCTGGTCAACACTATTCCACTATATAGAGCCCTTTGGGTCCTGGTCAACAGTAGTTCACTATATAGAGCCCTATGGGTCCTGGTCAACAGTAGTCCACTATATAGAGCCCTTTGGGTCCTGGTCAACAGTAGTTCACTATATAGAACCCTATGGGTCCTGGTCAACAGTAGTCTACTATATAGAGCCCTATGGGTCCTGGTCAACAGTAGTTCACTATATAGAACCCTATGGGTCCTGGTCAACAGTATTCCACTATATAGAGCCCTATGGGTCCTGGTCAACAGTAGTTCACTATATAGAACCCTGTGGAACATTAACAAACCCTACTCCCACCCATTTCAGTAAAAAGCTGAAGGATGTTTTATGAACATTTTACATGAACATTTGTCCATGTTCTGTTATAATCTGCACCCGGCACAGCCATAAGAGGACTGGCCACCACCTCACAGCCTGGTTCCTCTCTAGGTTTCTTCCTAGGTTTTGGCCTTTCTGGGGAGTTTTTCCTAGCCACCGTGCTTTTACACCTGCATTGCATGCTGTTTGGGGTTTTAGGCTGGGTTTCTGTACAGCACTCTGTGACATCAGCTGATGTAAGAAGGGCTTTATAAATACATTTGATTTGATTTGATGGAGCTGGAGAAAATGTAACCACTCAAATTCCTAGACATAGCTAAGGATGCAATGACTGACCATCCATGATATCACAATGATAGTTTTAACCATGTTTTGAGGCTATGCAGTGTTGTTTACAATTACATTGTTTACAAACAATAGAGTAAACAAGCTTCTCTTTTCGAGTTTGTCATAGATTTATGCTAACATTAAACAATATGATGACTGAGCCCGTTTCCTGCTTGTTGTGTCCCAGACCAGCGGGTGGCAACTTTCTGCACCATGACAGACATGCAGAGGGCCGAGGCACTGCAAATCTCACAGGAACTGACCAGACGCGTGGCTGCAGCTGAGGGGGCCGCCCTAGAGGCAGGGTGAGAACCTCATCACTAGTGATACACATACTATACTATACTATACTATACCATACCATACTATACTATACCATACCATACCATACTATACCATACTATACTATAATATACCATACCATACCGTACCATACCATACCATACCATACTATACTATACTATACTGTTACTATACTATACTATACTACCATACCATACCATACCATACTATACTATACCACACCATACCATACTATACCATACTATACCATACCATACTGTACCATACCACACCATACTATACTATACAAACCATACTATACTATAATAGACTATACCATACCATACTGTACCATGCCATACCATACCATGCCATACCATACCATACTATACTATACCATACCATACTATACCAAACCATACTATACCATACTATACCATACCATACTATACCATACCATGCCGTACTGTACTGTACTGTACCATACCATACTATACCATATCATACTATACCATACTATAATATACTATACTATACTATAATGTACTATACTATACCATAATATACTATATCATACCATAACATACTATACTATACTATACTATACTATACTATACTACACTATACTATACTATACTATGCCATGCCATACTATACTATACTATAAATGTACTATACTATACCATACCATACCATACTTTACAATATCACACCATACTAGTATATACTATACTATTCTATACTATATTGTAATGTACTATACCATATACTGTACTATACTCACTATACTCATACCATACCATACTATACTATACTATATACTATGCATACCATACTATACATACTATACTATACATATACCATACTATTGTATATACATATACCTTATACCATGCTATGTCTATGCTGTGCTAATATATACTATAATATACCATATATATAAGTATATTATACTATGCTATACTATAATTATACTCATACCATGCTATGCTATACCACATATGCTATAGTGCCATACTATGCCATACTGTATAAGTGCCATACTGTACCATACCACACCATGCTATATCATAGATACTATACAATGCTGTGATGGACCATACCATGTACCATGCATACTCATAAGTGCCATACCATGCCATACTCATGTGCCATGTATGCTATACCATACTATACCATGCTATATAGTAAATGTGCTAATACCATGCTATACCATGCTATGCCATGCCATGCTATCCGTACCGCATTTGGTTGCTATAGGTAACATCTTGTTGCCATACTATACCATACCATGCTATGCCATGCTATACTATACTATTAATGCTATGGTGTGCTATACTATACCATAATATGCTGTAATCATACCATGACATATACTGTATACTGCTGTACTAATGCTGTGTATACTATGCTGTGCTGTGCTGCACCATATGCTGTGCCATACATACTATATGTGCTATAGTACTGTGCTATGCATGCCATACCATGCTAAGTGCTATGCAGTGTACACCAGTACTGGTATAGTGCTGTGCTGTTCTGTGCTGTGTTGTATGTGATGTACTATGTATGCCATGCCATGCCGTGCTATGCTATGCCATACCATGCTATATATGTATACCATACCATGAATAATACCATGTGCTATGCTATACTATACCATCTCAAGTATACTATACTAACATTAACTGTGTAATATACTGTGCCATGACATGTGCTGTATGCCATGCCATATGCCAATATATGCTATGCTATATATATCTGCATATCATCTAATGCCATACCATGATACTACTGTCTATGCCTTACCATAATATATAAATACCATATCATGCCATATATATGTCTTATACTATACCATACCATACTATGCTGTACTGTACCATACCATATTATACCATGCTATGCCACACTGTGCCTAAGCTGTGTGCTATGCCATGTCGTGTGCCATATTGCTATAACATGCCATTTATACCAGTGCATGCTATGCTATGCAGTGCACTATGGCTATACTACGTCATTGCCAGTCACGTCATGTGGTGCTATACCATTCTATGCTATGCCCTTGCTATGCTATGCAATATGCTGTCTATACTATGCCACGTCATGCCATGCCACGTCGTAATGGGTTGCTATGCCATGAGGTTCTGTGCCATACCCACCTATGGCTGCAAGCGCTGTACTGTGCTGTGCCATGCCATCCATGGCTATGCTGTTACTTCATTGCATACTATAAGTGCTGTATGTGCGATACAATATGCTCATACCATACCATATCTTACTCATGTACTACACGTATATCATACCATACCACATCGTAATCGTACTATACCATACAATAGATACCATACTATGTGCTGTATATGCTATATATTCCATATATACTATACCATGCAATACCATAATATGATATGCTATACCATACCATATCTTACCATACTATACTACACCATATCATACCATACCACATCATATCGTACTATACCATACAATAGAATGCCATACCATACTATGTCATACTGTACTATACTATTCCATACTATACTATACCATGCAATACCATAATATGCTATGCTATACCATACCATATCTTACCATACTATACTACACCATATCATACTATACCACATCACACCACACTATACTGTACCAAACCGTACCATACTTTACCACGTCACATACCACTATACTATACTATTCCATACTAAACTATACCATGCTATGTCACACTATACTGTACTACATCACACAATACTATACCGCATCATATCATACTACACCATACCATACTGTACCATACTATACTATGCAATACTATACCATACTATACCGTACCATACTGTACTATGCCATAATTTACAATACTAAACTATACCATGCTATACCATTCCATGCCATACTATAATATACCATACCATACCATTCTATACCATAACATACTTTACTATACCTTACTATACCATTCCATACTAAACTATACCATACCATACCACAACGCATCACACCATTCAATACCATACCATACTATACCATACCACATCACACTACACTGTACCATACCATACTATACCATACCACACCACATCACACCATACTATACCAAATCACATCACTTCACACTATACAATTCCATACCGTACTATACTATACCACATCACACCATACAATATGATTCCATGCCACATCACACTACACTGTACCATACCATACTTTACCATACTATACCATTCCATACTAAACTTTACCATACCATACCACACGCATCACACCATACAATACCGTACCATACCATACCATACCACATCACACTACACTGTACAATACCATACAATACCATACCACATCACACTACACTGTACCATACCATACTTTACCATACCATACTATACCATTCCATACTAAACTTTACCATCACACCATACAATACCATACCATACCACATCACACCATACCGTACTTACTGTACTATACCATACCACACCATACTATACCAAATCACAGCACAGCACATCACACTATACTTTACCATACCATACTATACTATACCACATCACACCATACTATACCCTACCATATAGACATAAATTACAGCTGAGGGGAGCGCCCTAAAGGCAAGTTAGGAGCTGGCTTATCACCACCTCAAACAACCTCATCATGAATGCAAATACCTTATAGGCTAGTATGTGTCTTTTATAACCAACATAAACTCTCACTCAAATACCTTATAGGCTAGTATGTGTCTTGTATAACCAATATAAACTCTCACTTGATGTGTTTGTCCAGGAACAGCTCTCCCTCCACTCTGACTGGTAAAGTCAACCAACTGGAGGTGATCCTGAGACAACTGCAGTATGACCTCAGAAAGGTACGGCACACTCTTCGTCTTCGTCTCTTCCCACGCATCCAGAGACAATGGCCCTCAAATGAAAATGTGTTGGCACCTACATTTTTAGGTTCCCGAGAGGCGCAGCGGTCTAAGGCACTGCATCTCGGTGCTAGAGGCGTCACTACAGTCCCTGGTTTGATCTCGGGCTGTATAACAACCGGCCGTGATCGTGAGTCACATAGGGCGGCGCACAATTAGCCCAGCGTAGTAAGGGTTACGGGAGGGTCATTGTAAAAAAAAAAAAAATTCTTAACTGACTTAGTTAGCCTAGTTAAATAAAGGTTAAATAAAAAATTATGAAAAGTATTGAATGGTATGGTATGGTGAATTGGTGTAATGGTGTAATGGTGTAATGGTATGGTGTAATGGTGTAATGGTATGGTGTAATAGTGAAATGGTATGGTATGATGTAATGGTATAATGCCACGGTGCAATGGTGTAATGGTATGATTTAATGGTTTGATGTAATGGTGCAATGGTAAGGTGTAATGGTGTAATAATATGGTGTAATGGTATGATTTAATGGTTTGATGTAATGGTGTAATGGTGCAATGGTAAGGTGTAATGGTGTAATAATATGGTGTAATGTTATGTTGTAATGGTATGGTATGGTGTAATGGTCTAATGGTTTAATGGTATGGTGTAATGGTATAATGGTGTGTTGGTATAATAGTATGGTATAATGGCATGGTTATATTGTGTAATGGTGTAATAGTATGTTGTAATGGTACGGTGTATTGGTGTAATGGTATGGTGTAATGGTATAATGGTATGGTGTAATGGTGTATTTGTATGGTGTAATGATATGGTGTAATGTTATAATGATGTGGTGTAATGTGGGAATTGTATGGTATGGTGTTACGGTGAAATGGTAGGGTGTAGTGGTGTAATGCTGTGGTGTAATGGTATGGTGTAATGGTATGGTTTAATTGTGTACTGGTTTAATGGTGTAATAGTATGGTGAAATTGTATGGTGTAATGACCTGGTGTAATGGTGTAATGGTATGTCGTAATGTGTTGGTATGTGGTATGTGCATATGGTGTTATGGTGTAACGGTATAATGGTACGGTGAAATGGTGTAATGGTATGGTGAAATGGTGTAATGGTATGTCGTAATGTGTAATGATATGGTGTTATGGTGTAACGGTATAATGGTACGGTGAAATGGTGTAATGGTATGGTGAAATGGTGTAATGGTATGCTGTAATGGTGTAATGGTGTGCTGTAATTGTGTAATGGTGTAACTGTGTAATAGTATGGTGTAATGGTATGGTATGGTGCAATGGTATGCTGTAATGGTGTAATGGTATGCTGTAATTGTGTAATGGTGTAACTGTGTAATAGTATGGTGTAATGGTATAAATATATGGTGTAATTGTATGGTGTAATGTATAATGATATTGTGTAATGGTATGGTGTAATGATGTAAGGGTATGGTGCAATGGTATGGTATGGTGTAATGGTTTGGTGTAATGTATGGTATAATGGAATGGTACGGTCTAATGGTATGGTTTAATGGTTTAACGGTATGGTGTAATGGTTTAATGGCATAACGTATTGTGTAATGGTGTAATGGTATGGTGTAATGGTGTTATGGTGTAATAGTATGGTGTAATGGTGTAATGGTGTTATGGTGTAATAATATGATGTTATGGTGTAATGGTGTTATGGTGTAATGGTGTTATGGTGTAATAGTATGGTGTTATGGTGTAATAGTATAATGTTATGGTGTAATGGTGTTATTGTGTAATGGTGTTATGGTGTAATAGTATAATGTTATGGTGTTATGGTGTAATGGTGTAATGATGTTATGATGTTATGGTGTAAAAGTATGATGTTATCGTGTAATGGTGTTATGTTGTAATAGTATGATGTTATGGTGTAATGGTGTTATGGTGTAATAGTATGATGTTATGGTGTAATGGTGTTATGGTGTAATGGTGTAATGGTGTTATGGTGTAATAGTATGATGTTATGGTGTAATGGTGTTATGGTGTAATGGTGTTATGGTGTAATAGTATGGTGTAATGGTGTTATGGTGTAATAGTATGGTGTATGTTATAGTGTTATAGTGTTATGGTGTAATAGTATGATGTTATGGTGTTATGGTGTTATGGTGTAATAGTATGATGTTATGGTGTAATGGTGTTATGGTGTAATGGTGTAATGGTGTTATAGTGTAATGTTATGGTGTAATGGTGTTATGGTGTAATAGTATGATGTTATGGTGTAATGGTGTAATGGTGTTATGGTGTAATAGTGTGGTGTAATGGTGTTGTGATGTTATGGTGTTATGGTGTTATGGTGTAATAGTATGATGTTATGGTGTAATGGTGTAATGGTGTTATGGTATGGTGTTATGGTGTAATAGTATGATGTTATGGTGTAATGGTGTTATGGTGTAATGGTGTTATGGTGTAATAGTATGATGTTATGGTGTAATGGTGTTATGGTGTAATGGTGTTATGGTGTAATAGTATGGTGTAATGGTGTTATGGTGTAATAGTATGATGTTATGGTGTAATGGTGTAATGGTGTAATGGTGTTATGGTGTAATGGTGTAATTGTGTAATTGTGTAGTAGTATGGTGTAATGGTGTTATGGTGTTATGGTGTTATAGTATGGTGTTATGGTGTAATGGTGTTATGGTGTTATGGTGTAATAGTAGGGTGTAATGGTGTAATGGTGTTATGGTGTTATGGTGTAATGGTGTAATGGTGTTATGGTGTTATGGTGTAATGGTGTAATGGTGTTATGGTGTTATGGTGTAATAGTACGATGTTATGGTGTAATGGTGTTATGGTGTTATGGTGTAATAGTATGATGTTATGGTGTTATGGTGTAATAGTGTAATAGTATGGTGTAATGGTGTTATGGTGTTATGGTGTAATAGTATGATGTTATGGTGTAATGGTGTTATGGTGTAATAGTATGATGTTATGGTGTTATGGTGTTATGGTGTAATAGTATGATGTTATGGTGTAATGGTGTTATGGTGTAATAGTATGGTGTAATGGTGTAATGGTATGGTGTTATGGTGTTATGGTGTAATGGTGTAATAGTATGGTGTAATTGTGTTATGGTGTAACGGTGTTATGGTGTAATAGTATGGTGTAATGGTGTAATGGTGTTATGGTGTAATGGTGTTATGGTGTAATAGTATGATGTTATGGTGTAATGGTGTAATGGTGTTATGATGTAATGGTGTAATGGTGTTATGGTGTAATAGTATGATGTTATGGTGTTATGGTGTTATGGTGTAATAGTATGGTGTAATGGTGTAATGATGTTATGGTGTTATGGTGTAATGGTGTTATGGTGTAATAGTATGATGTTATGGTGTTATGGTGTAATGGTGTAATAGTATGATGTTATGGTGTAATGGTGTAATGGTGTTATAGTGTAATAGTATGGTGTAATGGTGTAATAGTATGGTGTAATGGTGTTATGGTGTTATGGTGTAATAGTATGATGTTATGGTGTAATGGTGTTATGGTGTAATGGTGTTATGGTGTAATAGTATGGTGTTATGGTGTTATGGTGTAATGGTGTAATAGTATGGTGTAATGGTGTTATGGTGTAACGGTGTTATGGTGTAATAGTTTGGTGTAATGGTGTAATGGTGTTATGGTGTAATGGTGTTATGGTGTAATAGTATGATGTTATGGTGTAATGGTGTTATGGTGTCATGGTGTAATAGTATGATGTTATGGTGTAATGGTGTTATGGTGCTATGGTGTAATAGTATGATGTAATGGTGTAATGGTGTTATGGTGTTATGGTGTAATAGTATGGTGTAATGGTGTAATGGTGTTATGGTGTTATGGTGTAATAGTAGGGTGTAATGGTCTAATGGTGTTATGGTGTTATGGTCTAATGTTATGGTGTTATGGTGTAATAGTATGGTGTGATGGTGTTATGGTGTTATGGTGTAATAGTATGGTGTTATGGTGTAATGGTGTTATGGTGTAATGGTGTAATAGTATGATGTTATTGTGTAATGGTGTAATGGTGTTAGGGTGTTATGGTGTAATAGTATGGTGTAATGGTGTAATGGTGTAATAGTATGGTGTAATGGTGTTATGATGTTATGGTGTAATGATGTTATGGTGTAATGGTGTTATGGTGTAATAGTATGGTGTTATGGTGTTATGATTTTATGGTGTAATGGTGTAATAGTATGGTGTTATGGTGTTATGATGTTATGGTGTAATGGTGTAATAGTATGGTGTAATGGTGTTATGGTGTTATGGTGTAATAGTATGATGTTATGGTGTAATGGTGTAATGGTGTTATGGTCTAATGGTGTTATGGTGTAATAGTATGGTGTAATGGTGTTATGGTGTAATAGTATGATGTTATGGTGTAAGGATGTTATTGCGTAATGGTGTTATTGTGTTATGGTGTAATAGTATGATGTTATGGTGTAATGGTGTTATGGTGTAATAGTATGATGTTATGGTGTAATGGTGTAATGGTATTATAGTGCAATAGTATGATGTTATGGTGTAATGGTGTTATGGTGTAATAGTATGGTGTAATGGTGTAACGGTGTTATGGTGTAATGGTGTTATGGTGTAATGGTGTAATGGTGTTATGGTGTAATAGTATGGTGTAATGGTGTTATGGTGTTATGGTGTAATAGTATGGTGTAATGGTGTAATGGTGTTATGGTGTAATAGTATGATGTTATGGTGTAATGGTGTTATGGTGTAATAGTATGATGTTATGGTGTGATGGTGTTATGGTGTTATGGTGTAAAAGTATGATGTTATGGTGTAATGGTGTTATGGTGTTATGGTGTAATAGTATGATGTTATGGTGTAATGGTGTAATGGTGTTATGGTGTTATGGTGTAATAGTACGGTGTAATAGTGTTATGATGTTATGGTGTTATGGTGTTATGGTGTAATAGTATGATGTTATGGTGTAAGGATGTTATTACGTAATGGTGTTATTGTGTTATGGTGTAATAGTATGATGTTATGGTGTAATGGTGTTATGGTGTAATAGTATGATGTTATGGTGTAATGGTGTAATGGTATTATAGTGCAATAGTATGATGTTATGGTGTAATGGTGTTATGGTGTAATAGTATGGTGTAATGGTGTAACGGTGTTATGGTGTAATGGTGTTATGGTGTAATGGTGTAATGGTGTTATGGTGTAATAGTATGGTGTAATGGTGTTATGGTGTTATGGTGTAATAGTATGGTGTAATGGTGTAATGGTGTTATGGTGTAATAGTATGATGTTATGGTGTAATGGTGTTATGGTGTAATAGTATGATGTTATGGTGTGATGGTGTTATGGTGTTATGGTGTAAAAGTATGATGTTATGGTGTAATGGTGTTATGGTGTTATGGTGTAATAGTATGATGTTATGGTGTAATGGTGTAATGGTGTTATGGTGTTATGGTGTAATAGTACGCAGTGTAATAGTGTTATGATGTTATGGTGTTATGGTGTAATAGTATGATGTTATGTTGTTATGGTGTTATGGTGTAATAGTATGATGTTATGGTGTAATGGTGTTATGGTGTAATGGTGTTATGGTGTAATAGTATGATGTTATGGTGTTATGGTGTAATGGTGTTATGGTGTAATAGTATGGTGGAATGGTGTTATGGTGTTATGGTGTAATAGTATGATGTTATGGTGTAATGGTGTAATGATGTTATTGCGTAATGGTGTTATGGTGTAATAGTATGATGTTATGGTGTAATGGTGTTATGGTGTTATGGTGTAATAGTATGATGTTATGGTGTAATGGTGTAATGGTGTTATGGTGTAATAGTATGGTGTAATGGTGTAATGGTGTAATAGTATGGTGTAATGGTGTTATGGTGTTATGGTGTAATAGTATGATGTTATGGTGTAATGGTGTTATGGTGTTATGGTGTAATGGTGTTATGGTGTAATAGTATGGTGTTATGGTGTTATGGTGTAATGGTGTAATAGTATGGTGTAATGGTGTTATGGTGTTATGGTGTACTAGTATGATGTTATGTTGTTATGGTGGAATGGTGTTATGGTGTAATAGTATTATGTTATGGTGTAATGGTGTTATGGTGTAATAGTATGATGTTATGGTGTAATGGTGTTATGGTGTAATAGTATGATGTTATGGTGTAATGGTGTTATGGTGTTATGGTGTAATAGTATGGTGTAATGGTGTAATAGTATGGTGTTATGGTGTAATAGTATGGTGTAATGGTGTAATGGTGTTATGGTGTTATGGTGTAATAGTAGGGTGTAATGGTGTTATGGTGTTATGGTTTAATGTTATGGTGTAATGGTGTTATGGTGTTATGGTGTAATAGTATGGTGTAATGGTGTTATGGTGTTATGGTGTAATAGTATGGTGTTATGGTGTAATGGTGTTATGGTGTAATGGTGTAATAGTATGATGTTATTGTGTAATGGTGTTAGGGTGTTATGGTGTAATAGTATGGTGTAATGGTGTAATGGTGTAATAGTATGGTGTAATGGTGTTATGATGTTATGGTGTAATGGTGTTATGGTGTAATGGTGTTATGGTGTAATAGTATGGTGTTATGGTGTTATGATGTTATGGTGTAATGGTGTAATAGTATGGTGTTATGGTGTTATGGTGTTATGGTGTAATAGTATGATGTTATGGTGTAATGGTGTAATGGTGTTATGGTGTAATGGTGTTATGGTGTAATAGTATGGTGTTATGGTGTAATGGTGTTATGGTGTAATAGTATGATGTTATGGTGTAATGGTGTAATGATGTTATTGCGTAATGGTGTTATGGTGTTATGGTGTAATAGTATGATGTTATGGTGTAATGGTGTTATGGTGTAATAGTATGATGTTATGGTGTAATGGTGTAATGGTGTTATGGTGTAATAGTATGATGTTATGGTGTAATGGTGTTATGGTGTAATAGTATGGTGTAATGGTGTAATGGTGTTATGGTGTTATGGTGTAATGGTGTTATGGTGTAATAGTATGGTGTAATGGTGTTATGGTGTTATGGTGTAATGGTGTTATGGTGTAATGGTGTTATGGTGTAATAGTATGATGTTATGGTGTAATGGTGTTATGGTGTAATAGTATGATGTAATGGTTGTATGGTGTAATGGTGTTATGGTGTAATGGTGTAATGGTGTAATGGTGTTATGGTGTTATGGTGTAATAGTATGATGTTATGGTGTAATGATGTAATGGTGTTATGGTGTAATAGTATGATGTTACTGTGTAATGGTGTTATGGTGTAATGGTGTTATGGTGTAATAGTATGATGTTGTGGTGTAATGATGTAATGGTGTTATGGTGTAATAGTATGATGTTACTGTGTAATGGTGTTATGGTGTAATGGTGTTATGGTGTAATAGTATGATGTTATGGTGTAATGGTGTTATGGTGTAATGGTGTTATGGTGTAATAGTATGATGTTATGGTGTAATGGTGTTATGGTGTAATGGTGTTATGGTGTAATAGTATGATGTTGTGGTGTAATGGTGTTATGGTGTAATGGTGTTATGGTGTAATGGTGTTATGGTGTAATAGTATGATGTTATGGTGTTATGGTGTTATGGTGTAATAGTATGATGTTATGGTGTAATGGTGTTATGGTGTAATAGTATGATGTTATGGTGTAATGGTGTTATGGTGTTATGGTGTAATGGTTTTATGGTGTAATAGTATGATGTTATGGTGTAATGGTGTTATGGTGTAATGGTGTTATGGTGTAATGGTGTTATGGTGTAATGGTGTTATGGTGTAATAGTATGATGTTATAGTGTAATGGTGTAATGGTGTTATGGTGTAATAGTATGATGTTATGGTGTAATGGTGTTATGGTGTAATAGTATGGTGTAGTGGTGTAATGGTGTTATGGTGTAATAGTATGATGTTATGGTGTTATGGTGTAATGGTGTTATGGTGTTATGGTGTAATAGTATGATGTTATGGTGTAATGGTGTTATGGTGTTATGGTGTAATGGTTTTATGGTGTAATAGTATGATGTTATGGTGTAATGGTGTTATGGTGTAATGGTGTTATGGTGTAATGGTGTTATGGTGTAATGGTGTTATGGTGTAATAGTATGATGTTATAGTGTAATGGTGTAATGGTGTTATGGTGTAATAGTATGATGTTATGGTGTAATGGTGTTATGGTGTAATAGTATGGTGTAGTGGTGTAATGGTGTTATGGTGTAATAGTATGATGTTATGGTGTTATGGTGTAATGGTGTTATGGTGTTATGGTGTAATAGTATGATGTTATGGTGTAATGGTGTTATGGTGTTATGGTGTAATGGTTTTATGGTGTAATAGTATGATGTTATGGTGTAATGGTGTTATGGTGTAATGGTGTTATGGTGTAATGGTGTTATGGTGTAATGGTGTTTATGGTGTAATAGTATGATGTTATAGTGTAATGGTGTAATGGTGTTATGGTGTAATAGTATGATGTTATGGTGTAATGGTGTTATGGTGTAATAGTAAGGTGTAGTGGTGTAATGGTGTTATGGTGTAATAGTATGATGTTATGGTGTTATGGTGTAATGGTGTTATGGTGTTATGGTGTAATAGTATGATGTTATGGTGTAATGGTGTAATGGTGTTATGGTGTAATAGTATGATGTTATGGTGTAATGGTGTTATGGTGTTATGGTGTAATGGTATAAATGTATAATGTTCTCTTTTCTCAATCACTACCAAGCCTACCTCTCTTCCTTCCTCTCCTTATTGTGTCTTGGCTGTCCTATTAACCCTGGGAAGAATACAGGGAAATCCATTTACTCTACAGCTGGCTGACTATATAAGTGAATGCCGCTTTTTTAAGTTGGTGGGAAAAGTCACGTAGCTAGTCTTATAAGCCAAGAACAACAGGGCGTGTTTGTAATTTTACAGCTTTTTGTGAACCCATACTTTTTTCCAAGTGAGTGATAAGAGACTGTTAGCTTCCATCTGAAACGGCTTCCATTTCAGACAAAACCCTAATGTTGAGTGTTGACTATGTTGATCTCCTCCTCAGGTTGAGGTTAGGGTTTGGGTCAGGGTCAGGGGTCAGTGTTAATATGATATGTTCTCTCTCTCTACCAGGAGAAGGAGGACAAGGTTCTGTTGCAGGTAGAGGTGCAGCACTTGAGACAAGACAACATGAGACTACAGGAGGAGAGTCAGACATCAGCCGCTCAGCTCAGGAAGTTTACTGAATGGTTCTTCCACACTATCGACAAGAAACCCTGAAACTCTACTGGAGTACTAATGCCCCTGGGGAACAATGAAACTTTACTACCCGGGGGGCAACAGAACTCTGAGGACTACTGCCATACTACTGCACTGAGATACCCACTGCCCAAGGATCAATGGAACCCTCTACTGCCCTGGCGGGGCAACTAAACTTCTCAAATGCCACATGGACAGACGGTTTCTACAAACTCATGCTAAAGGCCCCAGGGACAAAAAATAACTGTTTAAGGAAACCCTGTGCTGTGTGGGAGAGCCTGTCCTGGGGAACCCCTCTTTCTCTGTCCCTTGGGGAACCCCTCTGTCCTGGGGAACCCCTCTGTCCTGGGGAACCCCTTTTTTCTCTGTCCCCTGGGGAACCCCTCAAGAGGAATCAACTTAATGTCTGCTCCTTTATCTGCACCAGGAGGCACCAAGAGGAATCAACTTGGTCTGCTATTTGCACCAACCATGTGGCAGACCTGAACTGTAAAGGCACAGCGGGATAAAAAAAATCTATAAAAATGAATGTAGCTCAACTGACCGGAGAAGTATTTTTTACCGTCTGTTTCCTCAATGTTTCCTAAAGTCACAAACACCTGATGTTTGATCCAAACACTTTGATTTTAAATACTTTTGTTCAATCTTTATGTTCTTCAATGTTGTAATATAGAATCACAAAGGGGCAGTAGGGTTGATGTTAAAAGGTGCTCTCCTACTCTCACGTGTTGTCGCTGTCGGATGAAAACCTCTTATCTCCACAACAGAACATTTTCAGGAAATGGGAAAAACTGCCATATCCCATTAACAATTTACGAAACCTCCAAAGTTAATTTTTTTTCTTTCTTGTCCTAGAGTGATAGTGTTCGAAGTACATTGCAGGAAGTTACTGCTTTCAATTTCTGTAAACAAACTAAAATAAATACTAAATGGTAAAATTGCTAAAATTGAGTTACAAGGTTTTCATTCGACAGCATTTGTAAAACCTATCTACCACTAGTCTGTTTATATGCCACTGTCACCACGTCTTAGCAATAACGAAGTAGATGTTATTATAGAACTGTGTTTTTAAAGTTAGCAGCACAAATGTAAGTTCCTGTGGGGAGAATGCCGGTTGTATTTTATTTGTATTGATTCCTATAAGAGACTGTGCCTGTGGGTCTATAGGTGTAGAATAGTATGGGTCCTTTCTCTTTGCTTTCGTTGTTACTACTCTTAAACACATGCCTTGTCCGTGGATCGCTCAGCTGATACATAAACCTGGGCTGCATACCACAAGGCACACTATTCCCTACATAGTGCACTACTTTTGGTCAAGACTTGGTCAAAAGTAGTGCACTACACTCTAGGAATAGGGTGCCATTTGTGATGCAGCTTCTAATGTGTTTTAATCACAGTAGCAATCTGGGCCCATAGGGCTCTGGTCTAAAGTAGTGCACTATGTAAGGAATAGGGTGCCATAGGGCTCTAGTCATAAGTAGTGCACTATGTAGGGAATAGGGTGCCATAGGGCTCTAGTCAAAAGTAGTGCACTATGTAGGGTGCCATGTAGGATACAGCCAAATGTCAAAATATCTCTCTGTACAAAAACTCCTCTACTGAAGTGTCTTGTTGTATTTCATATTTACTGAAACTGATTTCACCTGAAGTTGTTTATTTGATTAATTAAGCATCATATAGATTTTCCTTTTTTCAGCACAAAGTTGGGAAAAAGCTCTGTTTATGTTGTAAAGTACGTGTGAAGCTTAATTTATATTAAAATTTACAAATGATTATTCTTGTTGACTGTGTCCCAGAGCTCTGGTCTAAAGTAGTGCACTAAATAGGGAATAGGGTGCCATAGGGCTCTGGCCCAAAGTAGTGCACTAAACAGGGAATAGGGTGCCATTTGGGACACAGAGGGTTTGTTTTGTTTTGTTTTGTTTTGGAGATGATTCCAACATTTGGACGCTGCTAGATAATAAGTCTGTTGGTTTGTTGCTTTTACAGGATAACAATGTCTTTCTACGTTTAACAGTTTCAGCTCACATGGGACATGATAGGTTGCTTTGGTTTTCTAAATAAATGTAGTATGAAAATAATGACTGACTTGTATTGTGGTGTTTTAGTTCACAAAACAGTGACAACAACATGTACTCTGCCACTGTACAGTGTTACTATAGTATACCCTACTCTATTGACAGTGGTAGTAGTATGTTACTATAGTATACCCGACTCTATTGACAGTGGTAGTAGTATGTTACTATAGTATACCCTACTCTATTGACAGTGGTAGTAGTATGTTACCGTAGTATGCCCTACTCTATTGACCGTGGTAGTAGCATGTTACTATAGTATACCCTACTCTATTGACAGTGGTAGTAGTATGTTACTATAGTATACCGTACTCTATTGACAGTGGTAGTAGTATGTTACTATAGTATACCGTACTCTATTGACAGTGGTAGTAGTATGTTATTATAGTATACCCTACTCTATTGCCATTGGTAGTAGTATGTTTTTATAGTATACCCTACTCTATTGACTATGGTAGTAGTGTGTTACTATAGCATACCCTACTCTATTGACAGTGGTAGTAGTATGTTACTATAGCATACCCTACTCTATTGACAGTGGTAGTAGTATGTTACTATGTATACCTACTCTATTGACTATGGTAGTAGTATGTTACTATAGCATACCCTACTCTATTGACAGTGGTAGTAGTATGTTATTATAGTATACCCTACTCTATTGACTATGGTAGTAGTATGTTACTATAGCATAACCTACTCTATTGACTATAGTAGTAGTATGTTACTATTGTGGACCTTACTCTATTGACAGTGGTAGTAGAATGTTACTATTGTATACCCTACTCTATTGACAGTGGTAGTAGTATGTTACTATAGTATACCCTACTCTATTGACAGTGGTAGTAGTATGTTACTATAGTATACCCTACTCTATTGACAGTGGTAGTAGTATGTTACTATAGCATACCCTACTCTATTGACAGTGGAAGTAGTATGTTACTATAGTATACCCTACTCTATTGACAGTGGTAGTAGTATGTTATTATAGTATATCCTACTCTATTGACAGTGGTAGTAGTATGTTACTATAGTATACCTTACTCTATTGACTATGGTAGTAGAATGTTACTATAGTATACCCTACTCTATTGACAGTGGTAGTAGAGATATTTACTATAGTATACCCTACTCTATTGACAGTGGTAGTAGTATGTTACTATAGTATACCCTACTCTATTGACAGTGGTAGTAGTATGTTACTATAGTATACCCTACTCTATTGACAGTGGTAGTAGAGATGTTACTATAGTATACCCTACTCTATTGACAGTGGTAGTAGTATGTTACTATAGTATACCCTACTCTATTGACAGTTGTAGTAGTATGTTTTTATAGTATACCCTACTCTATTGACTATGGTAGTAGAATGTTACTATAGTATACCCTACTCTATTGACAGTGGTAGTAGTATGTTACTATAGCATACCCTACTCTATTGACAGTGGTAGTAGAATGTTACTATAGTATACCCTACTCTATTGACTATGGTAGTAGTATGTTACTATAGCATAACCTACTCTATTGACTATAGTAGTAGTATGTTACTATTGTGGACCTTACTCTATTGACAGTGGTAGTAGAATGTTACTATTGTATACCCTACTCTATTGACAGTGGTAGTAGTATGTTACTATAGTATACCCTACTCTATTGACAGTGGTAGTAGTATGTTACTATAGTATACCCTACTCTATTGACAGTGGTAGTAGTATGTTACTATAGTATACCCTACTCTATTGACAGTAGTAGTATGTTACTATAGCATACCCTACTCTATTGACAGTGGTAGTAGTATGTTCCTATAGTATACCCTACTCTATTGACAGTGGTAGTAGTATGTTACTATAGTATACCCTACTCTATTGACAGTGGTAGTAGTATGTTATTATAGTATACCCTACTCTATTGACAGTGGTAGTAGTATGTTACTTTTGTGTACCCTACTCTATTGACAGTGGTAGTAGTATGTTACTATAGCATACCCTACTCTATTGACAGTGGTAGTAGTATGTTACTATAGTATACCCTACTCTATTGACAGTGGTAGTAGTATGTTACTATAGTATACCCTACTCTATTGACAGTGGTAGTAGTATGTTACTATAGTATACCCTACTCTATTGACAGTGGTAGTAGTATGTTACCATAGTATACCCTACTCTATTGACCGTGGTAGTAGAATGTTACTATAGTATACCCTACTCTATTGACAGTGGTAGTAGTATGTTACTATAGTATACCCTACTCTATTGACAGTGGTAGTAGTATGTTACTATAGTATACCCTACTCTATTGACTGTGGTAGTAGTATGTTACTATAGCATACCCTACTCTATTGACAGTGGTAGTAGTATGTTACTATAGTATACCCTACTCTATTGACAGTAGTAGTAGTATGTTACTATTGTGTACCCTACTCTATTGACAGTGGTAGTAGTATGTTACTATAGTATACCCTACTCTATTGACAGTGGTAGTAGTATGTTACTATTGTGTATACCCTACTCTATTGACAGTGGTAGTAGTATGTTACTATAGTATACCCTACTCTATTGACAGTGGTAGTAGTATGTTACTATAGTATACCCTACTCTATTGACAGTGGTAGTAGTATGTTACTATAGTATACCCTACTCTATTGACAGTGGTAGTAGTATGTTACTATAGTATACCCTACTCTATTGACAGTGGTAGTAGTATGTTACTATAGTATACCCTACTCTATTGACAGTGGTAGTAGTATGTTACTATAGTATACCCTACTCTATTGACAGTGGTAGTAGTATGTTACTATAGTATACCCTACTCTATTGACAGTGGTAGTAGTATGTTACTATAGTATACCCTACTCTATTGACAGTGGTAGTAGTATGTTACTATAGTATACCCTACTCTATTGACAGTGGTAGTAGTATGTTACTATAGTATACCCTACTCTATTGACAGTGGTAGTAGTATGTTACTATAGTATACCCTACTCTATTGACAGTGGTAGTAGTATGTTACTATAGTATACCCTACTCTATTGACAGTGGTAGTAGTATGTTACTATAGTATACCCTACTCTATTGACAGTGGTAGTAGTATGTTACTATAGTATACCCTACTCTATTGACAGTGGTAGTAGTATGTTACTATAGTATACCCTACTCTATTGACAGTGGTAGTAGTATGTTACTATAGTATACCCTACTCTATTGACAGTGGTAGTAGTATGTTACTATAGTATACCCTACTCTATTGACAGTGGTAGTAGTATGTTATTATAGTATAACCTAGTATATTGACAGTGGTAGTAGTATGTTACTATAGTATACCCTACTCTATTGACTATGGTAGTAGTATGTTACTATTGTGTACCCTACTCTATTGACAGTGGTAGTAGTATGTTTTTATAGTATACCCTACTCTATTGACAGTGGTAGTAGTATGTTATTATAGTATACCCTACTCTATTGACAGTGGTAGTAGTATGTTACTATAGTATAACCTAGTATATTGACAGTGGTAGTAGTATGTTACTATAGTATACCCTACTCTATTGACTATGGTAGTAGTATGTTACTATTGTGTACCCTACTCTATTGACAGTGGTAGTAGTATGTTTTATAGTATACCCTACTCTATTGACAGTGGTAGTAGTATGTTATTATAGTATACCCTACTCTATTGACAGTGGTAGTAGTATGTTACTATAGTATACCCTACTCTATTGACAGTGGTAGTAGTATGTTTTTATAGTATACCCTACTCTATTGACAGTGGTAGTAGTATGTTACTATAGTATAACCTAGTATATTGACAGTGGTAGTAGTATGTTACTATAGTATACCCTACTCTATTGACTATGGTAGTAGTATGTTACTATTGTGTACCCTACTCTATTGACAGTGGTAGTAGTATGTTTTATAGTATACCCTACTCTATTGACAGTGGTAGTAGTATGTTATTATAGTATACCCTACTCTATTGACAGTGGTAGTAGTATGTTACTATAGTATACCCTACTCTATTGACAGTGGTAGTAGTATGTTACTATAGTATACCCTACTCTATTGACTATGGTAGTAGTATGTTACTATTGTGTACCCTACTCTATTGACAGTGGTAGTAGTATGTTTTATAGTATACCCTACTCTATTGACAGTGGTAGTAGTATGTTATTATAGTATACCCTACTCTATTGACAGTGGTAGTAGTAATGTTACTATAGTAAACCCTACTCTATTGACAGTGGTAGTAGTATGTTACTATAGTATACCCTACTCTATTGACAGTGGTAGTAGTATGTTACTATAGTATACCCTACTCTATTGACAGTGGTAGTAGTATGTTACTATAGTATACCTTACTCTATTGACAGTGGTAGTAGTATGTTACTATAGTATACCCTACTCTATTGACAGTGGTAGTAGTATGTTACTATAGCATACCCTACTCTATTGACAGTGGTAGTAGTATGTTACCATAGTATACCCTACTCTATTGACCGTGGTAGTAGAATGTTACTATAGTATACCCTACTCTATTGACAGTGGTAGTAGTATGTTACTATAGTATACCCTACTCTATTGACAGTGGTAGTAGTATGTTACTATAGTATACCCTACTCTATTGACTATGGTAGTAGTATGTTACTATAGCATACCCTACTCTATTGACAGTGGTAGTAGTATGTTATTGTAGTATACCTTACTCTATTGACTATAGTAGTAGTATGTTACTATTGTGTACCTTACTCTATTGACAGTGGTAGTAGAATGTTACTATAGTATACCCTACTCTATTGACAGTGGTAGTAGTATGTTACTATTGTGTAACCTACTCTATTGACAGTGGTAGTAGTATGTTACTATAGTATACCCTACTCTATTGACAGTGGTTGTAGTATGTTACTATAGCATACCCTACTCTATTGACAGTGGTAGTATAATGTTACTATAGTAAACCCTACTCTATTGACAGTGGTAGTAGTATGTTACTATAGTATACCCTACTCTATTGACAGTGGTAGTAGTATGTTACTATAGTATACCCTACTCTATTGACAGTGGTAGTAGTATGTTACTATAGTATACCCTACTCTATTGACAGTGGTAGTAGTATGTTACTACAGTATACCCTACTCTATTGACAGTGGTAGTACTATGTTACTATAGTATACCCTTCTCTATTGACAGTGGTAGTAGTATGTTACTATAGCATACCCTACTCTATTGACAGTGGTAGTAGTATGTTACTATAGTATACCCTACTCTATTGACAGTGGTAGTAGTATGTTACTATAGTATACCCGACTCTATTGACAGTGGTAGTAGTATGTTACTATAGTATACCCTACTCTATTGACAGTGGTAGTAGTATGTTACCATATTATGCCCTACTCTATTGACCGTGGTAGTAGAATGTTACCATAGTATACCCTACTCTATTTACAGTGATAGTAGTATTTTACTATAGTATACCCTACTCTATTGACAGTGGTAGTAGTATGTTACTATAGTATACCCTACTCTATTGACAGTGGTAGTAGTATGTTACTATAGTATACCCTACTCTATTGACAGTGGTAGTAGTATGTTATTATAGTATAACCTAGTATATTGACAGTGGTAGTAGTATGTTACTATAGTATACCCTACTCTATTGACTATGGTAGTAGTATGTTACTATTGTGTACCCTACTCTATTGACAGTGGTAGTAGTATGTTTTTATAGTATACCCTACTCTATTGACAGTTGTAGTAGTATGTTATTATAGTATACCCTACTCTATTGACAGTGGTAGTAGAATGTTACTATAGTATAACCTAGTATATTGACAGTGGTAGTAGTATGTTACTATAGTATACCCTACTCTATTGACTATGGTAGTAGTATGTTACTATTGTGTACCCTACTCTATTGACAGTGGTAGTAGTATGTTTTTATAGTATACCCTACTCTATTGACAGTGGTAGTAGTATGTTATTATAGTATACCCTACTCTATTGACTATGGTAGTAGTATGTTACTATTGTGTACCCTACTCTATTGACAGTGGTAGTAGTATGTTTTTATAGTATACCCTACTATATTGTCTATGGTAGTAGAATGTTACTATAGTATAACCTAGTATATTGACAGTGGTAGTAGTATGTTACTATAGTATACCCTACTCTATTGACTATGGTAGTAGTATGTTACTATTGTGTACCCTACTCTATTGACAGTGGTAGTAGTATGTTTTTATAGTATACCCTACTCTATTGACAGTTGTAGTAGTATGTTACTATAGTATAACCTAGTATATTGACAGTGGTAGTAGTATGTTACTATAGTATACCCTACTCTATTGACTATGGTAGTAGTATGTTACTATTGTGTACCCTACTCTATTGACAGTGGTAGTAGTATGTTTTTATAGTATACCCTACTCTATTGACAGTGGTAGTAGTATGTTATTATAGTATACCCTACTCTATTGACTATGGTAGTAGTATGTTACTCTTGTGTACCCTACTCTATTGACAGTGGTAGTAGTATGTTTTTATAGTATACCCTACTCTATTGACAGTGGTAGTAGTATGTTATTATAGTATACCCTACTCTATTGACAGTGGTAGTATAATGTTACTATAGTAAACCCTACTCTATTGACAGTGGTAGTAGTATGTTACTATAGTATACCCTACTCTATTGACAGTGGTAGTAGTATGTTACTATAGTATACCCTACTCTATTGACAGTGGTAGTAGTATGTTACTATAGTATACCTTACTCTATTGACAGTGGTAGTAGTATGTTACTATAGCATACCCTACTCTATTGACAGTGGTAGTAGTATGTTACTATAGTATACCCGACTCTATTGACAGTGGTAGTAGTATGTTACTATAGTATACCCTACTCTATTGACTATGGTAGTAGTATGTTACTATTGTGTACCCTACTCTATTGACAGTGGTAGTAGTATGTTTTTATAGTATACCCTACTCTATTGACAGTGGTAGTAGTATGTTATTATAGTATACCCTACTCTATTGACAGTGGTAGTATAATGTTACTATAGTAAACCCTACTCTATTGACAGTGGTAGTAGTATGTTACTATAGTATACCCTACTCTATTGACAGTGGTAGTAGTATGTTACTATAGTATACCCTACTCTATTGACAGTGGTAGTAGTATGTTACTATAGTATACCTTACTCTATTGACAGTGGTAGTAGTATGTTACTATAGTATACCCTACTCTATTGACAGTGGTAGTAGTATGTTACTATAGTATACCCTACTCTATTGACAGTGGTAGTAGTATGTTACTATAGCATACCCTACTCTATTGACAGTGGTAGTAGTATGTTACTATAGTATACCCGACTCTATTGACAGTGGTAGTAGTATGTTACTATAGTATACCCTACTCTATTGACAGTAGTAGAAGTATGTTACCATAGTATACCCTACTCTATTGACTATAGTAGTAGTATGTTACTATAGCATACCCTACTCTATTGACTATAGTAGTAGTATGTTACTATAGTATACCCTACTCTATTGACTATGGTAGTAGAAAGTTACTATAGTATACCCTACTCTATTGACAGTGGTAGTAGTATGTTACTATAGCATACCCTACTCTATTGACAGTGGTAGTAGTAGTAGTATGTTACTATAGTATACCCTACTCTATTGACTATGGTAGTAGAATGTTACTATAGTATACCCTACTCTATTGACAGTGGTAGTAGTATGTTACTAAAGCATACCCTACTCTATTGACAGTGGTAGTAGAGATGTTACTATAGTATACCCTACTCTATTGACAGTGGTTGTAGAATGTTACTATAGCATACCCTACTCTATTGACAGTGGTAGTAGTATGTTACTATAGTATACCCTACTCTATTGACAGTGGTAGTAGAGATGTTACTATAGAATACCCTACTCTATTGACAGTGGTAGTAGTATGTTACTATAGCATACCCTACTCTATTGACAGTGGTAGTAGTATGTTACTATAGCATACCCTACTCTATTGACAGTGGTAGTAGTATGTTACTCTTGTGTACCTTACTCTATTGACAGTTGTAGTAGTATGTTACTATAGTATACCCTACTCTATTGACTATGGTAGTAGAATGTTACTATTGTATACCCTACTCTATTGACTATGGTAGTAGTATGTTACTATAGAACACCCTAATATATTGACAGTGGTAGTAGTATGTTATTATAGTATAACCTACTCTATTGACTATGGTAGTAGAATGTTACTATAGTATACTCTACTCTATTGACAGTGGTAGTAGTAGGTTACTATAGCATACCCTACTCTATTGACAGTGGTAGTAGTATGTTATTATAGTATACCCTACTCTATTGACTATGGTAGCAGAATGTTACTATAGTATACCCTACTCTATTGACAGTGGTAGGAGTGTGTTACTATAGTATACCCTACTCAATTGACAGTGGTAGTAGTATGTTACTATAGTATACCCTACTCGATTGACTATGGTAGTAGAATGTTACTATAGTATACTCAACTCTATTGACAGTTGTAGTAGTATTTTACTATAGTATAACCTACTCTATTGACTATGGTAGTAGTATGTTACTATATACTATAGTATACCCTAGTATATTGACAGTGGTAGTAGAATGTTACTATAGCATACCCTACTCTATTGACAGTGGTAGTAGTATGTTACTATAGTATACCCTACTCTATTGACAGTGGTAGTAGTATGTTACTATAGCATACCCTACTCTATTGACAGTGGTAGTAGTATTTGTTACTATAGTATACCCGACTCTATTGACAGTGGTAGTAGTATGTTACTATAGTATACCCTACTCTATTGACAGTAGTAGAAGTATGTTACCATAGTATACCCTACTCTATTGACTATAGTAGTAGTATGTTACTATAGCATACCCTACTCTATTGACTATAGTAGTAGTATGTTACTATAGTATACCCTACTCTATTGACTATGGTAGTAGAAAGTTACTATAGTATACCCTACTCTATTGACAGTGGTAGTAGTATGTTACTATAGCATACCCTACTCTATTGACAGTGGTAGTAGTATGTTACTATAGTATACCCTACTCTATTGACTATGGTAGTAGAATGTTACTATAGTATACCCTACTCTATTGACAGTGGTAGTAGTATGTTACTAAAGCATACCCTACTCTATTGACAGTGGTAGTAGAATGTTACTATAGTATACCCTACTCTATTGACAGTGGTTGTAGAATGTTACTATAGCATACCCTACTCTATTGACAGTGGTAGTAGTATGTTACTATAGTATACCCTACTCTATTGACAGTGGTAGTAGAATGTTACTATAGAATACCCTACTCTATTGACAGTGGTAGTAGTATGTTACTATAGCATACCCTACTCTATTGACAGTGGTAGTAGTATGTTACTATAGCATACCCTACTCTATTGACAGTGGTAGTAGTATGTTACTCTTGTGTACCTTACTCTATTGACAGTTGTAGTAGTATGTTACTATAGTATACCCTACTCTATTGACTATGGTAGTAGAATGTTACTATTGTATACCCTACTCTATTGACTATGGTAGTAGTATGTTACTATAGAACACCCTAATATATTGACAGTGGTAGTAGTATGTTATTATAGTATAACCTACTCTATTGACTATGGTAGTAGAATGTTACTATAGTATACTCTACTCTATTGACAGTGGTAGTAGTAGGTTACTATAGCATACCCTACTCTATTGACAGTGGTAGTAGTATGTTATTATAGTATACCCTACTCTATTGACTATGGTAGCAGAGATGTTACTATAGTATACCCTACTCTATTGACAGTGGTAGGAGTGTGTTACTATAGTATACCCTACTCAATTGACAGTGGTAGTAGTATGTTACTATAGTATACCCTACTGATTGACTATGGTAGTAGAATGTTACTATAGTATACTCAACTCTATTGACAGTTGTAGTAGTATTTTACTATAGTATAACCTACTCTATTGACTATGGTAGTAGTATGTTACTATATACTATAGTATACCTAGTATATTGACAGTGGTAGTAGAATGTTACTATAGAATACCCTTCTCTATTGACAGTGGTAGTAGTATGTTACTATAGTATACCCTACTCTATTGACAGTGGTAGTAGTTTGTTACTATAGTATACCCTAGTATATTGACAGTGGTAGTAGTATGTTAATATAGTATACCCTAGTCTATTGACAGTGGTAGTAGTATGCTACTATAGTATACCCTACTCTATTGACAGTGGTAGTAGTATGTTACTATAGTATACCCTACTCTATTGACAGTTGTAGTAGTATGTTACTATAGTATACCCTACTCTATTGACAGTGGTAGTAGTATGTTATTATAGTATACCCTACTCTATTGACTATGGTAGTAGTATGTTACTATTGTGTACCCTACTCTATTGACAGTGGTAGTAGTATGTTTTTATAGTATACCCTACTCTATTGACAGTGGTAGTAGTATGTTATTATAGTATACCCTACTCTATTGACAGTGGTAGTATAATGTTACTATAGTAAACCCTACTCTATTGACAGTGGTAGTAGTATGTTACTATAGTATACCCTACTCTATTGACAGTGGTAGTAGTATGTTACTATAGTATACCCTACTCTATTGACAGTGGTAGTAGTATGTTACTATAGTATACCTTACTCTATTGACAGTGGTAGTAGTATGTTACTATAGTATACCCTACTCTATTGACAGTGGTAGTAGTATGTTACTATAGTATACCCTACTCTATTGACAGTGGTAGTAGTATGTTACTATAGCATACCCTACTCTATTGACAGTGGTAGTAGTATGTTACTATAGTATACCCGACTCTATTGACAGTGGTAGTAGTATGTTACTATAGTATACCCTACTCTATTGACTATGGTAGTAGTATGTTACTATTGTGTACCCTACTCTATTGACAGTGGTAGTAGTATGTTTTTATAGTATACCCTACTCTATTGACAGTGGTAGTAGTATGTTATTATAGTATACCCTACTCTATTGACAGTGGTAGTATAATGTTACTATAGTAAACCCTACTCTATTGACAGTGGTAGTAGTATGTTACTATAGTATACCCTACTCTATTGACAGTGGTAGTAGTATGTTACTATAGTATACCCTACTCTATTGACAGTGGTAGTAGTATGTTACTATAGTATACCTTACTCTATTGACAGTGGTAGTAGTATGTTACTATAGTATACCCTACTCTATTGACAGTGGTAGTAGTATGTTACTATAGCATACCCTACTCTATTGACAGTGGTAGTAGTATGTTACTATAGTATACCCGACTCTATTGACAGTGGTAGTAGTATGTTACTATAGTATACCCTACTCTATTGACAGTAGTAGAAGTATGTTACCATAGTATACCCTACTCTATTGACTATAGTAGTAGTATGTTACTATAGCATACCCTACTCTATTGACTATAGTAGTAGTATGTTACTATAGTATACCCTACTCTATTGACTATGGTAGTAGAGATGTTACTATAGTATACCCTACTCTATTGACAGTGGTAGTAGTATGTTACTATAGCATACCCTACTCTATTGACAGTGGTAGTAGTATGTTACTATAGTATACCCTACTCTATTGACTATGGTAGTAGAATGTTACTATAGTATACCCTACTCTATTGACAGTGGTAGTAGTATGTTACTATAGCATACCCTACTCTATTGACAGTGGTAGTAGAATGTTACTATAGTATACCCTACTTTATTGACAGTGGTTGTAGAATGTTACTATAGCATACCCTACTCTATTGACAGTGGTAGTAGTATGTTACTATAGTATACCCTACTCTATTGACAGTGGTAGTAGAATGTTACTATAGAATACCCTACTCTATTGACAGTGGTAGTAGTATGTTACTATAGCATACCCTACTCTATTGACAGTGGTAGTAGTATGTTACTATAGCATACCCTACTCTATTGACAGTGGTAGTAGTATGTTACTCAAAATCAAATCAAATCAAATTTATTTATAAAGCCCCCCTTACATCAGCTGATGTCACAGAGTGCTGTACAGAAACCCAGCCTAAAACCCCAAACAGCAAGCAATGCAGGTGTAAAAGCACGGTGGCTAGGAAAAACTCCCTAGAAGGCCAAAACCTAGGAAGAAACCTAGAGAGGAACCAGGCTGTGAGGGGTGGCCAGTCCTCTTCTGGCTGTGCCGGGTGCAGATTATAACAGAACATGGACAAGATTTTAAAATGTTCATAAAACAGGCAGAACAGTTGTAACTGGAGAAGCAGCACGGCCAGGTGGACTCGGGACATCCGGGTAGGCCTTGAGGAATGGTCCTAATGCTCAGGTCCTCCGAGAGAGAGAGAGAGAGAGAGAGAGAGAGAGAAGAAAAAAGAAAGAGAGAGATAATTAGAGCGAGCATACTTAAATTCGCACAGGACACCAGATAAGAGAAGAAATACTCCAGATATAACAGACGGACCCTAGCACCCCGACACATAAACTACTGCAGCATAAATACTGGGGGTGAGACAGGAGGGTCGGGAGACACTGTGGCCCCGTCCGACGAAACCCCCGGACAGGGCCAAACAGGCAGGATATAACCCCACCCACTCTGCCGAAGCACAGCCCCCACACCACTAGAGGGATATCTTCAACCACCAACTTACCATCCTGAGACAAGGCCGAGTATAGCCCACAAGATCTCCGCCACGGCACCAGAAGCCAGTGACTCAGCCCCTGTAATAGGGTTAGAGGCAGAGAATCCCAGTGGAGGGGAACCGGCCAGGCAAAAGACAGCAAGGGTGGTTCGTTGCTCCAGTGCCTTTCCGTTCACCTTCACACTCCTGGGCCAGACTACACTCAGTCATAAGACCTACTGAAGAGATGAGTCTTCAATAAAGACTTAAAGGTTGAGATGTTACTCTTGTGTACCTTACTCTATTGACAGTTGTAGTAGTATGTTACTATAGTATACCCTACTCTATTGACTATGGTAGTAGAATGTTACTATTGTATACCCTACTCTATTGACTATGGTAGTAGTATGTTACTATAGAACACCCTAATATATTGACATTGGTAGTAGTATGTTATTATAGTATAACCTACTCTATTGACTATGGTAGTAGAATGTTACTATAGTATACTCTACTCTATTGACAGTGGTAGTAGTAGGTTACTATAGCATACCCTACTCTATTGACAGTGGTAGTAGTATGTTATTATAGTATACCCTAGTCTATTGACTATGGTAGTAGAATGTTACTATAGTATACCCTACTCTATTGACAGTGGTAGGAGTGTGTTACTATAGTATACCCTACTCAATTGACAGTGGTAGTAGTATGTTACTATAGTATACCCTACTCGATTGACTATGGTAGTAGAATGTTACTATAGTATACTCAACTCTATTGACAGTTGTAGTAGTATTTTACTATAGTATAACCTACTCTATTGACTATGGTAGTAGTATGTTACTATATACTATAGTATACCCTAGTATATTGACAGTGGTAGTAGAGATGTTACTATAGAATACCCTTCTCTATTGACAGTGGTAGTAGTATGTTACTATAGTATACCCTACTCTATTGACAGTGGTAGTAGTTTGTTACTATAGTATACCTAGTATATTGACAGTGGTAGTAGTATGTTAATATAGTATACCTAGTCTATTGACAGTGGTAGTAGTATGCTACTATAGTATACCCTACTCTATTGACAGTGGTAGTAGTATGTTACTATAGTATACCCTACTCTATTGACAGTTGTAGTAGTATGTTACTATAGTATACCCTACTCTATTGACTATGGTAGTAGAGATGTTACTATTGTATACCCTACTCTATTGACTATGGTAGTAGTATGTTACTATAGCATACCCTACTCTATTGACAGTGGTAGTAGTATGTTACTCTTGTGTACCTTACTCTATTGACAGTTGTAGTAGTATGTTACTATAGTATACCCTACTCTATTGACTATGGTAGTAGAGATGTTACTATTGTATACCCTACTCTATTGACTATGGTAGTAGTATGTTACTATAGAACACCTAATATATTGACAGTGGTAGTAGTATGTTATTATAGTATAACCTACTCTATTGACTATGGTAGTAGAATGTTACTATAGTATACTCTACTCTATTGACAGTGGTAGTAGTAGGTTACTATAGCATACCCTACTCTATTGACAGTGGTAGTAGTATGTTATTATAGTATACCCTACTCTATTGACTATGGTAGCAGAATGTTACTATAGTATACCCTACTCTATTGACAGTGGTAGGAGTGTGTTACTATAGTATACCCTACTCAATTGACAGTGGTAGTAGTATGTTACTATAGTATACCCTACTCGATTGACTATGGTAGTAGAATGTTACTATAGTATACTCAACTCTATTGACAGTTGTAGTAGTATTTTACTATAGTATAACCTACTCTATTGACTATGGTAGTAGTATGTTACTATATACTATAGTATACCCTAGTATATTGACAGTGGTAGTAGAATGTTACTATAGAATACCCTTCTCTATTGACAGTGGTAGTAGTATGTTACTATAGTATACCCTACTCTATTGACAGTGGTAGTAGTTTGTTACTATAGTATACCCTAGTATATTGACAGTGGTAGTAGTATGTTAATATAGTATACCCTAGTCTATTGACAGTGGTAGTAGTATGCTACTATAGTATACCCTACTCTATTGACAGTGGTAGTAGTATGTTACTATAGTATAACCTACTCTATTGACAGTTGTAGTAGTATGTTACTATAGTATACCCTACTCTATTGACAGTGGTAGTAGTATGTTATTATAGTATACCCTACTCTATTGACTATGGTAGTAGTATGTTACTATTGTGTACCCTACTCTATTGACAGTGGTAGTAGTATGTTTTTATAGTATACCCTACTCTATTGACAGTGGTAGTAGTATGTTATTATAGTATACCCTACTCTATTGACAGTGGTAGTATAATGTTACTATAGTAAACCCTACTCTATTGACAGTGGTAGTAGTATGTTACTATAGTATACCCTACTCTATTGACAGTGGTAGTAGTATGTTACTATAGTATACCCTACTCTATTGACAGTGGTAGTAGTATGTTACTATAGTATACCTTACTCTATTGACAGTGGTAGTAGTATGTTACTATAGTATACCCTACTCTATTGACAGTGGTAGTAGTATGTTACTATAGTATACCCTACTCTATTGACAGTGGTAGTAGTATGTTACTATAGCATACCCTACTCTATTGACAGTGGTAGTAGTATGTTACTATAGTTTACCCGACTCTATTGACAGTGGTAGTAGTATGTTACTATAGTATACCCTACTCTATTGACTATGGTAGTAGTATGTTACTATTGTGTAGTAGTAGTATGTTACTATATACTATAGTATACCCTAGTATATTGACAGTGGTAGTAGAATGTTACTATAGAATACCCTTCTCTATTGACAGTGGTAGTAGTATGTTACTATAGTATACCCTACTCTATTGACAGTGGTAATAGCTTGTTACTATAGTATACCCTAGTATATTGACAGTGGTAGTAGTATGTTAATATAGTATACCCTAGTCTATTGACAGTGGTAGTAGTATGCTACTATAGTATACCCTACTCTATTGACAGTGGTAGTAGTATGTTACTATAGTATACCCTACTCTATTGACAGTTGTAGTAGTATGTTACTATAGTATACCCTACTCTATTGACTATGGTAGTAGAATGTTACTATTGTATACCCTACTCTATTGACTATGGTAGTAGTATGTTACTATAGCATACCCTACTCTATTGACAGTGGTAGTAGTATGTTACTCTTGTGTACCTTACTCTATTGACAGTTGTAGTAGTATGTTACTATAGTATACCCTACTCTATTGACTATGGTAGTAGAATGTTACTATTGTATACCCTACTCTATTGACTATGGTAGTAGTATGTTACTATAGAACACCCTAATATATTGACAGTGGTAGTAGTATGTTATTATAGTATAACCTACTCTATTGACTATGGTAGTAGAGATGTTACTATAGTATACTCTACTCTATTGACAGTGGTAGTAGTAGGTTACTATAGCATACCCTACTCTATTGACAGTGGTAGTAGTATGTTATTATAGTATACCCTACTCTATTGACTATGGTAGCAGAATGTTACTATAGTATACCCTACTCTATTGACAGTGGTAGGAGTGTGTTACTATAGTATACCCTACTCAATTGACAGTGGTAGTAGTATGTTACTATAGTATACCCTACTCGATTGACTATGGTAGTAGAATGTTACTATAGTATACTCAACTCTATTGACAGTTGTAGTAGTATTTTACTATAGTATAACCTACTCTATTGACTATGGTAGTAGTATGTTACTATATACTATAGTATACCCTAGTATATTGACAGTGGTAGTAGAATGTTACTATAGAATACCCTTCTCTATTGACAGTGGTAGTAGTATGTTACTATAGTATACCCTACTCTATTGACAGTGGTAGTAGTTTGTTACTATAGTATACCCTAGTATATTGACAGTGGTAGTAGTATGTTAATATAGTATACCCTAGTCTATTGACAGTGGTAGTAGTATGCTACTATAGTATACCCTACTCTATTGACAGTGGTAGTAGTATGTTACTATAGTATACCCTACTCTATTGACAGTTGTAGTAGTATGTTACTATAGTATACCCTACTCTATTGACAGTGGTAGTAGTATGTTATTATAGTATACCCTACTCTATTGACTATGGTAGTAGTATGTTACTATTGTGTACCCTACTCTATTGACAGTGGTAGTAGTATGTTTTATAGTATACCCTACTCTATTGACAGTGGTAGTAGTATGTTATTATAGTATACCCTACTCTATTGACAGTGGTAGTATAATGTTACTATAGTAAACCCTACTCTATTGACAGTGGTAGTAGTATGTTACTATAGTATACCCTACTCTATTGACAGTGGTAGTAGTATGTTACTATAGTATACCCTACTCTATTGACAGTGGTAGTAGTATGCTACTATAGTATACCTTACTCTATTGACAGTGGTAGTAGTATGTTACTATAGTATACCCTACTCTATTGACAGTGGTAGTAGTATGTTACTATAGCATACCCTACTCTATTGACAGTGGTAGTAGTATGTTACTATAGTATACCCGACTCTATTGACAGTGGTAGTAGTATGTTACTATAGTATACCCTACTCTATTGACAGTAGTAGAAGTATGTTACCATAGTATACCCTACTCTATTGACTATAGTAGTAGTATGTTACTATAGCATACCCTACTCTATTGACTATAGTAGTAGTATGTTACTATAGTATACCCTACTCTATTGACTATGGTAGTAGAATGTTACTATAGTATACCCTACTCTATTGACAGTGGTAGTAGTATGTTACTATAGCATACCCTACTCTATTGACAGTGGTAGTAGTATGTTACTATAGTATACCCTTCTCTATTGACTATGGTAGTAGAATGTTACTATAGTATACCCTACTCTATTGACAGTGGTAGTAGTATGTTACTATAGCATACCCTACTCTATTGACAGTGGTAGTAGAATGTTACTATAGTATACCCTACTTTATTGACAGTGGTTGTAGAATGTTACTATAGCATACCCTACTCTATTGACAGTGGTAGTAGTATGTTACTATAGTATACCCTACTCTATTGACAGTGGTAGTAGAATGTTACTATAGAATACCCTACTCTATTGACAGTGGTAGTAGTATGTTACTATAGCATACCCTACTCTATTGACAGTGGTAGTAGTATGTTACTATAGCATACCCTACTCTATTGACAGTGGTAGTAGTATGTTACTCTTGTGTACCTTACTCTATTGACAGTTGTAGTAGTATGTTACTATAGTATACCCTACTCTATTGACTATGGTAGTAGAATGTTACTATTGTATACCCTACTCTATTGACTATGGTAGTAGTATGTTACTATAGAATACCTAATATATTGACAGTGGTAGTAGTATGTTATTATAGTATAACCTACTCTATTGACTATGGTAGTAGATTGTTACTATAGTATACCCTACTCTATTGACAGTGGTAGTAGTAGGTTACTATAGCATACCCTACTCTATTGACAGTGGTAGTAGTATGTTATTATAGTATACCCTACTCTATTGACTATGGTAGTAGAATGTTACTATAGTATACCCTACTCTATTGACAGTGGTAGGAATATGTTACTATAGTATACCCTACTCTATTGACAGTGGTAGTAGTATGTTACTATAGTATTCCCTACTCGATTGACTATGGTAGTAGAATGTTACTATAGTATACTCTACTCTATTGACAGTTGTAGTAGTATTTTACTATAGTATAACCTACTCTATTGACTATGGTAGTAGTATGTTACTATATACTATAGTATACCCTAGTATATTGACAGTGGTAGTAGAATTTTACTATAGAATACCCTTCTCTATTGACAGTGGTAGTAGTATGTTACTATAGTATACCCTACTCTATTGACAGTGGTAGTAGTTTGTTACTATAGTATACCCTAGTATATTGACAGTGGTAGTAGTATGTTAATATAGTATACCCTAGTCTATTGACAGTGGTAGTAGTATGCTACTATAGTATACCCTACTCTATTGACAGTGGTAGTAGTATGTTACTATAGTATACCCTACTCTATTGACAGTTGTAGTAGTATGTTACTATAGTATACCCTACTCTATTGACTATGGTAGTAGAATGTTACTATTGTATACCCTACTCTATTGACTATGGTAGTAGTATGTTACTATTGTATACCCTACTCTATTGACAGTGGTAGTATATGTTACTATAGAATACCCTAATATATTGACAGTGGTAGTAGTATGTTATTATAGTATACCCTACTCTATTGCCTATGGTAGTAGTATGTTACTATAGTATACCCTACTCTATTGACAGTGGTAGTAGTATGTTACTATAGTATACCCTACTCTATTGACAGTGACAGTAGTATGTTATTATAGTATACCCTACTCTATTGACTATGGTAGTAGAATGTTACTATAGAATACCCTACTCTATTGACAGTGGTTGTAGTATGTTACTATAGCATACCCTACTCTATTGACAGTGGTAGTAGTATGTTTTTATAGTATACCCTACTCTATTGACTATGGTAGTAGTATGTTATTATAGTATACACTACTCTATTGACAGTGGTAGTAGTATGTTATTATAGTATACCCTACTCTATTGACTATGGTAGTAGTATGTTACTACAGCATACCCTACTCTATTGACAGTGGTAGTAGTATGTTATTATAGTATACACTACTCTATTGACAGTGGTAGTAGTAGTATATTTACTATAGTATACCCTACTCTATTGACAGTGGTAGTAGTATGTTACTATAGTATACCCTACTCTATTGACAGTGGTAGTAGTATGTTACTATAGTATACCCTACTCTATTGACAGTGGTAGTAGTATGTTACTATAGTATACCCTACTCTATTGACAGTGGTAGTAGTATGTTACTATAGTATACCCTACTCTATTGACTATGGTAGTAGTATGTTACTACAGTATACCCTACTCTATTGACAGTGGTAGTAGTATGTTATTATAGTATACCCTACTCTATTGACTATGGTAGTAGTATGTTACTATTGTATACCCTACTCTATTGACAGTGGTAGTAGTATGTTTTTATAGTATACCCTACTCTATTGACAGTGGTAGTAGTATGTTACTATAGTATACCCTACTCTATTGACAGTGGTAGTAGTATGTTACTATAGTATACCCTACTCTATTGACAGTGGTAGTAGTATGTTACTATAGTGTACCCTACTCTATTGACAGTGGTAGTAGTATGTTACTATAGTATACCCTACTCTATTGACAGTGGTAGTAGTATGTTACTATAGTATACCCTACTCTATTGACAGTGGTAGTAGTATGTTACTATAGTATACCTTACTCTATTGACAGTGGTAGTAGTATGTTACTATAGTATACCCTACTCTATTGACAGTGGTAGTAGTATGTTACTATAGTATACCCTACTCTATTGACAGTGGTAGTAGTATGTTACTATAGCATACCCTACTCTATTGACAGTGGTAGTAGTATGTTACTATAGTATACCCTACTCTATTGACAGTAGTAGTATGTTACTATAGCATACCCTACTCTATTGACAGTGGTAGTAGTATGTTACTATAGTATACCCGACTCTATTGACAGTGGTAGTAGTATGTTACTATAGTATACCCTACTCTATTGACAGTGGTAGTAGTATGTTACTATGGTATACCCTACTCTATTGACTATGGTAGTAGAATGTTACTATTGTATACCCTACTCTATTGACTATGGTAGTAGTATGTTACTATAGAATACCCTAATATATTGACAGTGGTAGTAGTATGTTATTATAGTATAACCTACTCTATTGACTATGGTAGTAGAATGTTACTATAGTATACCCTACTCTATTGACAGTGGTATTAGTATGTTATTATAGCATACCCTACTCTATTGACAGTGGTAGTAGTATGTTATTATAGTATACCCTACTCTATTGACTATGGTAGTAGAATGTTACTATAGTATACCCTACTCTATTGACAGTGGTAGGAGTGTGTTACTATAGTATACCCTACTCAATTGACAGTGGTAGTAGTATGTTACTATAGTATACCCTACTCGATTGACTATGGTAGTAGAATGTTACTATAGTATACTCTACTCTATTGACAGTTGTAGTAGTATTTTACTATAGTATAACCTACTCTATTGACTATGGTAGTAGTATGTTACTATATACTATAGTATACCCTAGTATATTGACAGTGGTAGTAGAATGTTACTATAGAATACCCTTCTCTATTGACAGTGGTAGTAGTATGTTACTATAGTATACCCTACTCTATTGACTATGGTAGTAGTATGTTACTATAGAATACCCTACTCTATTGACAGTGGTAGTAGTATGTTACTATAGAATACCCTAGTCTATTGACAGTGGTAGTAGTATGCTACTATATTATACCCTACTCTATTGACAGTGGTAGTAGTATGTTACTATAGTATACCCTACTCTATTGACAGTTGTAGTAGTATGTTACTATAGTATACCCTACTCTATTGACTATGGTAGTAGTATGTTACTATAGAATACCCTACTCTATTGACAGTGGTAGTAGTATGTTACTATAGAATACCCTACTCTATTGACAGTGACAGTAGTATGTTATTATAGTATACCCTACTCTATTGACTATGGTAGTAGAATGTTACTATAGAATACCCTACTCTATTGACAGTGGTAGTAGTATGTTACTATAGCATACCCTACTCTATTGACAGTGGAAGTAGTATGTTATTATTGCATACCCTACTCTATTGACTATGGTAGTAGAATGTTACTATAGTATACCCTACTCTATTGACAGTGGTAGTAGTATGTTACTATAGCATACCCTACTCTATTGACATTGGTAGCAGTATGTTATTATAGTATACCCTACTCTATTGACTATGGTAGTAGAATGTTACTATAGTATACCCTACTCTATTGACTATGGTAGGAGTATGTTACTATAGTATACCCTACTCTAATGACAGTGGTAGTAGTATGTTACTATAGTATACCCTACTCGATTGACTATGGTAGTAGAATGTTACTATAGTATACTCTACTCTATTGACAGTTGTAGTAGTATTTTACTATAGTATAACCTACTCTATTGACTATGGTAGTAGTATGTTACTATATACTATAGTATACCTAGTATATTGACAGTGGTAGTAGTATGTTACTATAGTATAACCTACTCTATTGACAGTGGTAGTAGTATGTTACTATAGTATACCCTACTCTATTGACATTAGTAGTAGTATGTTACTATAGTATACCCTACTCTATTGACAGTGGTAGTAGTATGTTACTATTGTATACCCTACTCTATTGACAGTGGTAGTAGTATGTTACTATAGTATACCCTAGTCTATTGACAGTGGTAGTAGTATGTTACTATAGTATACCCGACTCTATTGACAGTGGTAGTAGTATGTTACTATAGTATACCCTACTCTATTGACAGTGGTAGTAGTATGTTATTATAGTATGCCCTACTCTATTGACCGTGGTAGTAGAATGTTACTATAGTATACCCTACTCTATTGACAGTGGTAGTAGTATGTTACTATAGTACACCCTACTCTATTGACAGTAGTAGTAGTATGTTACTATAGTATACCCTACTCTATTGACAGTGGTAGTAGAATGTTACTATAGTATACCCTACACTATTGACAGTAGTAGTAGTATGTTACTATAGTATACCCTACTCTATTGACAGTGGTAGTAGTATGTTACTATACTATACCCTACTCTATTGACAGTGGTAGTAGTATGTTATTATTGTATACCCTACTCTATTGACAGTGGTAGTAGTATGTTACTATAGTATACCCTACTCTATTGACAGTGGTAGTAGTATGTTACTATAGTATACCCTACTCTATTGACAGTGGTAGTAGTATGTTACTATAGTATACCCTACTCTATTGACAGTGGTAGTAGTATGTTACTATAGCATACCCTACTCTATTGACAGTGGAAGTAGAATGTTACTATAGTATACCCTACTCTATTGACAGTGGTTGTAGAATGTTACTATAGCATACCCTACTCTATTGACAGTGGTAGTAGTATGTTACTATAGTATACCCTACTCTATTGACAGTGGAAGTAGTATGTTACCATTGTGTTCTCTACTCTATTGACAGTGGTAGTAGTATGTTACTATAGTATACCCTACTCTATTGACAGTGATAGTAGTATGTTATTATAGTATACCCTACTCTATTGACAGTGGTAGTAGAATGTTACTATAGAATACCCTACTCTATTGACAGTGGTAGTAGTATGTTACTATAGCATACCCTACTCTATTGACAGTGGTAGTAGTATGTTACTATAGCATACCCTACTCTATTGACAGTGGTAGTAGTATGTTACTCTTGTGTACCTTACTCTATTGACAGTTGTAGTAGTATGTTACTATAGTATACCCTACTCTATTGACTATGGTAGTAGAATGTTACTATTGTATACCCTACTCTATTGACTATGGTAGTAGTATGTTACTATAGAATACCCTAATATATTGACAGTGGTAGTAGTATGTTATTATAGTATACCCTACTCTATTGACTATGGTAGTAGTATGTTACTATAGAATACCCTAATATATTGACAGTGGTAGTAGTATGTTATTATAGTATACCCTACTCTATTGCCTATGGTAGTAGAATGTTACTATAGTATACCCTACTCTATTGACAGTGGTAGTAGTAGGTTACTATAGCATACCCTACTCTATTGACAGTGACAGTAGTATGTTATTATAGTATACCCTACTCTATTGACTATGGTAGTAGAATGTTACTATAGAATACCCTACTCTATTGACAGTGGTAGTAGTATGTTACTATAGCATACCCTACTCTATTGACAGTGGTAGTAGTATGTTTTTATAGTATACCCTACTCTATTGACTATGGTAGTAGTATGTTATTATAGTATACACTACTCTATTGACAGTGGTAGTAGTATGTTATTATAGTATACCCTACTCTATTGACTATGGTAGTAGTATGTTACTACAGCATACCCTACTCTATTGACAGTGGTAGTAGTATGTTATTATAGTATACACTACTCTATTGACAGTGGTAGTAGTATTTTACTATAGTATACCCTACTCTATTGACAGTGGTAGTAGTATGTTACTATAGTATACCCTACTCTATTGACAGTGGTAGTATAATGTTACTATAGTATACCCTACTCTATTGACAGTGGTAGTAGTATGTTTTTATAGTATACCCTACTCTATTGACTATGGTAGTAGTATGTTACTACAGCATACCCTACTCTATTGACAGTGGTAGTAGTATGTTATTATAGTATACCCTACTCTATTGACTATGGTAGTAGTATGTTACTATTGTGTACCCTACTCTATTGACTATGGTAGTAGAATGTTACTATTGTATACCCTACTCTATTGACTATGGTAGTAGTATGTTACTATAGAATACCCTAATATATTGACAGTGGTAGTAGTATGTTATTATAGTATAACCTACTCTATTGACTATGGTAGTAGAATGTTACTATAGTATACCCTACTCTATTGACAGTGGTAGTAGTAGGTTACTATAGCATACCCTACTCTATTGACAGTGGTAGTAGTATGTTATTATAGTATACCCTACTCTATTGACTATGGTAGTAGAATGTTACTATAGTATACCCTACTCTATTGACAGTGGTAGGAGTGTGTTACTATAGTATACCCTACTCAATTGACAGTGGTAGTAGTATGTTACTATAGTATACCCTACTCGATTGACTATGGTAGTAGAGATGTTACTATAGTATACTCTACTCTATTGACAGTTGTAGTAGTATTTTACTATAGTATAACCTACTCTATTGACTATGGTAGTAGTATGTTACTATATACTATAGTATACCCTAGTATATTGACAGTGGTAGTAGAATGTTACTATAGAATACCCTTCTCTATTGACAGTGGTAGTAGTATGTTACTATAGTATACCCTACTCTATTGACTATGGTAGTAGTATGTTACTATAGAATACCCTAGTCTATTGACAGTGGTAGTAGTATGCTACTATATTATACCCTACTCTATTGACAGTGGTAGTAGTATGTTACTATAGTATACCCTACTCTATTGACAGTTGTAGTAGTATGTTACTATAGTATACCCTACTCTATTGACTATGGTAGTAGTATGTTACTATAGAATACCCTACTCTATTGACAGTGGTAGTAGTATGTTACTATAGAATACCCTACTCTATTGACAGTGACAGTAGTATGTTATTATAGTATAGCCTACTCTATTGACTATGGTAGTAGAATGTTACTATAGAATACCCTACTCTATTGACAGTGGTAGTAGTATGTTACTATAGCATACCCTACTCTATTGACAGTGGAAGTAGTATGTTATTATTGCATACCCTACTCTATTGACTATGGTAGTAGAATGTTACTATAGTATACCCTACTCTATTGACAGTGGTAGTAGTATGTTACTATAGCATACCCTACTCTATTGACATTGGTAGCAGTATGTTATTATAGTATACCCTACTCTATTGACTATGGTAGTAGAATGTTACTATAGTATACCCTACTCTATTGACTATGGTAGAGTATGTTACTATAGTATACCCTACTCTAATGACAGTGGTAGTAGTATGTTACTATAGTATACCCTACTCGATTGACTATGGTAGTAGAATGTTACTATAGTATACTCTACTCTATTGACAGTTGTAGTAGTATTTTACTATAGTATAACCTACTCTATTGACTATGGTAGTAGTATGTTACTATATACTATAGTATACCCTAGTATATTGACAGTGGTAGTAGTATGTTACTATAGTATAACCTACTCTATTGACAGTGGTAGTAGTATGTTACTATAGTATACCCTACTCTATTGACATTGGTAGTAGTATGTTACTATAGTATACCCTACTCTATTGACAGTGGTAGTAGTATGTTACTATTGTATACCCTACTCTATTGACAGTGGTAGTAGTATGTTACTATAGTATACCCTAGTCTATTGACAGTGGTAGTAGTATGTTACTATAGTATACCCGACTCTATTGACAGTGGTAGTAGTATGTTACTATAGTATACCCTACTCTATTGACAGTGGTAGTAGTATGTTACCGTAGTATGCCCTACTCTATTGACCGTGGTAGTAGAATGTTACTATAGTATACCCTACTCTATTGACAGTGGTAGTAGTATGTTACTATAGTACACCCTACTCTATTGACAGTAGTAGTAGTATGTTACTATAGTATACCCTACTCTATTGACAGTGGTAGTAGTATGTTACTATAGTGTACCCTACTCTATTGACAGTGGAAGTAGTATGTTATTATTGCATACCCTACTCTATTGACTATGGTAGTAGAATGTTACTATAGTATACCCTACTCTATTGACAGTGGTAGTAGTATGTTACTATAGCATACCCTACTCTATTGACATTGGTAGCAGTATGTTATTATAGTATACCCTACTCTATTGACTATGGTAGTAGAATGTTACTATAGTATACCCTACTCTATTGACTATGGTAGGAGTATGTTACTATAGTATACCCTACTCTAATGACAGTGGTAGTAGTATTTTACTATAGTATAACCTACTCTATTGACTATGGTAGTAGTATGTTACTATAGTATACCCTACTCTATTGACAGTGGTAGTAGTATGTTACTATAGTATAACCTACTCTATTGACAGTGGTAGTAGTATGTTACTATAGTATACCCTAGTATATTGACAGTGGTAGTAGTATGTTACTATAGTATAACCTACTCTATTGACAGTGGTAGTAGTATGTTACTATAGTATACCCTACTCTATTGACATTGGTAGTAGTATGTTACTATAGTATACCCTACTCTATTGACAGTGGTAGTAGTATGTTACTATTGTATACCCTACTCTATTGACAGTGGTAGTAGTATGTTACTATAGTATACCCTAGTCTATTGACAGTGGTAGTAGTATGTTACTATAGTATACCCGACTCTATTGACAGTGGTAGTAGTATGTTACTATAGTATACCCTACTCTATTGACAGTGGTAGTAGTATGTTACTATAGTATGCCCTACTCTATTGACAGTGGTAGTAGTATGTTACTATAGTATACCCTACTCTATTGACAGTGGTAGTAGTATGTTACTATAGTACACCCTACTCTATTGACAGTAGTAGTAGTATGTTACTATAGTATACCCTACTCTATTGACAGTGGTAGTAGAATGTTACTATAGTATACCCTACTCTATTGACAGTAGTAGTAGTATGTTACTATAGTATACCCTACTCTATTGACAGTGGTAGTAGTATGTTACTATACTATACCCTACTCTATTGACAGTGGTAGTAGTATGTTATTATTGTATACCCTACTCTATTGACAGTGGTAGTAGTATGTTACTATAGTATACCCTACTCTATTGACAGTGGTAGTAGTATGTTACTATAGTATACCCTACTCTATTGACAGTGGTAGTAGTATGTTACTATAGTATACCCTACTCTATTGACAGTGGTAGTAGTATGTTACTATAGCATACCCTACTCTATTGACAGTGGAAGTAGTATGTTACTATAGTATACCCTACTCTATTGACAGTGGTTGTAGAGATGTTACTATAGCATACCCTACTCTATTGACAGTGGTAGTAGTATGTTACTATAGCATACCCTACTCTATTGACAGTGGTAGTAGTATGTTACTATAGTATACCCTACTCTATTGACAGTGGTAGTAGTATGTTACTATAGTGTTCTCTACTCTATTGACAGTGGTAGTAGTATGTTACTATAGTATACCCTACTCTATTGACAGTGATAGTAGTATGTTATTATAGTATACCCTACTCTATTGACAGTGGTAGTAGTATGTTACTATAGAATACAGTACTCTATTGACAGTGGTAGTAGTATGTTACTATAGCATACCCTACTCTATTGACAGTGGTAGTAGTATGTTACTATAGCATACCCTACTCTATTGACAGTGGTAGTAGTATGTTACTCTTGTGTACCTTACTCTATTGACAGTTGTAGTAGTATGTTACTATAGTATACCCTACTCTATTGACTATGGTAGTAGAATGTTACTATTGTATACCCTACTCTATTGACTATGGTAGTAGTATGTTACTATAGAATACCCTAATATATTGACAGTGGTAGTAGTATGTAATTATAGTATACCCTACTCTATTGACTATGGTAGTAGTATGTTACTATAGAATACCCTAATATATTGACAGTGGTAGTAGTATGTTATTATAGTATACCCTACTCTATTGCCTATGGTAGTAGAATGTTACTATAGTATACCCTACTCTATTGACAGTGGTAGTAGTAGGTTACTATAGCATACCCTACTCTATTGACAGTGACAGTAGTATGTTATTATAGTATACCCTACTCTATTGACTATGGTAGTAGAATGTTACTATAGAATACCCTACTCTATTGACAGTGGTAGTAGTATGTTACTATAGCATACCCTACTCTATTGACAGTGGTAGTAGTATGTTTTTATAGTATACCCTACTCTATTGACTATGGTAGTAGTATGTTATTATAGTATACACTACTCTATTGACAGTGGTAGTAGTATGTTATTATAGTATACCCTACTCTATTGACTATGGTAGTAGTATGTTACTACAGCATACCCTACTCTATTGACAGTGGTAGTAGTATGTTATTATAGTATACACTACTCTATTGACAGTGGTAGTAGTATTTTACTATAGTATACCCTACTCTATTGACAGTGGTAGTAGTATGTTACTATAGTATACCCTACTCTATTGACAGTGGTAGTATAATGTTACTATAGTATACCCTACTCTATTGACAGTGGTAGTAGTATGTTTTTATAGTATACCCTACTCTATTGACTATGGTAGTAGTATGTTACTACAGCATACCCTACTCTATTGACAGTGGTAGTAGTATGTTATTATAGTATACCCTACTCTATTGACTATGGTAGTAGTATGTTACTATAGTATACCCTACTCTATTGACAGTGGTAGTAGTATGTTTTTATAGTATACCCTACTCTATTGACAGTGGTAGTATAATGTTACTATAGTAAACCCTACTCTATTGACAGTGGTAGTAGTATGTTACTATAGTATACCCTACTCTATTGACAGTGGTAGTAGTATGTTACTATAGTATACCCTACTCTATTGACAGTGGTAGTAGTATGTTACTATAGTATACCTTACTCTATTGACAGTGGTAGTAGTATGTTACTATAGTATACCCTACTCTATTGACAGTGGTAGTAGTATGTTACTATAGTATACCTTACTCTATTGACAGTGGTAGTAGTATGTTACTATAGTATACCCTACTCTATTGACAGTGGTAGTAGTATGTTACTATAGTATACCCTACTCTATTGACAGTGGTAGTAGTATGTTACTATAGCATACCCTACTCTATTGACAGTGGTAGTAGTATGTTACTATAGTATACCCGACTCTATTGACAGTGGTAGTAGTATGTTACTATAGTATACCCTACTCTATTGACAGTGGTAGTAGTATGTTACTATGGTATACCCTACTCTATTGACTATGGTAGTAGAATGTTACTATTGTATACCCTACTCTATTGACTATGGTAGTAGTATGTTACTATAGAATACCCTAATATATTGACAGTGGTAGTAGTATGTTATTATAGTATAACCTACTCTATTGACTATGGTAGTAGAATGTTACTATAGTATACCCTACTCTATTGACAGTGGTAGTAGTATGTTACTATAGCATACCCTACTCTATTGACAGTGGTAGTAGTGTGTTATTATAGTATACCCTACTCTATTGACTATGGTAGTAGAATGTTACTATAGTATACCCTACTCTATTGACAGTGGTAGGAGTGTGTTACTATAGTATACCCTACTCAATTGACAGTGGTAGTAGTATGTTACTATAGTATACCCTACTCGATTGACTATGGTAGTAGAATGTTACTATAGTATACTCTACTCTATTGACAGTTGTAGTAGTATTTTACTATAGTATAACCTACTCTATTGACTATGGTAGTAGTATGTTACTATATACTATAGTATACCCTAGTATATTGACAGTGGTAGTAGAATGTTACTATAGAATACCCTTCTCTATTGACAGTGGTAGTAGTATGTTACTATAGTATACCCTACTCTATTGACTATGGTAGTAGTATGTTACTATAGAATACCCTACTCTATTGACAGTGGTAGTAGTATGTTACTATAGAATACCCTAGTCTATTGACAGTGGTAGTAGTATGCTACTATATTATACCCTACTCTATTGCCAGTGGTAGTAGTATGTTACTATAGTATACCCTACTCTATTGACAGTTGTAGTAGTATGTTACTATAGTATACCCTACTCTATTGACTATGGTAGTAGTATGTTACTATAGAATACCCTACTCTATTGACAGTGGTAGTAGTATGTTACTATAGAATACCCTACTCTATTGACAGTGACAGTAGTATGTTATTATAGTATAGCCTACTCTATTGACTATGGTAGTAGAATGTTACTATAGAATACCCTACTCTATTGACAGTGGTAGTAGTATGTTACTATAGCATACCCTACTCTATTGACAGTGGTAGTAGTATGTTATTATTGCATACCCTACTCTATTGACTATGGTAGTAGAGATGTTACTATAGTATACCCTACTCTATTGACAGTGGTAGTAGTATGTTACTATAGCATACCCTACTCTATTGACATTGGTAGCAGTATGTTATTATAGTATACCCTACTCTATTGACTATGGTAGTAGAATGTTACTATAGTATACCCTACTCTATTGACTATGGTAGGAGTATGTTACTATAGTATACCCTACTCTAATGACAGTGGTAGTAGTATGTTACTATAGTATACCCTACTCGATTGACTATGGTAGTAGAATGTTACTATAGTATACTCTACTCTATTGACAGTTGTAGTAGTATTTTACTATAGTATAACCTACTCTATTGACTATGGTAGTAGTATGTTACTATATACTATAGTATACCCTAGTATATTGACAGTGGTAGTAGTATGTTACTATAGTATAACCTACTCTATTGACAGTGGTAGTAGTATGTTACTATAGTATACCCTACTCTATTGACATTGGTAGTAGTATGTTACTATAGTATACCCTACTCTATTGACAGTGGTAGTAGTATGTTACTATTGTATACCCTACTCTATTGACAGTGGTAGTAGTATGTTACTATAGTATACCCTAGTCTATTGACAGTGGTAGTAGTATGTTACTATAGTATACCCTACTCTATTGACAGTGGTAGTAGTATGTTACTATAGTATACCCTACTCTATTGACAGTGGTAGTAGTATGTTACTATAGTATACCCTACTCTATTGACAGTGGTAGTAGTATGTTACTATAGTATACCCTACTCTATTGACAGTGGTAGTAGTATGTTACTATAGTACACCCTACTCTATTGACAGTAGTAGTAGTATGTTACTATAGTATACCCTACTCTCTTGACAGTGGTAGTAGAATGTTACTATAGTATACCCTACTCTATTGACAGTAGTAGTAGTAGTATGTTACTATAGTATACCCTACTCTATTGACAGTGGTAGTAGTATGTTACTATACTATACCCTACTCTATTGACAGTGGTAGTAGTATGTTATTATTGTATACCCTACTCTATTGACAGTGGTAGTAGTATGTTACTATAGTATACCCTACTCTATTGACAGTGGTAGTAGTATGTTACTATAGTATACCCTACTCTATTGACAGTGGTAGTAGTATGTTACTATAGTATACCCTACTCTATTGACAGTGATAGTAGTATGTTATTATAGTATACCCTACTCTATTGACAGTGGTAGTAGAATGTTACTATAGAATACCCTACTCTATTGACAGTGGTAGTAGTATGTTACTATAGCATACCCTACTCTATTGACAGTGGTAGTAGTATGTTACTATAGCATACCCTACTCTATTGACAGTGGTAGTAGTATGTTACTCTTGTGTACCTTACTCTATTGACAGTTGTAGTAGTATGTTACTATAGTATACCCTACTCTATTGACTATGGTAGTAGAATGTTACTATTGTATACCCTACTCTATTGACTATGGTAGTAGTATGTTACTATAGAATACCCTAATATATTGACAGTGGTAGTAGTATGTTATTATAGTATAACCTACTCTATTGACTATGGTAGTAGATTGTTACTATAGTATACCCTACTCTATTGACAGTGGTAGTAGTAGGTTACTATAGCATACCCTACTCTATTGACAGTGGTAGTAGTATGTTATTATAGTATACCCTACTCTATTGACTATGGTAGTAGAATGTTACTATAGTATACCCTACTCTATTGACAGTGGTAGGAATGTGTTACTATAGTATACCCTACTCTATTGACAGTGGTAGTAGTATGTTACTATAGTATACCCTACTCGATTGACTATGGTAGTAGAATGTTACTACAGTATACTCTACTCTATTGACAGTTGTAGTAGTATTTTACTATAGTATAACCTACTCTATTGACTATGGTAGTAGTATGTTACTATATACTATAGTATACCCTAGTATATTGACAGTGGTAGTAGTATGTTACTATAGTATAACCTACTCTATTGACAGTGGTAGTAGTATGTTACTATAGTATACCCTACTCTATTGACATTGGTAGTAGTATGTTACTATAGTATACCCTACTCTATTGACAGTGGTAGTAGTATGTTACTATTGTATACCCTAATCTATTGACAGTGGTAGTAGTATGTTACTATAGTATACCCTAGTCTATTGACAGTGGTAGTAGTATGTTACTATAGTATACCCGACTCTATTGACAGTGGTAGTAGTATGTTACTATAGTATACCCTACTCTATTGACAGTGGTAGTAGTATGTTACTATAGTATACCCTACTCTATTGACAGTGGTAGTAGTATGTTACTATAGCATACCCTACTCTATTGACAGTGGTAGTAGTATGTTACTATAGTATACCCTACTCTATTGACAGTGGTAGTAGTATGTTACTATAGTATACCCTACTCTATTGACAGTGGTAGTAGTATGTTACTATAGTATACCCTACTCTATTGACTATGGTAGTAGTATGTTACTATTGTATACCCTACTCTATTGACTATGGTAGTAGTATGTTACTATAGAATACCCTAATATATTGACAGTGGTAGTAGTATGTTATTATAGTATAACCTACTCTATTGACTAGTGGTAGTAGTATGTTACTATAGTATACCCTACTCTATTGACAGTGGTAGTAGTATGTTACTATAGCATACCCTACTCTATTGACAGTGGTAGTAGTATGTTACTATAGTATACCCGACTCTATTGACAGTGGTAGTAGTATGTTACTATAGTATACCCTACTCTATTGACAGTGGTAGTAGTATGTTACTATAGTATACCCTACTCTATTGACAGTGGTAGTAGTATGTTACTATAGTATACCCTACTCTATTGACAGTGGTAGTAGTATGTTACTATAGTATACCCTACTCTATTGACAGTGGTAGTAGTATGTTACTATAGTATACCTACTCTATTGACAGTGGTAGTAGTATGTTACTATATACTATAGTATACCCTACTCTATTGACAGTGGTAGTAGAATGTTACTATAGAATACCCTACTCTATTGACAGTGGTAGTAGTATGTTACTATAGTATACCCTACTCTATTGACAGTGGTAGTAGTATGTTACTATAGTATACCCTACTCTATTGACAGTGGTAGTAGTATGTTACTATAGAATACCCTACTCTATTGACAGTGGTAGTAGTATGTTACTATAGTATACCCTACTCTATTGACAGTGGTAGTAGTATGTTACTATAGTATACCCTACTCTATTGACAGTGGTAGTAGTATGTTACTATAGTATACCCTACTCTATTGACAGTGGTAGTAGTATGTTACTATAGAATACCCTACTCTATTGACAGTGGTAGTAGTATGTTACTATAGAATACCCTACTCTATTGACAGTGACAGTAGTATGTTATTATAGTATAGCCTACTCTATTGACTATGGTAGTAGAATGTTACTATAGTATACCCTACTCTATTGACAGTGGTAGTAGTATGTTACTATAGCATACCCTACTCTATTGACAGTGGTAGTAGTATGTTATTATAGTATACCCTACTCTATTGACTATGGTAGTAGAATGTTACTATAGTATACCCTACTCTATTGACAGTGGTAGTAGTATGTTACTATAGCATACCCTACTCTATTGACAGTGGTAGTAGTATGTTACTATAGTATACCCTACTCTATTGACTATGGTAGTAGAATGTTACTATAGTATACCCTACTCTATTGACAGTGGTAGTAGTATGTTACTATAGTATACCCTACTCTATTGACAGTGGTAGTAGTATGTTACTATAGTATACCCTACTCTATTGACTATGGTAGTAGAATGTTACTATAGTATACTCTACTCTATTGACAGTTGTAGTAGTATGTTACTATAGTATAACCTACTCTATTGACTATGGTAGTAGTATGTTACTATATACTATAGTATACCCTACTCTATTGACAGTGGTAGTAGTATGTTACTATAGTATACCCTACTCTATTGACAGTGGTAGTAGTATGTTACTATAGTATACCCTACTCTATTGACAGTGGTAGTAGTATGTTACTATAGTATACCCTACTCTATTGACAGTGGTAGTAGTATGTTACTATTGTATACCCTACTCTATTGACAGTGGTAGTAGTATGTTACTATAGTATACCCTACTCTATTGACAGTGGTAGTAGTATGTTACTATAGTATACCCGACTCTATTGACAGTGGTAGTAGTATGTTACTATAGTATACCCTACTCTATTGACAGTGGTAGTAGTATGTTACTATAGTATGCCCTACTCTATTGACAGTGGTAGTAGTATGTTACTATAGTATACCCTACTCTATTGACAGTGGTAGTATGTTACTATAGTACACCCTACTCTATTGACAGTGGTAGTAGTATGTTACTATAGTATACCCTACTCTATTGACAGTGGTAGTAGAATGTTACTATAGTATACCCTACTCTATTGACAGTGGTAGTAGTAGTATGTTACTATAGTATACCCTACTCTATTGACAGTGGTAGTAGTATGTTACTATAGTATACCCTACTCTATTGACAGTGGTAGTAGTATGTTACTATAGTATACCCTACTCTATTGACAGTGGTAGTAGTATGTTACTATAGTATACCCTACTCTATTGACAGTGGTAGTAGTATGTTACTATAGTATACCCTACTCTATTGACAGTGGTAGTAGTATGTTACTATAGTATACCCTACTCTATTGACTATGGTAGTAGAATGTTACTATAGTATACCCTACTCTATTGACAGTGGTAGTAGTATGTTACTATAGAATACCCTACTCTATTGACAGTGGTAGTAGTATGTTACTATAGTATACCCTACTCTATTGACAGTGGTAGTAGTATGTTACTATAGTATACCCTACTCTATTGACAGTGGTAGTAGTATGTTACTATAGTATACCCTACTCTATTGACAGTTGTAGTAGTATGTTTTTATAGTATACCCTACTCTATTGACAGTGGTAGTAGAATGTTACTATTGTATACCCTACTCTATTGACAGTGGTAGTAGTATGTTACTATAGAATACCTAATATATTGACAGTGGTAGTAGTATGTTATTATAGTATAACCTACTCTATTGACTATGGTAGTAGATTGTTACTATAGTATACCCTACTCTATTGACAGTGGTAGTAGTAGTTACTATAGCATACCCTACTCTATTGACAGTGGTAGTAGTATGTTACTATAGTATACCCTACTCTATTGACTATGGTAGTAGAATGTTACTATAGTATACCCTACTCTATTGACAGTGGTAGTAGTATGTTACTATAGTATACCCTACTCTATTGACAGTGGTAGTAGTATGTTACTATAGTATACCCTACTCTATTGACTATGGTAGTAGAATGTTACTATAGTATACCCTACTCTATTGACAGTTGTAGTAGTATGTTACTATAGTATACCCTACTCTATTGACAGTGGTAGTAGTATGTTACTATATACTATAGTATACCCTAGTATATTGACAGTGGTAGTAGTATGTTACTATAGTATAACCTACTCTATTGACAGTGGTAGTAGTATGTTACTATAGTATACCCTACTCTATTGACAGTGGTAGTAGTATGTTACTATAGTATACCCTACTCTATTGACAGTGGTAGTAGTATGTTACTATTGTATACCCTACTCTATTGACAGTGGTAGTAGTATGTTACTATAGTATACCCTACTCTATTGACAGTGGTAGTAGTATGTTACTATAGTATACCCTACTCTATTGACAGTGGTAGTAGTATGTTACTATAGTATACCCTACTCTATTGACAGTGGTAGTAGTATGTTACTATAGTATACCCTACTCTATTGACAGTGGTAGTAGTATGTTACTATAGTATACCCTACTCTATTGACAGTGGTAGTAGTATGTTACTATAGTATACCCTACTCTATTGACAGTGGTAGTAGTATGTTACTATAGTATACCCTACTCTATTGACAGTGGTAGTAGTATGTTACTATAGTATACCCTACTCTATTGACAGTGGTAGTAGTATGTTACTATAGTATACCCTACTCTATTGACAGTGGTAGTAGTATGTTACTATAGTATACCCTACTCTATTGACAGTGGTAGTAGTATGTTACTATAGTATACCCTACTCTATTGACAGTGGTAGTAGTATGTTACTATAGTATACCCTACTCTATTGACAGTGGTAGTAGAATGTTACTATAGTATACCCTACTCTATTGACAGTGGTAGTAGTATGTTACTATAGTATACCCTACTCTATTGACAGTGGCAGTAGTATGTTACATAGATACCCTACTATTGACAGTGGTAGTAGTATGTTACTATAGCATACCCTACTCTATTGACAGTGGTAGTAGTATGTTACTATAGTATACCCTACTCTATTGACAGTGGTAGTAGTATGTTACTATAGTATACCCTACTCTATTGACAGTGGTAGTAGTATGTTACTATAGTATACCCTACTCTATTGACAGTGGTAGTAGTATGTTACTATAGTATACCCTACTCTATTGACAGTGGTAGTAGTATGTTACTATAGTATACCCTACTCTATTGACAGTGGTAGTAGTATGTTACTATAGCATACCCTACTCTATTGACAGTGGTAGTAGTATGTTACTATAGCATACCCTACTCTATTGACAGTGGTAGTAGTATGTTACTCTTGTGTACCTTACTCTATTGACAGTTGTAGTAGTATGTTACTATAGTATACCCTACTCTATTGACTATGGTAGTAGAATGTTACTATTGTATACCCTACTCTATTGACTATGGTAGTAGTATGTTACTATAGAATACCTAATATATTGACAGTGGTAGTAGTATGTTATTATAGTATAACCTACTCTATTGACTATGGTAGTAGTATGTTACTATAGTATACCCTACTCTATTGACAGTGGTAGTAGTATGTTACTATAGCATACCCTACTCTATTGACAGTGGTAGTAGTATGTTACTATAGTATACCCTACTCTATTGACAGTGGTAGTAGTATGTTACTATAGTATACCCTACTCTATTGACAGTGGTAGTAGTATGTTACTATAGTATACCCTACTCTATTGACAGTGGTAGTAGTATGTTACTATAGTATACCCTACTCTATTGACAGTGGTAGTAGTATGTTACTATAGTATACTCTACTCTATTGACAGTTGTAGTAGTATGTTACTATAGTATACCCTACTCTATTGACTATGGTAGTAGTATGTATACTATAGTATACCCTAGTATATTGACAGTGGTAGTAGTATGTTACTATAGTATACCCTACTCTATTGACAGTGGTAGTAGTATGTTACTATAGTATACCCTACTCTATTGACAGTGGTAGTAGTATGTTACTATAGTATACCCTACTATATTGACAGTGGTAGTAGTATGTTATTATAGTATACCCTACTCTATTGACAGTGGTAGTAGAATGCTACTATAGTATACCCTACTCTATTGACAGTGGTAGTAGTATGTTACTATAGCATACCCTACTCTATTGACAGTTGTAGTAGTATGTTACTATAGTATACCCTACTCTATTGACTATGGTAGTAGAATGTTACTACAGTATACTCTACTCTATTGACAGTTGTAGTAGTATTTTACTATAGTATAACCTACTCTATTGACTATGGTAGTAGTATGTTACTATATACTATAGTATAACCTACTCTATTGACTATGGTAGTAGTATGTTACTATAGTATAACCTACTCTATTGACAGTGGTAGTAGTATGTTACTATAGTATACCCTACTCTATTGACATTGGTAGTCGTATGTTAATATAGTATACCCTACTCTATTGACAGTGGTAGTAGTATGTTACTATTGTATACCCTACTCTATTGACAGTGGTAGTAGTATGTTACTATAGTATACCCTAGTCTATTGACAGTGGTAGTAGTATGTTACTATAGTATACCCTACTCTATTGACAGTGGTAGTAGTATGTTACTATAGTATACCCTACTCTATTGACAGTGGTAGTAGTATGTTACCGTAGTATGCCCTACTCTATTGACCGTGGTAGTAGAATGTTACTATAGTATACCCTACTCTATTGACAGTGGTAGTAGTATGTTACTATAGTACACCCTACTCTATTGACAGTAGTAGTAGTATGTTACTATAGTATACCCTACTCTATTGACAGTGGTAGTAGAATGTTACTATAGTATACCCTACTCTATTGACAGTAGTAGTAGTATGTTACTATAGTATACCCTACTCTATTGGCAGTGGTACTAGTATGTTTGCTATAGTATACCCTACTCTATTGACAGTGGTAGTAGTATGTTATTATTGTATACCCTACTCTATTGACAGTGGTAGTAGTATGTTACTATAGTATACCCTACTCTATTGACAGTGGTAGTAGTATGTTACTATAGTATACCCTACTCTATTGACAGTGGTAGTAGTATGTTACTATAGTATACCCTACTCTATTGACAGTGGTAGTAGTATGTTACTATAGCATACCCTACTCTATTGACAGTGGAAGTAGAATGTTACTATAGTATACCCTACTCTATTGACAGTGGTTGTAGAATGTTACTATAGCATACCCTACTCTATTGACAGTGGTAGTAGTATGTTACTATAGTATACCCTACTCTATTGACAGTGGAAGTAGTATGTTACCATTGTGTTCTCTACTCTATTGACAGTGGTAGTAGTATGTTACTATAGTATACCCTACTCTATTGACAGTGATAGTAGTATGTTATTATAGTATACCCTACTCTATTGACAGTGGTAGTAGAATGTTACTATAGAATACCCTACTCTATTGACAGTGGTAGTAGTATGTTACTATAGCATACCCTACTCTATTGACAGTGGTAGTAGTATGTTACTATAGCATACCCTACTCTATTGACAGTGGTAGTAGTATGTTACTCTTGTGTACCTTACTCTATTGACAGTTGTAGTAGTATGTTACTATAGTATACCCTACTCTATTGACTATGGTAGTAGAATGTTACTATTGTATACCCTACTCTATTGACTATGGTAGTAGTATGTTACTATAGAATACCCTAATATATTGACAGTGGTAGTAGTATGTTATTATAGTATAACCTACTCTATTGACTATGGTAGTAGATTGTTACTATAGTATACCCTACTCTATTGACAGTGGTAGTAGTAGGTTACTATAGCATACCCTACTCTATTGACAGTGGTAGTAGTATGTTATTATAGTATACCCTACTCTATTGACTATGGTAGTAGAATGTTACTATAGTATACCCTACTCTATTGACAGTGGTAGGAATGTGTTACTATAGTATACCCTACTCTATTGACAGTGGTAGTAGTATGTTACTATAGTATACCCTACTCGATTGACTATGGTAGTAGAATGTTACTATAGTATACTCTACTCTATTGACAGTTGTAGTAGTATTTTACTATAGTATAACCTACTCTATTGACTATGGTAGTAGTATGTTACTATATACTATAGTATACCCTAGTATATTGACAGTGGTAGTAGAATGTTACTATAGAATACCCTTCTCTATTGACAGTGGTAGTAGTATGTTACTATAGTATACCCTACTCTATTGACAGTGGTAGTAGTTTGTTACTATAGTATACCCTAGTATATTGACAGTGGTAGTAGTATGTTAATATAGAATACCCTACTCTATTGACAGTGGTAGTAGTATGTTACTATAGCATACCCTACTCTATTGACAGTGGTAGTAGTATGTTACTATAGCATACCCTACTCTATTGACAGTGGTAGTAGTATGTTACTCTTGTGTACCTTACTCTATTGACAGTTGTAGTAGTATGTTACTATAGTATACCCTACTCTATTGACTATGGTAGTAGAATGTTACTATTGTATACCCTACTCTATTGACTATGGTAGTAGTATGTTACTATAGAATACCTAATATATTGACAGTGGTAGTAGTATGTTATTATAGTATAACCTACTCTATTGACTATGGTAGTAGATTGTTACTATAGTATACCCTACTCTATTGACAGTGGTAGTAGTAGGTTACTATAGCATACCCTACTCTATTGACAGTGGTAGTAGTATGTTATTATAGTATACCCTACTCTATTGACTATGGTAGTAGAATGTTACTATAGTATACCCTACTCTATTGACAGTGGTAGGAATGTGTTACTATAGTATACCCTACTCTATTGACAGTGGTAGTAGTATGTTACTATAGTATACCCTACTGATTGACTATGGTAGTAGAATGTTACTATAGTATACTCTACTCTATTGACAGTTGTAGTAGTATTTTACTATAGTATAACCTACTCTATTGACTATGGTAGTAGTATGTTACTATATACTATAGTATACCCTAGTATATTGACAGTGGTAGTAGAATGTTACTATAGAATACCCTTCTCTATTGACAGTGGTAGTAGTATGTTACTATAGTATACCCTACTCTATTGACAGTGGTAGTAGTTTGTTACTATAGTATACCCTAGTATATTGACAGTGGTAGTAGTATGTTAATATAGTATACCCTAGTCTATTGACAGTGGTAGTAGTATGCTACTATAGTATACCCTACTCTATTGACAGTGGTAGTAGTATGTTACTATAGCATACCCTACTCTATTGACAGTTGTAGTAGTATGTTACTATAGTATACCCTACTCTATTGACTATGGTAGTAGAATGTTACTATTGTATACCCTACTCTATTGACTATGGTAGTAGTATGTTACTATAGAATACCCTAATATATTGACAGTGGTAGTAGTATGTTATTATAGTATACCCTACTCTATTGCCTATGGTAGTAGAATGTTACTATAGTATACCCTACTCTATTGACAGTGGTAGTAGTAGGTTACTATAGCATACCCTACTCTATTGACAGTGACAGTAGTATGTTATTATAGTATACCCTACTCTATTGACTATGGTAGTAGAATGTTACTATAGAATACCCTACTCTATTGACAGTGGTAGTAGTATGTTACTATAGCATACCCTACTCTATTGACAGTGGTAGTAGTATGTTTTATAGTATACCCTACTCTATTGACTATGGTAGTAGTATGTTATTATAGTATACACTACTCTATTGACAGTGGTAGTAGTATGTTATTATAGTATACCCTACTCTATTGACTATGGTAGTAGTATGTTACTACAGCATACCCTACTCTATTGACAGTGGTAGTAGTATGTTATTATAGTATACAATACTCTATTGACAGTGGTAGTAGTATTTTACTATAGTATACCCTACTCTATTGACAGTGGTAGTAGTATGTTACTATAGTATACCCTACTCTATTGATAGTGGTAGTATAATGTTACTATAGTATACCCTACTCTATTGCCAGTGGTAGTAGTATGTTTTTATAGTATACCCTACTCTATTGACTATGGTAGTAGTATGTTACTACAGCATACCCTACTCTATTGACAGTGGTAGTAGTATGTTATTATAGTATACCCTACTCTATTGACTATGGTAGTAGTATGTTACTATTGTGTACCCTACTCTATTGACAGTGGTAGTAGTATGTTTTTATAGTATACCCTACTCTATTGACAGTGGTAGTATAATGTTACTATAGTAAACCCTACTCTATTGACAGTGGTAGTAGTATGTTACTATAGTATACCCTACTCTATTGACAGTGGTAGTAGTATGTTACTATAGTATACCCTACTCTATTGACAGTGGTAGTAGTATGTTACTATAGTATACCTTACTCTATTGACAGTGGTAGTAGTATGTTACTATAGTATACCCTACTCTATTGACAGTGGTAGTAGTATGTTACTATAGTATACCTTACTCTATTGACAGTGGTAGTAGTATGTTACTATAGTATACCCTACTCTATTGACAGTGGTAGTAGTATGTTACTATAGTATACCCTACTCTATTGACAGTGGTAGTAGTATGTTACTATAGCATACCCTACTCTATTGACAGTGGTAGTAGTATGTTACTATAGTATACCCGACTCTATTGACAGTGGTAGTAGTATGTTACTATAGTATACCCTACTCTATTGACAGTGGTAGTAGTATGTTACTATAGTATACCCTACTCTATTGACTATGGTAGTAGAATGTTATTATTGTATACCCTACTCTATTGACTATGGTAGTAGTATGTTACTATAGAATACCCTAATATATTGACAGTGGTAGTAGTATGTTACTAAAGTATACCCTACTCTATTGACAGTGGTAGTAGTATGTTACTATAGTATACCCTACTCTATTGACAGTGGTAGTAGTATGTTACTATTGTATACCCTACTCTATTGACAGTGGTAGTAGTATGTTACTATAGTATACCCTAGTCTATTGACAGTGGTAGTAGTATGTTACTATAGTATACCCGACTCTATTGACAGTGGTAGTAGTATGTTACTATAGTATACCCTACTCTATTGACAGTGGTAGTAGTATGTTACCGTAGTATGCCCTACTCTATTGACCGTGGTAGTAGTATGTTACTATAGTACACCCTACTCTATTGACAGTAGTAGTAGTATTTTACTATAGTATAACCTACTCTATTGACTATGGTAGTAGTATGTTACTATATACTATAGTATACCCTAGTATATTGACAGTGGTAGTAGAATGTTACTATAGAATACCCTTCTCTATTGACAGTGGTACTAGTATGTTACTATAGTATACCCTACTCTATTGACAGTGGTAGTAGTTTGTTACTATAGTATACCCTAGTATATTGACAGTGGTAGTAGTATGTTAATATAGTATACCCTAGTCTATTGACAGTGGTAGTAGTATGCTACTATAGTATACCCTACTCTATTGACAGTGGTAGTAGTATGTTACTATAGTATACCCTACTCTATTGACAGTTGTAGTAGTATGTTACTATAGTATACCCTACTCTATTGACTATGGTAGTAGAATGTTACTATTGTATACCCTACTCTATTGACTATGGTAGTAGTATGTTACTATAGAATACCCTAATATATTGACAGTGGTAGTAGTATGTTATTATAGTATAACCTACTCTATTGACTATGGTAGTAGAATGTTACTATAGTATACCCTACTCTATTGACAGTGGTAGTAGTAGGTTACTTTAGCATATCCTACTCTATTGACAGTGGTAGTAGTATGTTATTATAGTATACCCTACTCTATTGACTATGGTAGTAGAATGTTACTATTGTATACCCTACTCTATTGACTATGGTAGTAGTATGTTACTATAGAATACCCTAATATATTGACAGTGGTAGTAGTATGTTATTATAGTATAACCTACTCTATTGACTATGGTAGTAGAATGTTACTATAGTATACCCTACTCTATTGACAGTGGTAGTAGTAGGTTACTATAGCATACCCTACTCTATTGACAGTGGTAGTAGTATGTTATTATAGTATACCCTACTCTATTGACTATGGTAGTAGAATGTTACTATAGTATACCCTACTCTATTGACAGTGGTAGGAGTGTGTTACTATAGTATACCCTACTCAATTGACAGTGGTAGTAGTATGTTACTATAGTATACCCTACTGATTGACTATGGTAGTAGAATGTTACTATAGTATACTCTACTCTATTGACAGTTGTAGTAGTATTTTACTATAGTATAACCTACTCTATTGACTATGGTAGTAGTATGTTACTATATACTATAGTATACCCTAGTATATTGACAGTGGTAGTAGAATGTTACTATAGAATACCCTTCTATTGACAGTGGTAGTAGTATGTTACTATAGTATACCCTACTCTATTGACAGTGGTAGTAGTTTGTTACTATAGTATACCCTAGTATATTGACAGTGGTAGTAGTATGTTAATATAGTATACCCTAGTCTATTGACAGTGGTAGTAGTATGCTACTATAGTATACCCTACTCTATTGACAGTGGTAGTAGTATGTTACTATAGTATACCCTACTCTATTGACAGTTGTAGTAGTATGTTACTATAGTATACCCTACTCTATTGACTATGGTAGTAGAATGTTACTATTGTATACCCTACTCTATTGACTATGGTAGTAGTATGTTACTATAGAATACCCTAATATATTGACAGTGGTAGTAGTATGTTATTATAGTATACCCTACTCTATTGCCTATGGTAGTAGAATGTTACTATAGTATACCCTACTCTATTGACAGTGGTAGTAGTAGGTTACTATAGGATACCCGACTCTATTGACAGTGACAGTAGTATGTTATTATAGTATACCCTACTCTATTGACTATGGTAGTAGAGATGTTACTATAGAATACCCTACTCTATTGACAGTGGTAGTAGTATGTTACTATAGTATACCCTACTCTATTGACAGTGATAGTAGTATGTTACTATAGTATACCCTACTCTATTGACTATGGTAGTAGAATGTTACTTTAGTATACCCTACTCTAATGACAGTGGTAGTAGTATGTTACTATAGTATACCCTACTCGATTGACTATGGTAGTAGAATGTTACTATAGTATACTCTACTCTATTGACAGTTGTAGCAGTATTTTACTATAGTATAACCTACTCTATTGACTATGGTAGTAGTATGTTACTATATACTATAGTATACCCTAGTATATTGACAGTGGTAGTAGTATGTTACTATAGTATAACCTTCTCTATTGACAGTGGTAGTAGTATGTTACTATAGTATACCCTACTCTATTGACAGTGGTAGTAGTATGTTACTATAGTATACCCTACTCTATTGACAGTGGTAGTAGTATGTTACTATTGTATACCCTACTCTATTGACAGTGGTAGTAGTATGTTACTATAGTATACCCTAGTCTATTGACAGTGGTAGTAGTATGTTACTATAGTATACCCGACTCTATTGACAGTGGTAGTAGTATGTTACTATAGTATACCCTACTCTATTGACAGTGGTAGTAGTATGTTACCGTAGTATGCCCTACTCTATTGACCGTGGTAGTAGAATGTTACTATAGTATACCCTACTCTATTGACAGTGGTAGTAGTATGTTACTATAGTACACCCTACTCTATTGACAGTAGTAGTAGTATGTTACTATAGTATACCCTACTCTATTGACAGTGGTAGTAGAATGTTACTATAGTATACCCTACTCTATTGACAGTAGTAGTAGTATGTTACTATATTATACCCTACTCTATTGACAGTGGTAGTAGTATGTTACTATAGTATACCCTACTCTATTGACAGTGGTAGTAGTATGTTATTATTGTATACCCTACTCTATTGACAGTGGTAGTAGTATGTTACTATAGTATACCCTACTCTATTGACAGTGGTAGTAGTATGTTACTATAGTATACCCTACTCTATTGACAGTGGTAGTAGTATGTTACTATAGTATACCCTACTCTATTGACAGTGGTACTAGTATGTTACTATAGTATACCCTTGTCTATTGACAGTGGTAGTAGTATGTTACTATAGTATACCCGACTCTATTGACAGTGGTAGTAGTATGTTACTATAGTATACCCTACTCTATTGACAGTGCTAGTAGTATGTTACCGTAGTATGCCCTACTCTATTGACCGTGGTAGTAGCATGTTACTATAGTATACCCTACTCTATTGACAGTGGTAGTAGTATGTTACTATTGTATACCCTACTCTATTGACAGTGGTAGTAGTGTATACTACTGTATACCCTACTCTATTGACAGTGGTAGTAGTATGTTACTATAGTATACCCTAGTCTATTGACAGTGGTAGTAGTATGTTACTATAGTATACCCGACTCTATTGACAGTGGTAGTAGTATGTTACTATAGTATACCCTACTCTATTGACAGTGGTAGTAGTATGTTACTATAGTACACCCTACTCTATTGACAGTAGTAGTAGTATGTTACTATAGTATACCCTGCTCTATTGACAGTGGTAGTAGAATGTTACTATAGTATACCCTACTCTATTGACAGTGGTAGTAGTATGTTACTATAGCATACCCTTCTCTATTGACAGTGGAAGTAGTATGTTATTATAGTATACCCTACTCTATTGACTATGGTAGTAGAATGTTACTATAGTATACCCTACTCTATTGACAGTGGTAGTAGTATGTTACTATAGTATACCCTACTCTATTGACTATGGTAGTAGAATGTTACTATTGTATACCCTACTCTATTGAATATGGTAGTAGTATGTTACTATAGAATACCCTAATATATTGACAGTGGTAGTAGTATGTTATTATAGTATAACCTACTCTATTGACTATGGTAGTAGAATGTTACTATAGTATACCCTACTCTATTGACAGTGGTAGTAGTAGGTTACTATAGCATACCCTACTCTATTGACAGTGGTAGTAGTATGTTATTATAGTATACCCTACTCTATTGACTATGGTAGTAGAATGTTACTATAGTATACCCTACTCTATTGACAGTGGTAGGAGTGTGTTACTATAGTATACCCTACTCAATTGACAGTGGTAGTAGTATGTTACTATAGTATACCCTACTCGATTGACTATGGTAGTAGAATGTTACTATAGTATACTCTACTCTATTGACAGTTGTAGTAGTATTTTACTATAGTATAACCTACTCTATTGACTATGGTAGTAGTATGTTAATATATACTATAGTATACCCTAGTATATTGACAGTGGTAGTAGAATGTTACTATAGAATACCCTTCTCTATTGACAGTGGTAGTAGTATGTTACTTTAGTATACCCTACTCTATTGACAGTGGTAGTAGTTTGTTACTATAGTATACCCTAGTATATTGACAGTGGTAGTAGTATGTTAATATAGTATACCCTAGTCTATTGACAGTGGTAGTAGTATGCTACTATAGTATACCCTACTCTGTTGACAGTGGTAGTAGTATGTTACTATAGTATACCCTACTCTATTGACAGTTGTAGTAGTATGTTACTATAGTATACCCTACTCTATTGACTATGGTAGTAGAATGTTACTATTGTATACCCTACTCTATTGACTATGGTAGTAGTATGTATGTTACTATAGAATACCTAATATATTGACAGTGGTAGTAGTATGTTATTATAGTATACCCTACTCTATTGCCTATGGTAGTAGAATGTTACTATAGTATACCCTACTCTATTGACAGTGGTAGTAGTAGGTTACTATAGGATACCCGACTCTATTGACAGTGACAGTAGTATGTTATTATAGTATACCCTACTCTATTGACTATGGTAGTAGAATGTTACTATAGAATACCCTACTCTATTGACAGTGGTAGTAGTATGTTACTATAGTATACCCTACTCTATTGACAGTGATAGTAGTATGTTACTATAGTATACCCTACTCTATTGACTATGGTAGTAGAATGTTACTTTAGTATACCCTACTCTAATGACAGTGGTAGTAGTATGTTACTATAGTATACCCTACTCGATTGACAGTGGTAGTAGTTTGTTACTATAGTATACCCTAGTATATTGACAGTGGTAGTAGTATGTTAATATAGTATACCCTAGTCTATTGACAGTGGTAGTAGTATGCTACTATAGTATACCCTACTCTGTTGACAGTGGTAGTAGTATGTTACTATAGTATACCCTACTCTATTGACAGTTGTAGTAGTATGTTACTATAGTATACCCTACTCTATTGACTATGGTAGTAGAATGTTACTATTGTATACCCTACTCTATTGACTATGGTAGTAGTATGTTACTATAGAATACCCTAATATATTGACAGTGGTAGTAGTATGTTATTATAGTATAACCTACTCGATTGCCTATGGTAGTAGAATGTTACTATAGTATACCCTACTCTATTGACAGTGGTAGTAGTAGGTTACTATAGGATACCCGACTCTATTGACAGTGACAGTAGTATGTTATTATAGTATACCCTACTCTATTGACTATGGTAGTAGAATGTTACTATAGAATACCCTACTCTATTGACAGTGGTAGTAGTATGTTACTATAGTATACCCTACTCTATTGACAGTGATAGTAGTATGTTACTATAGTATACCCTACTCTATTGACTATGGTAGTAGAATGTTACTTTAGTATACCCTACTCTAATGACAGTGGTAGTAGTATGTTACTATAGTATACCCTACTCGATTGACTATGGTAGTAGAATGTTACTATAGTATACTCTACTCTATTGACAGTTGTAGTAGTATTTTACTATAGTATAACCTACTCTATTGACTATGGTAGTAGAATGTTACTATAGTATACTCTACTCTATTGACAGTTGTAGTAGTATTTTACTATAGTATAACCTACTCTATTGACAGTGGTAGTAGTATCTTACTACAGTATACCCTACTCTATTGACAGTGGTAGTAGTATGTTACTATAGTATACCCTACTCTATTGACAGTGGTAGTAGTATGTTACTATTGTATACCCTACTCTATTGACAGTGGTAGTAGTATGTTACTATAGTATACCCTAGTCTATTGACAGTGGTAGTAGTATGTTACTATAGTATACCCGACTCTATTGACAGTGGTAGTAGTATGTTACTATAGTATACCCTACTCTATTGACAGTGGTAGTAGTATGTTACCGTAGTATGCCCTACTCTATTGACCGTGGTAGTAGATGTGTTACTATAGTATACCCTACTCTATTGACAGTGGTAGTAGTATGTTACTATAATACATCCTACTCTATTGACAGTAGTAGTAGTATGTTACTATAGTATACCCTACTCTATTGACAGTGGTAGTAGTATGTTATTATTGTATACCCTACTCTATTGACAGTGGTAGTAGTATGTTACTATAGTATACCCTACTCTATTGACAGTGGTAGTAGTATGTTACTATAGTATACCCTACTCTATTGACAGTGGTAGTAGTATGTTACTATAGTATACCCTACTCTATTGACAGTGGTACTAGTATGTTACTATAGTATACCCTTGTCTATTGACAGTGGTAGTAGTATGTTACTATAGTATACCCGACTCTATTGACGGTGGTAGTAGTATGTTACTATAGTATACCCTACTCTATTGACAGTGGTATTAGTATGTTACCGTAGTATGCCCTACTCTATTGACCGTGGTAGTAGCATGTTACTATAGTATACCCTACTCTATTGACAGTGGTAGTAGTATGTTACTATTGTATACCCTACTCTATTGACAGTGGTAGTAGTATGTTACTATAGTATACCCTAGTCTATTGACAGTGGTAGTAGTATGTTACTATAGTATACCCGACTCTATTGACAGTGGTAGTAGTATGTTACTATAGTATACCCTACTCTATTGACAGTGGTAGTAGTATGTTACCGTAGTATGCCCTACTCTATTGACCGTGGTAGTAGAATGTTACTATAGTATACCCTACTCTATTGACAGTGGTAGTAGTATGTTACTATAGTACACCCTACTCTATTGACAGTAGTAGTAGTATTTTACTATAGTATAACCTACTCTATTGACTATGGTAGTCGTATGTTACTATATACTATAGTATACCCTAGTATATTGACAGTGGTAGTAGAATGTTACTATAGAATACCCTTCTCTATTGACAGTGGTAGTAGTATGTTACTATAGTATACCCTACTCTATTGACAGTGGTAGTAGTTTGTTACTATAGTATACCCTAGTATATTGACAGTGGTAGTAGTATGTTAATATAGTATACCCTAGTCTATTGACAGTGGTAGTAGTATGCTACTATAGTATACCCTACTCTATTGACAGTGGTAGTAGTATGTTACTATAGTATACCCTACTCTATTGACAGTTGTAGTAGTATGTTACTATAGTATACCCTACTCTATTGACTATGGTAGTAGAATGTTACTATTGTATACCCTACTCTATTGACTATGGTAGTAGTATGTTACTATAGAATACCCTAATATATTGACAGTGGTATTAGTATGTTATTATAGTATACCCTACTCTATTGCCTATGGTAGTAGAATGTTACTATAGTATACCCTACTCTATTGACAGTGGTAGTAGTATGTTACTATAGCATACCTGACTCTATTGACAGTGGTAGTAGTATGTTACTATAGTATACCCTACTCTATTGACTATGGTAGTAGAATGTTACTATAGTATACCCTACTCTATTGACAGTGGTAGTAGTATGTTACTATAGTATACCCTACTCTATTGACAGTGGTAGTAGTATGTTACTATAGTATACCCTACTCGATTGACTATGGTACTAGAATGTTACTATAGTATACTCTACTCTATTGACAGTTGTAGTAGTATTTTACTATAGAATACCCTTCTCTATTGACAGTGGTAGTAGTATGTTACTATAGTATACCCTACTCTATTGACAGTGGTAGTAGTTTGTTACTATAGTATACCCTACTCTATTGACAGTGGTAGTAGTATGTTACTATAGTATACCCTACTCTATTGACAGTGGTAGTAGTATGTTACTATAGTATACCCTAGTATATTGACAGTGGTAGTAGTATGTTACTATAGTATACCCTACTCTATTGACAGTGGTAGTAGAATGTTACTATAGTATACCCTACTCTATTGACAGTGGTAGTAGTATGTTACTATAGTATACCCTACTCTATTGACTATGGTAGTAGTATGTTACTGTATACTACTAATATTGTATACCCTACTCTATTGACTATGGTAGTAGTATGTTACTATAGAATACCTTTAATCTATTGACAGTGGTAGTAGTATGTTACTATAGTATACCCTACTCTATTGACAGTGGTAGTAGTATGTTACTACTATAGTATACCCTACTCTATTGACAGTGGTAGTAGTATGTTACTATAGTATACCCTACTCTATTGACAGTGGTAGTAGTATGTTACTATAGTATACCCTACTCTATTGACAGTGGTAGTAGTATGTTACTATAGTATACCCTACTCTATTGACAGTGGTAGTAGTATGTTACTATAGTATACCCTACTCTATTGACAGTGGTAGTAGTATGTTACTATAGTATACCCTACTCTATTGACAGTTGTAGTAGTATTTTACTATAGTATAACCTACTATATTGACTATGGTAGTAGTATGTTACTATATACTATAGTACACCCTAGTATATTGACAGTGGTATTAGTATGTTATTATAGTATACCCTACTCTATTGCCTATGGTAGTAGAATGTTACTATAGTATACCCTACTCTATTGACAGTGGTAGTAGTAGGTTACTATAGCATACCCGACTCTATTGACAGTGACAGTAGTATGTTACTATAGTATACCCTACTCGATTGACTATGGTACTAGAATGTTACTATAGTATACTCTACTCTATTGACAGTTGTAGTAGTATTTTACTATAGTATACCCTACTATATTGACTATGGTAGTAGAATGTTACTATATACTATAGTATACCTACTCTATTGACAGTGGTAGTAGTATGTTACTATAGTATACCCTACTCTATTGACAGTGGTAGTAGTATGTTACTATAGTATACCCTACTCTATTGACAGTGGTAGTAGTATGTTACTATAGTATACCCTACTCTATTGACAGTGGTAGTAGTATGTTACTATAGTATACCCTACTCTATTGACAGTGGTAGTAGTATGTTACTATAGTATACCCTACTCTATTGACAGTGGTAGTAGTATGTTACTATAGTATACCCTACTCTATTGACAGTGGTAGTAGTATGTTACTATAGTATACCCTACTCTATTGACAGTGGTAGTAGTATGTTACTATAGTATACCCTACTCTATTGACAGTGGTAGTAGTATGTTACTATAGTATACCCTACTCTATTGACAGTGGTAGTAGTATGTTACTATAGTATACCTACTCTATTGACAGTGGTAGTAGTTCACTATAGTATACCCTACTTATTGACAGTGGTAGTAGTATGTTACTATAGTATACCCTAGTCTATTGACAGTGGTAGTAGTATGTTACTATAGTATACCCTACTCTATTGACAGTGGTAGTAGTATGTTACTATAGTATACCCTACTCTATTGACAGTGGTAGTAGTATGTTACTATAGTATACCCTACTCTATTGACAGTGGTAGTAGTATGTTACTATAGTATACCCTACTCTATTGACAGTGGTAGTAGTATGTTACTATATAGTATACCCTACTCTATTGACAGTGGTAGTAGTATGTTACTATAGTATACCCTACTCTATTGACTATGGTAGTAGAATGTTACTATAGTATACCCTACTCTATTGACAGTGGTAGTAGTATGTTACGTATATGTTATTGACTGGTAGTACACCCTAGTCTATTGACAGTGGTAGTAGTAGTATGTTACTATAGTATACCCTACTCTATTGACAGTGGTAGTAGTATGTTACTATAGTATACCCTACTCTATTGACAGTTGTAGTAGTATGTTACTATAGTATACCCTACTCTATTGACTATGGTAGTAGAATGTTACTATTGTATACCCTACTCTATTGACTATGGTAGTAGTATGTTACTATAGAATACCCTAATATATTGACAGTTGTATTAGTATGTTATTATAGTATACCCTACTCTATTGACAGTGGTAGTAGTATGTTACTATAGTATACCCTACTCTATTGACAGTGGTAGTAGTAGTATGTTACTATAGTATACCCTACTCTATTGACAGTGATAGTAGTATGTTACTATAGTATACCCTACTCTATTGACTATGGTAGTAGAATGTTACTATAGTATACCCTACTCTAATGACAGTGGTAGTAGTATGTTACTATAGTATACCCTACTCGATTGACTATGGTACTAGAATGTTACTATAGTATACTCTACTCTATTGACAGTGGTAGTAGTATGTTACTATAGTATACCCTACTATATTGACAGTGGTAGTAGTATGTTACTATATACTATAGTACACCCTAGTATATTGACAGTGGTAGTAGTATGTTACTATAGTATAACCTACTCTATTGACAGTGGTAGTAGTAGGTTACTATAGCATACCCGACTCTATTGACAGTGACAGTAGTATGTTATTATAGTATACCCTACTCTATTGACTATGGTAGTAGAATGTTACTATAGAATACCCTACTCTATTGACAGTGGTAGTAGTATGTTACTATAGTATACCCTACTCTATTGACAGTGATAGTAGTATGTTACTATAGTATACCCTACTCTATTGACTATGGTAGTAGAATGTTACTATAGTATACCCTACTCTAATGACAGTGGTAGTAGTATGTTACTATAGTATACCCTACTCGATTGACTATGGTACTAGAATGTTACTATAGTATACTCTACTCTATTGACAGTTGTAGTAGTATGTTGACTATAGTATAACCCTACTATATTGACAGTGGTAGTAGTATGTTACTATATACTATAGTATACCTAGTATATTATTGACAGTGGTAGTAGTATGTTACTATAGTATAACCTACTCTATTGACAGTGGTAGTAGTATGTTACTATAGTATACCCTACTCTATTGACAGTGGTAGTAGTATGTTACTATAGTATACCCTACTCTATTGACAGTGGTAGTAGTATGTTACTATAGTATACCCTACTCTATTGACAGTGGTAGTAGTATTACTAATATAGCATATACCCTACTCTATTGACAGTGGTAGTAGTATGTTACTATAGTATACCCTACTCTATTGACAGTGGTAGTAGTATGTTACTATAGTATACCCTACTCTATTGACAGTGGTAGTAGAATGTTACTATAGTATACCCTACTCTATTGACAGTGGTAGTAGTATGTTACTATAGTATACCCTACTCTATTGACAGTGGTAGTAGTATGTTACTATAGTATACCCTACTCTATTGACAGTGGTAGTAGTATGTTACTATAGTATACCCTACTCTATTGACAGTGGTAGTAGAATGTTACTATAGTATACTCTACTCTATTGACAGTGGTAGTAGTATGTTACTATAGTATACCCTACTCTATTGACAGTGGTAGTAGTATGTTGTTACTATAGTATACCCTACTCTATTGACAGTAGTAGTAGTATGTTACTATAGTATACCCTACTCTATTGACAGTGGTAGTAGTATGTTACTATAGTATACCCTACTCTATTGACAGTGGTAGTAGTATGTTACTATAGTATACCCTACTCTATTGACAGTGGTAGTAGTATGTTACTATAGTATACCCTACTCTATTGACAGTGGTAGTAGTATGTTACTATAGTATACCCTACTCTATTGACAGTAGTAGTAGTAGTATGTTACTATAGTATACCCTACTCTATTGACAGTGGTAGTAGAATGTTACTATAGTATACCCTACTCTATTGACAGTAGTAGTAGTATGTTACTATAGTATACCGTACTCTATTGACAGTGGTAGTAGTATGTTACTATAGTATACCCTACTCTATTGACAGTGGTAGTAGTATGTTACTATAGTATACCCTACTCTATTGACAGTGGTAGTAGTATGTTACTATAGTATACCCTACTCTATTGACAGTGGTAGTAGTATGTTACTTATAGTATACCCTACTCTATTGACAGTGGTAGTAGTATGTTACTATAGTATACCCTACTCTATTGACTATGGTAGTAGTATGTTACTATAGCATACCCTACTCTATTGACAGTGGATGTAGTATGTTATTATAGTATACCCTACTCTATTGACTATAGTAGTAGTATGTTACTATAGTATACCCTACTCTATTGACTATAGTAGTAGTATGTTACTATAGTATATACCCTACTCTATTGACATAGTAGTAGTATGTTACTATAGTATACCCTACTCTATTGACAGTGGTAGTAGTATGTTACTATAGTATACCTACTCTATTGACAGTGGTAGTAGTATGTTACTATAGTATACCTACTCTATTGACAGTGGTAGTAGTATGTTACTATAGTATACCCTACTCTATTGACAGTGGTAGTAGTATGTTACTATAGTATACCTACTCTATTGACAGTAGTAGCATGTTACTATTGCTCTATTGACAGTGGTAGTAGTATGTTACTATAGTATACCCTACTCTATTGACAGTGGTAGTAGTATGTTACTATAGTATACCCTACTCTATTGACAGTGGTAGTAGTATGTTATTATAGTATACCCTACTCTATTGACAGTGGTAGTAGTATGTTATTATAGTATACCCTACTCTATTGACAGTGGTAGTAGTATGTTACTATAGTATACCCTACTCTATTGACAGTGGTAGTAGTATGTTACTATAGTATACCCTACTCTATTGACTATGGTAGTAGTATGTTACTATAGTATACCCTACTCTATTGACAGTGGTAGTAGAATGTTACTATAGTATACCCTACTCTATTGACAGTGGAATTAGAATGTTACTATAGAATACCCTACTCTATTGACAGTGGTAGTAGTATGTTACTATAGTATACCCTAGTATATTGACAGTGGTAGTAGTATGTTACTATAGTATACCCTACTCTATTGACAGTGGTAGTAGAATGTTACTATAGTATACCCTACTCTATTGACAGTGGTAGTAGTATGTTACTATAGTATACCCTAGTATATTGACAGTGGTAGTAGTATGTTACTATAGTATACCCTACTCTATTGACTATGGTAGTAGAATGTTACTATAGAATACCCTACTCTATTGACAGTGGTAGTAGTATGTTACTATAGTATACCCTACTCTATTGACAGTGATAGTAGTATGTTACTATAGTATACCCTACTCTATTGACTATGGTAGTAGAATGTTACTATAGTATACCCTACTCTAATGACAGTGGTAGTAGTATGTTACTATAGTATACCCTACTCGATTGACTATGGTACTAGAATGTTACTATAGTATACTCTACTCTATTGACAGTTGTAGTAGTATTTTACTATAGTATAACCTACTATATTGACTATGGTAGTAGTATGTTACTATATACTATAGTATACCCTAGTATATTGACAGTGGTAGTAGTATGTTACTATAGTATAACCCTCTCTATTGACAGTGGTAGTAGTATGTTACTATAGTATACCCTACTCTATTGACAGTGGTAGTAGTATGTTACTATAGTATACCCTACTCTATTGACAGTGGTAGTAGTATGTTACTATTGTATACCCTACTCTATTGACAGTGGTAGTAGTATGTTACTATAGTATACCCTAGTCTATTGACAGTGGTAGTAGTATGTTACTATAGTATACCCGACTCTATTGACAGTGGTAGTAGTATGTTACTATAGTATACCCTACTCTATTGACAGTGGTAGTAGTATGTTACCGTAGTATGCCCTACTCTATTGACAGTGGTAGTAGTATGTTACTATAGTACACCCTACTCTATTGACAGTGGTAGTAGTAGTATGTTACTATAGTATACCCTACTCTATTGACAGTGGTAGTAGTAGTATGTTACTATAGTATACCCTACTCTATTGACAGTAGTAGTAGTATGTTACTATAGTATACCCTACTCTATTGACAGTGGTAGTAGTATGTTACTATAGTATACCCTACTCTATTGACAGTGGTAGTAGTATGTTATTATAGTATACCCTACTCTATTGACAGTGGTAGTAGTAGTATGTTACTATAGCATACCCTACTCTATTGACAGTGGTAGTAGTATGTTACTATAGTATACCCTACTCTATTGACTATGGTAGTAGTATGTTACTATAGTATACCCTACTCTATTGACAGTGGTAGTAGTATGTTACTATAGTATACCCTAGTATATTGACAGTGGTAGTAGTATGTTACTATAGTATACCCTTCTCTATCTACAGTGGTAGTAGTATGTTATTATAGTATACCCTACTCTATTGACTATGGTAGTAGAATGTTACTATAGTATACCCTACTCTATTGACAGTGGTAGGAGTATGTTACTATAGTATACTCTACTCTACTGACAGTTGTAGTAGTATTTTACTATAGTATAACCTACTCTATTGACTATGGTAGTAGTATGTTACTATATACTATAGTATACCCTAGTATATTGACAGTGGTAGTAGTATGTTACTATAGTATACCCTACTCTATTGACAGTGGTAGTAGTATGTTACTATAGTATACCCTACTCTATTGACAGTGGTAGTAGTATGTTACTATAGTATACCCTACTCTCTATTGACAGTGGTAGTAGTATGTTACTATAGTATACTACTAACATGTACTATATCTATTGGACAGTGTAGTAGTATGTTACTATAGCATACCCTACTCATTGACAGTGGTAGTAGTATGTTACTATAGTATACCCTACTCTATTGACTATGGTAGTAGTATGTTACTATAGTATACCCTACTCTATTGACTATTGACAGTGGTAGTAGTATGTTACTATAGTATACCCTACTCTATTGACAGTGGTAGTAGTAATGTTACTATAGTATACCCTACTCTATTGACAGTGTAGTAGTATGTTACTATAGTATACCCTACTCTATTGACAGTGGTAGTAGTATGTTACTATAGTATACCCTACTCTATTGACAGTGGTAGTAGTATGTTACTATAGTATACCCTACTCTATTGACAGTGGTAGTAGTGTGTTACTATAGTATACCCTACTCTATTGACAGTGGTAGTAGTATGTTACTATAGTATACCCTACTCTATTGACTATGGTAGTAGTATGTTACTATAGTATACCCTACTCTATTGACTATTGTGGTAGTAGTATGTTACTATAGTATACCCTACTCTATTGACAGTGGTAGTGTAATGTTACCATAGTATACCCTACTCTATTGACAGTGGTAGTAGAATGTTACTATAGTATACCCTACTCTATTGACTATGGTAGTAGTATGTTACTATAGTATACCCTACTCTATTGACAGTGGTAGTAGTATGTTACTATAGTATACCCTACTCTATTGACAGTGGTAGTAGTATGTTACTATAGTACTCTATTGACTATGGTAGTAGAATGTTACTATAGTATACCCTACTCTATTGACTATGGTAGTAGAATGTTACTATAGTATACCCTACTCTATTGACAGTGGTAGTAGTATGTTACTATAGTATACCCTACTCTATTGACAGTGGTGGTAGTATGTTACCATAGTATACCCTACTCTATTGACAGTAGTAGTATGTATGTTACTATAGTATACCCTACTCTATTGACAGTGGTAGTAGTATGTTACTATAGTATACCCTACTCTATTGACAGTGGTAGTAGTATGTTACTATAGTATACCCTACTCTATTGACAGTGGTAGTAGTATGTTACTATAGTATACCCTACTCTATTGACAGTGGTAGTAGTATGTTACTATAGTATACCCTACTCTATTGACAGTGGTAGTAGTATGTTACTATAGTATACCCTACTCTATTGACAGTGGTAGTAGAATGTTACTATAGTATACCCTACTCTATTGACTATGGTAGTAGTATGTTACTATAGTATACCCTACTCTATTGACTAATGTAGTAGAATGTTACTATAGTATACCCTACTCTATTGACAGTGGTAGTAGTATGTTACTATAGTATACCCTACTCTATTGACAGTGGTAGTAGTATGTTACTATAGTATACCCTACTCTATTGACAGTGGTAGTAGTATGTTACTATAGTATACCCTACTCTATTGACAGTGGTAGTAGTATGTTACTATAGTATACCCTACTCTATTGACAGTGGTAGTAGTATGTTACTATAGTATACCCTACTCTATTGACAGTGGTAGTAGTATGTTACTATAGTATACCCTACTCTATTGACAGTGGTAGTAGTATGTTACTATAGTATACCCTACTCTATTGACAGTGGTAGTAGTATGTTACTATAGTATACCCTACTCTCTATTGACAGTGGTAGTAGTATGTTACTATAGTATACCGTACTCTATTGACAGTGGTAGTAGTATGTTACTACAGTATACCCTACTCTATTGACAGTGGTAGTAGTATGTTACTATAGTATACCCTACTCTATTGACAATGGTAGTAGTATGTTATTATAGTATACCCTACTCTATTGCCATTGGTAGTATAATGTTACTATAGTATACCCTACTCTATTGACAGTGGTAGTAGTATGTTACTATAGTATACCCTACTCTATTGACTATGGTAGTAGTGTGTTACTATAGCATACCCTACTCTATTGACAGTGGATGTAGTATGTTATTATAGTATACCCTACTCTATTGACAGTAGTAGTAGTATGTTACTATAGTATACCCTACTCTATTGACAGTGGTAGTAGTATGTTACTATAGTATACCCTACTCTATTGACAGTGGTAGTAGTATGTTACTATAGTATACCCTACTCTATTGACTATAGTAGTAGTATGTTACTATAGTATATCCTACTCTATTGACAGTGGTAGTAGTATGTTACTATAGCATACCCTACTCTATTGACAGTTGTAGTAGTATGTTACTATAGTATATCCTACTCTATTGACAGTGGTAGTAGTATGTTACTATTGTGTACCTTACTCTATTGACAGTGGTAGTAGAATGTTACTATAGTATACCCTACTCTATTGACAGTGGTAGTAGTATGTTACTATAGCATACCCTACTCTATTGACAGTGGTAGTAGTATGTTATTATAGTATACCCTACTCTATTGACAGTGGTAGTAGTATGTTATTATAGTATACCCTACTCTATTGACAGTGGTAGTAGTATGTTACTATAGCATACCCTACTCTATTGACAGTGGTAGTAGTATGTTACTATAGTATACCCTACTCTATTGACTATGGTAGTAGTATGTTACTATAGTATACCCTACTCTATTGACTATGGTAGTAGAATGTTATTATAGTATACCCTACTCTATTGACAGTGGAATTAGAATGTTACTATAGAATACCCTACTCTATTGACAGTGGTAGTAGTATGTTACTATAGTATACCCTAGTATATTGACAGTGGTAGTAGTATGTTACTATAGTATACCCTACTCTATTGACAGTGGTAGTAGAATGTTACTATAGTATACCCTACTCTATTGACAGTGGTAGTAGTATGTTACTATAGTATACCCTAGTATATTGACAGTGGTAGTAGTATGTTACTATAGTATACCCTACTCTATTGACAGTGGTAGTAGAATGTTACTATAGTATACCCTACTCTATTGACAGTGGTAGTAGAATGTTACTATAGTATACCCTTCTCTATCTACAGTGGTAGTAGAATGTTGCTATAGTATACCCTTCTCTATCTACAGTGGTAGTAGTATGTTATTATAGTATACCCTACTCTATTGACTATGGTAGTAGAATGTTACTATAGTATACCCTACTCTATTGACAGTGGTAGGAGTATGTTACTATAGTATACTCTACTCTACTGACAGTTGTAGTAGTATTTTACTATAGTATAACCTACTCTATTGACTATGGTAGTAGTATGTTACTATATACTATAGTATACCCTAGTATATTGACAGTGGTAGTAGTATGTTACTATAGTATACCCTACTCTATTGACAGTGGTAGTAGTATGTTACTATAGTATACCCTACTCTATTTTACAGTGGTAGTAGTATGTTACTATAGTATACCCTTCTCTATCTACAGTGGTAGTAGAATGTTGCTATAGTATACCCTTCTCTATCTACAGTGGTAGTAGTATGTTATTATAGTATACCCTACTCTATTGACTATGGTAGTAGAATGTTACTATAGTATACCCTACTCTATTGACAGTGGTAGGAGTATGTTACTATAGTATACTCTACTCTACTGACAGTTGTAGTAGTATTTTACTATAGTATAACCTACTCTATTGACTATGGTAGTAGTATGTTACTATATACTATAGTATACCCTAGTATATTGACAGTGGTAGTAGTATGTTACTATAGTATACCCTACTCTATTGACAGTGGTAGTAGTATGTTACTATAGTATACCCTACTCTATTTTACAGTGGTAGTAGTATGTTACTATAGTATACCCTAGTATATTGACAGTGGTAGTAGTATGTTACTATAGTATACCTTACTCTATTGACAGTGGTAGTAGTATGTTACTATAGTATACCCTACTCTATTGACTATGGTAGTAGAATGTTACTATAGTATACCCTACTCTATTGACTATGGTAGTAGTATGTTACTGTAGAATACCCTAATATATTGACAGTGGTTGTAGTATGTTACTATAGTATACCCTACTCTATTGACAGTGGTGGTAGTATGTTACCATATTGTACCCTACTCTATTGACAGTAGTAGTAGTATGTTACTATAGTATACTCTACTCTATTGACAGTGGTTGTAGTATGTTACTATAGTATACCCTACTCTATTGACAGTGGTAGTAGTGTGTTACTATAGTATACCCTACTCTATTGACAGTGGTAGTAGTATGTTACTATAGTATACCCTATTAATGAAGATGAGGTCTGATAAGACAGATATCAAATCAAATCAAATCAAATCAAATCAAATCAAATCAAATTTTATTTGTCACATACACATGGTTAGCAGATGTTAATGCGAGTGTAGCGAAATGCTTGTGCTTCTAGTTCCGACCATGCAGTAGTATCTAACAAGTAATCTAACAAATTCACAACAACTACCTTATACACACAAGAGTAAAGGAATGAATACGAGTATGTACATATAAATATATGGATGAGCGATGGCTGACCGGCATAGGCAAGATGCAGTAGATGGTATGGAGTACAGTATATACACATATATATGAGATGAGTAATGTAGGATATGTAAACATTATATAAATGGCATTGTTTAAAGTGGCTAGTGATACATTATTTCATCCAATTCTAATTATTAAAGTGGCTAGAGATTTGGGTCGATGACCGAACGGCATAGGCAAGATACAGTAGATGGTTTAGAGTACAGTGTATACATTTGATATGAGTATGTCGGATACGTAAACATTATATACAAAATTGTTTAAAGTGGCTAGTGATACATTTGTTACATCCAATTCCTATGTATAAAGTGGCTAGAGATTTAAGTCAGTATGTTGGCAGCAGCCACTCAATGTTAGTGATGGCTGTTTAACAGTCTGATGGCCTTGAGGTAGAAGCTGTTTTTCAGTCTCTCGGTCCCAGCTTTGATGCACCTGTACTGACCTCGCCTTCTGGATGATAGCGGGGTGAACAGGCAGTGGCTCGGGTGGTTGTTGTCCTTGATGATCTTTTTGGCCTTTCTGTGACATCGGGTGGTGTAGGTGTCCTGGAGGGCAGGTAGTTTAACCCGGTGATGCGTTGTGCAGTCCTCACTACCCTCTGGAGAGCCTTACGGTTGTGGGCGGAGCAGTTGCCGTACCAGGCGGTGATACAGCCCGACAGGATGCTCTCGATTGTGCATCTGTAAAAGTTTGTGAGTGATTTTGGTGACAAGCCAAATTTCTTCAGCCTCCTGAGGTTGAAGAGGCGCTATTGCGCCTTCTTTACCACGCTGTCTGTGTGGGTGGACCAATTCAGTTTGTCCGTGATGTGTACGCCGAGGAACTTAAAACTTTCCACCTTCTCCACTACTGTCCCTCGATGTGGATAGGGGTGCTCCCTCTCCTGTTTCCTGAAGTCCACGATCATCTCCTTTGTTTTGTTGACATTGAGTGAGAGGTTATTTTCCTGACACCACACTCCGAGGGCCCTCACCTCCTCTCTGTAGGCCGTCTCGTTGTTGGTAATCAAGCCTACCACTGTAGTGTCGTCAGCAAACTTGATGATTGAGTTGGATGCGTGCTTGGCCACGCAGTCATGGGTAAACAGGGAGTACAGGAGAGGGCTGAGAACGCACCCTTGTGGGGCCCCAGTGTTGAGGATCAGCGGGGTGGAGATGTTGTTTCCTACCCTCACCACCTGGGACCGGCCCGTCAGGAAGTCCAGGACCCAGTTGCACAGGGCTGGAGTCGAGACCCAGGGTCTCGAGCTTAATGACGAGCTTGGAGGGAACTATGGTGTTAAATGCTGAGCTGTAGTCGATGAACAGCATTCTTACATAAGTATTCCTCTTGTCCAGATGGGTTAGGGCAGTATGCAGTGTGATTGCGATTGCGTCGTCTGTGGACCTATTGGGACGGTAAGCAAATTGGAGTGGGTCCAGGGTGTCTGGCAGGATGGAGGTGATATGATCCTTGACTAATCTCTCAAAGCACTTCATGATGACGGAAGTGAGTGCTACGGGCGATAGTCATTTAGCTCAGTCACCTTAGCTTTCTTGGGAACAGGAACAATGGTGGCCCTCTTGAAGCATGTGGGAACAGCAGACTGGGATAGGGACTGATTGAATATGTCCGTAAACACACCAGCCAGCTGGTCTGCGATGCTCTGAGGACACGGCCAGGATGCCATCTGGGCCGGCAGCCTTGCGAGGGTTAACACATTTAAATGTTTTTCTCACATTGGCTGCGGTGAAGGTGAGCCCGCAGGTTTTGGTAGCGGGCCGTGTCGGTGGCACTGTATTGTCCTCAAAGCGAGCAAAGAAGTTGTTTAGTTTGTCTGGGAGCAGGACGTCATGGTCCGCGACGGGGCTGGTTTTCTTTTTGTAGTCCGTGATTGACTGTAGACCCTGCCACATTCCTCTTGTGTCTGAGCCATTGAATTGTGACTCTACTTTGTCTCTATATTGACGCTAGCTTGTTTGATTGCCTTGCGGAGGGAGTAGCTGCACTGTTTGTATTCAGTCATGTTTCCGGTAGCCTTTACCTGGTTAAAAGCAGTGGTTCGCGCTTTCAGTTTTGCGAATGCTGCCATCAATCCATGGTTTCTGGTTGGGGAAGGTTTTGATATTTGCTATGGGTACAACATCACCAATGCATTTGCTAATAAACTCGCTCACCGAATCAGCGTATACATCAATGTTGTTGTCAGATGCTATCCGGAACATATCCCAGTCCACGTGCTCGAAGCAATCTTGCAGCATGGAATCAGATTGGTCGGACCAGCGTTGAACAGACCTGAGAACGGGCGTTTCCTGTTTTAGTTTCTGTTTGTAGGCTGGGAGCAACAAAATGGAGTCATGGTCAGACTTGCCGAAAGGAGGGCGGAGAATAGCCTTGTATGCATCACGGAAGTTGGAATAACAGTGGTCCAGGATTTTACCAGCCCGGGTGGCACATTCGATATGCTGGTAAAATTTCGGGAGCCTTGTTCTTAAATTAGCCTTATTAAAATCCCCAGCCACAATAAATGCAGCCTCAGGATATGTGGTTTCCAGTTTACATAGAGTCCGATGAATTTCTTTCAGTGCCGTCGATGTGTCAGCTTGAGGGGGGATGTACACGGCTGTGATTATAATCGAGGAGAATTCTCTTGGTAGATAATGCGGTCTGCATTTGATTGTAAGGAATTCTATGTCAGGTGAACAAAAGGACTTGAGTTCCTGTATGTTGTTATGATCACACCACGTCTCGTTAATCATAAGACACACACCCCCGCCCTTCTTCTTACCAGAGAGATGTTTGTTTCTGTCGGCGCGATGCGTGGAGAAACCAGGTGGCTGTACCGACTCTGATAACGTGGTCCTGAGTGAGCCATGTTTCCGTGAAGCAAAGAACGTTGCAGTCTCGAATGTCTCTCTGAAAGGCAACCCTCGATCGGATTTCGTCTACTTTGTTGTCAAGAGACTGTACATTGGCGATTAAAATACTCGGGAGAGGTGCACGATGCGCCCGTCGACGTAGCTTGACCAAAAGACCGGCGCGTTTCCCTCTTCTCCGGCGCCGCCGTTGTTTTGAGTAGCCACGTGCTATCCAGTCTGTTGTTGTGTTTGGGTTAACGAAAGGAGAATCCTCTTTGGGAAAGTCGTATTCCTGGTCGTAATGTTGGTAAGTTGACGTTGCTCTTATATCCAATAGTTCCTCCCGGTTGTATGTAATAAAACTTAATATTTTCCGGGGTAACAATGTAAGAAGTAATACATAAAAAAACAAAATACTGCATGGTTTCCTGAGAACGTGAAGCGAGGCTGCCATCTCTGTCGGCGCCGGAAGTATAGTATAGTATATTATATTGACTATGGTAGTAGAATGTTACTATAGTATACACTACCCTATTGACTATGGTAGTAGTATGTTACTATAGTATACCCTACTCTATTGACTAATGTTGTAGAATGTTAATATAGTATACCCTACTCTATTGGCAGTGGTATGTTATTATAGTATACCCTACTCTATTGACTATGGTAGTAGAATGTTACTATAGTATACCCTACTCTATTGACTATGGTAGTAGTATGTTACTATAGTATACCCTACTCTATTGACAGTGGTAGTAGTATGTTACTATAGTATACCCTACTCTATTGACAGTGGTAGTAGTATGTTACTATAGTATACCCTACTCTATTGACAGTAGTAGTAGTATGTTACTATAGTATACCCTACTCTATTGACAGTGGTAGTAGTATGTTACTATAGCATACCCTACTCTATTGACAGTGGTAGTAGTATGTTACTATAGTATACCCTACTCTATTGACTATGGTAGTAGTATGTTACTATTGTATACCCTACTCTATTGACAGTGGTAGTAGTATGTTACTATAAACTACCAGGTAATAACACGGCTATATTCAAGGTGGTACCAGGTAGTTGAGGTAGATATGGACAGATACTGTATGTTCCCTGCACAGCAGACAAGACGTCTTGTTTTTGGTGTGTGTATGGTTTGTTTTCTGCAGGTCTCTTTTGTTAGAGACCAACATCTCAACATGAAACCCTCTTAAAATATAGCTTAAATATACAGATTTATTTTGTTTAATGTACTTCATACTGTACTGTAACTCACTGTGTCAGCGTTGTTCTTATACAATCAATCAGTATCTGGGTGTGTAGGATGAATTGAAAACAATATTCTAACCTAGTTACTAACACTTGGCACAGTCAGTCCCTTTGAGAGTAGTATGGGCTTTAGAATGAGGTGTTTAATACCTGTGCTACTGTGACTACATGTTGTGCTACTGTGACTAGATGCTGTGCTACTGTGACTTGATGCTGTACTACTGTGACTAGATGCTGTGCTACTGTGACTAGATGCTGTGCTACTGTGACTAGATGCTGTGCTACTGTGACTTGATGCTGTACTACTGTGACTAGATGCTGTGCTACTGTGACTAGATGAAGCGCTACTGTGACTAGATGCTGTAATACTGTGACTAGATGATGTCCTACTGTGACTAGATGCTGTACTACTGTGACTAGATGTTGTGCTACTGTGACTAGATGCTGTGCTACTGTGACTAGATGTTGTGCTACTGTGACTAGATGCTGTACTACTGTGACTAGATGTTGTCCTACTGTGACTAGATGCTGTGCTACTGTGACTAGATGCTGTACTACTGTGACTAGATGCTGTGCTACTGTGACTAGATGCTGTGCTACTGTGACTAGATGCTGTACTACTGTGACTAGATGATGTGCTACTGTGACTAGATGATGTGCTACTGTGACTAGATGCTGTGCTTCTGTGACTAGATGCTGTGCTACTGTGACTAGATGCTGTACTACTGTGACTAGATGCTGTGCTACTGTGACTAGAGGTTGTACTACTGTGACTAGATGCTGTGCTACTTTTACTAGATGCTGTGCTACTGTGACTAGATGCTGTACTACTGTAACTAGATGCTGTCCTACTTTGACTAGATATTGTGCTACTATGACTAGATGCTGTGCTACTGTGACTAGATATTGTGCTACTGTGACTAGATGCTGTACTACTGTGACTAGATGCTGTGCTACTGTGACTAGATGTTGTGCTACTGTGACTAGATGTTGTGCTACTTTGACTAGATGCTGTGCTACTGTGACTAGATGCTGTGCTACTGTGACTAGATGCTCTGCTACTGTGACTACATGATGTGCTACTGTGACTAGATGCTGTACTACTGTGACTAGATGATGTGCTACTGTGACTAGATGCTGTAATACTGTGACTAGATGATGTGCTACTGTGACTAGATGCTGTACTACTGTGACTAGATGCTGTACTACTGTGACTAGATGCTGTACTACTTTGACTAGATGTTTGTGTTTGTGACTGTGTTCTTTGGGATTGATGTGAGAGTTTCTAACTAGATTCCTTTTGTCTGTATGTGTGTGTGTGTTTGTGCCGGTGGCTGCTTGTGCGTGCGTGTATGTTGTGTGTTCTGCCTAAACAACAGATGCTGTTTTCTCTGTGGGGACGATGCTAGAACTTATTGAATAATTAATTCAATCTTTTCTATTATGGATAAATAAAATTGTTTTCCTCCTCCTGCTGTATGACTACAGTACAGTCAGGAAGCTTGGGGCTCTGCAGGAGGAGGCTGTCCAATCACTCTACTCTGCAGGAGGACGCTGTCCAATCACTCTACTCTGCAGGAGGACGCTGTCCAATCACTCTACTCTGCAGGAGGACGCTGTCCAATCACTCTACTCTGCAGGAGGACGCTGTCCAATCACTCTACTCTGCAGGAGGAGGCTGTCCAATCACTCTACTCTGCAGGAGGACTGTCCAATCACTCTTCTCTGCAGGAGGACTGTCCAATCACTCTACTCTGCAGGAGGACTGTCCAACACTCTACTCTGCAGGAGGAGGCTGTCCAATCACTCTACTCTGCAGGAGGACTGTCCAATCACTCTACTCTGCAGGAGGACTGTCCAACACTCTACTCTGCAGGAGGAGGCTGTCCAATCACTCTACTCTGCAGGAGGAGGCTGTCCAATCACTCTACTCTGCACTAGGAGGCTGTCCAATCACCGTACTCTGCAGGATTAGACTGGATCCAGCCGGAACAGGATAGGGCACTTCTCCGTTCCGGACTGTTTTGTTCCTGATATCTCTCATGGCATAAAAATATTTTCTTCAATAAAAGATATTACAAACAAAGACGCAAAGTTTGTTAGACTTTCCTCTTAATTCTCCTGCCCCCCATCCCGAATGAGAACTAGAATGAGATTCCTGTTCATTCTCTCAGCTCTGATAGACATGAGCCTGCAACTGTCCTCCAGCGTTGCACTTCATCATTTAATTTCTTATAGAATCATAGCTGCGCGAAGGGCATCCTGGGGGAGCTGAAGAACCCTGATGAAGTAAAAATATATTTGCCAAAGTTATAGAATTACTGCTGTCTTTTCAAAAGTAAATGAAATCATTCAGAATAGCCAGGCATAGTCTACAGTCGGGAACACGTGGCAAATCTGTCATAAAAAAACAGCATTCAGACAACAGGCCTTTCACAATATTTCAAAATACAATCGCAGGAAAACACAGGTTGGAAAGCAAATGGAACCTGTCTGCTGTAGGCTACCAAAATATATTTGATCAACTTCCAAATATTGTTTTACAAAGTAAAACAAGAGAGATGGGCTTTTTGGCACGAGCGCCACCTGCCAGCACCAGGGAGTGAGCTGCGCGTCGTGTGAATCAGTGAAACTGGGAAGAAGTTTCAGGACTATTACTTCCTCCCCATATTGTAGCTTACGATGTGTCTCCACACACCTAGGCCCAGGATATGGATGGATTCAAGGTCGTTTTTTATTGATCTCTGATTCTCAGCCTGTCATTACGATCATTTGTGCAGGTATTAAAAAATATTCTACCAATGTCTCCAGTTGTGTGAGCTGACGAAGAATTGCATGAAATGCGTTGGTAAAAGGCCACGTTTTTTACCCAGACCTTAGGCTACTAAACATGTTCCCCGTGTGTGCAACTATAAGTGCTTCAACTCTACTGCTCTATGCAAATGTCAAGACATGCATGCAGTGTTTTTCTCATGCATTCAGACCTCCCCACGCCACCACCCTGCCGCTCACGTTTTGTTCCAGGACCTCCCAATTTACACATTAAGCATTGTGGGTAAAGAGCTGCACTGTCTCATGGGTAGAGTTGGTTTGGAACAGGTCTACATCCTGATTCTCCACACTTCTTCCAAAGTGTGCACTTTGAAGGGTGTATAAGTGAGAATGCTACTGTGTAAATTAGAGTTATCATGATTTGGTTCTGTGAGGTAACAGCCGGGCTGTCCTGGGTTCTTCGGGGTCTGCCCGGTGGAGTGGAGGGCCACAGGACAAATAGGAGGCTGTGGAGCAGGACGCCGCTGTAAACATGGGCTGTGCTGTCCGTAAACAAGCCATGTGTGTAAACGTGTCAGGGGCTTAATCTGTGTTGTATGTGTGGTGTAGTGAGGTGTAGTGTAGTGTAGTGTAGTGTAGTGTGGTGTAGAGAGATGTAGTGTAGTGTAGTGAGGTGTAGTGTGGTGAGGTGTAGTATGGTGTAGTGTAGTGTAGTGAGGTGTAGTATGGTGTAGTGTTATGTAGTGAGGTGTAGTGTAGTGTAGTGTAGTGTAGTGTAGTGTAGTGTAGTGAGGTGTAGTGTAGTGTAGTGTAGTGAGGTGTAGTGTAGTGTAGTGTAGTGAGGTGTAGTGTAGTGTAGTGTAGTGTAGTGTAGTGTAGTGTGGTGAGGTGTAGTGAGGTGTAGTGTAGTGTAGTGTGGTGAGGTGTAGTGAGGTGTAGTGTAGTGTAGTGTGGTGAGGTGTAGTGAGGTGTAGTGTAGTGTAGTGTAGTGTAGTGAGGTGTAGTGTAGTGTAGTGTAGTGTGGTGAGGTGTAGTGAGGTGTAGTGTAGTGTAGTGAGGTGTAGTGAGGTGTAGTGTAGTGTAGTGAGGTGTAGTGTAGTGAGGTGTAGTGTAGTGTAGTGTAGTGAGGTGTAGTGAGGTGTAGTGTAGTGTAGTGTAGTGTAGTGAGGTGTAGTGAGGTGTAGTGTAGTGTAGTGTAGTGTAGTGAGGTGTAGTGAGGTGTAGTGTAGTGTAGTGTGGTGAGGTGTAGTGAGGTGTAGTGTAGTGTAGTGTGGTGAGGTGTAGTGAGGTGTAGTGTAGTGTAGTGTAGTGAGGTGTAGTGTAGTGAGGTGTAGTGAGGTGTAGTGTAGTGTAGTGTGGTGAGGTGTAGTGAGGTGTAGTGTAGTGTAGTGTAGTGTAGTGAGGTGTAGTGTAGTGTAGTGTAGTGTAGTGAGGTGTAGTGAGGTGTAGTGTAGTGTAGTGTAGTGTAGTGTGGTGAGGTGTAGTGAGGTGTAGTGTAGTGTAGTGTGGTGAGGTGTAGTGAGGTGTAGTGTAGTGTAGTGTAGTGAGGTGTAGTGTAGTGTAGTGTAGTGTAGTGTGGTGAGGTGTAGTGAGGTGTAGTGTAGTGTAGTGTGGTGAGGTGTAGTGAGGTGTAGTGTAGTGTAGTGAGGTGTAGTGAGGTGTAGTGTAGTGTAGTGAGGTGTAGTGTAGTGAGGTGTAGTGTAGTGTAGTGTAGTGAGGTGTAGTGAGGTGTAGTGTAGTGAGGTGTAGTGTAGTGTAGTGTAGTGTGGTGTAGTGTAGTGAGGTGTAGTGAGGTGTAGTGTAGTGAGGTGTAGTGTAGTGTAGTGTAGTGTAGTGAGATGTAGTGTGGTGTGGTGTAGTGTAGTGAGGTGTAGTGTGGTGAGGTGTAGTATGGTGTAGTGTAGTGTAGTGAGGTGTAGTGTAGTGTAGTGTAGTGTAGTGAGGTGTAGTGTAGTGTAGTGAGGTGTAGTGTGGTGTGGTGTAGTGTAGTGAGGTGTAGTGTAGTGTAGTGTGGTGAGGTGTAGTGTAGTGAGGTGTAGTGTAGTGTAGTGTAGTGAGGTGTAGTGTAGTGTAGAGAGATGTAGTTAGGTGTAGTGAGGTGTAATTAGGTGTAGTGTGGTGTAGTGTAGTGAGGTGTAGTGTAGTGTAGTGTAGTGTAGTGTAGTGTAGTGAGGTGTAGTGAGGTGTAGTGTAGTGAGGTGTAGTGTAGTGTAGTGTAGTGTAGTGTAGTGTAGGTGTAGGTGTGAGTGTAGTGTAGTGTAGTGAGGTGTAGTGTAGTGAGGTGTAGTGTAGTGAGGTGTAGTGTAGTGAGGTGTAGTGTAGTGAGGTGTAGTGTAGTGTAGTGAGGTGTAGTTAGGTGTAGTGAGGTGTAATTAGGTGTAGTGTGGTGTAGTGTAGTGAGGTGTAGTGAGGTGTAGTGTAGTGTAGTGTAGTGTGGTGTAGTGTAGTGTAGTGAGGTGTAGTGTAGTGTAGTGTGGTGTAGTGTAGTGTAGTGTGGTGTAGTGTGGTGTAGTGTAGTGAGGTGTAGTGTAGTGAGGTGTAGTGTGGTGTAGTGTAGTGTAGTGTAGTGAGGTGTAGTGTAGTGTAGTGTGGTGTAGTGTAGTGTAGTGAGGTGTAGTGTAGTGTAGTGTGGTGTAGTGTAGTGAGGTGTAGTGTAGTGTAGTGTGGTGTAGTGTGGTGTAGTGTAGTGAGGTGTAGTGTAGTGTAGTGAGGTGTAGTGTAGTGTAGTGTGGTGTAGTGTAGTGAGGTGTAGTGTAGTGAGGTGTGGTGTAGTGTGGTGTAGTGTGGTGTAGTGTAGTGTAGTGTGGTGTAGTGTGGTGTAGTGTAGTGAGGTGTAGTGTAGTGAGGTGTAGTGTAGTGTGGTGTAGTGTAGTGTAGTGAGGTGTAGTGTAGTGTGGTGTGGTGTGGTTTGGTGTAGTGTAGTGTAGTGTGGTGTAGTGTGGTGAGGTGTAGTGTAGTGTAGTGAGGTGTAGTGTAGTGTAGTGTGGTGTAGTGTAGTGAGGTGTAGTGTAGTGAGGTGTGGTGTAGTGTAGTGTAGTGAGGTGTAGTGTAGTGAGGTGTAGTGTAGTGTAGTGAGGTGTAGTGTAGTGAGGTGTGGTGTAGTGTGGTGTAGTGTGGTGTAGTGTAGTGTAGTGTAGTGTGGTGTAGTGTGGTGTAGTGTAGTGAGGTGAGGTGTAGTATGGTGTAGTGTAGTGTAGTGTAGTGTAGTGTAGTGAGGTGTAGTGAGGTGTAGTGTAGTGTAGTGTGGTGAGGTGTAGTGAGGTGTAGTGTAGTGTAGTGTAGTGTAGTGAGGTGTAGTGAGGTGTAGTGAGGTGTAGTGAGGTGTAGTGTAGTGTAGTGTGGTGAGGTGTAGTGAGGTGTAGTGTAGTGTAGTGTGGTGAGGTGTAGTGAGGTGTAGTGTAGTGTAGTGAGGTGTAGTGTAGTGAGGTGTAGTGTAGTGTAGTGTAGTGAGGTGTAGTGAGGTGTAGTGTAGTGAGGTGTAGTGTAGTGTAGTGTAGTGTGGTGTAGTGTAGTGAGGTGTAGTGAGGTGTAGTGTAGTGAGGTGTAGTGTAGTGTAGTGTAGTGTAGTGTAGTGAGGTGTAGTGTGGTTTGGTGTAGTGTAGTGAGGTGTAGTGTGGTGAGGTGTAGTATGGTGTAGTGTAGTGTAGTGAGGTGTAGTGTAGTGTAGTGAGGTGTAGTGTGGTGTGGTGTAGTGTAGTGAGGTGTAGTGTAGTGTAGTGTGGTGAGGTGTACTGTAGTGAGGTGTAGTGTAGTGTAGTGTAGTGAGGTGTAGTGAGGTGTAGTGTAGTGAGGTGTAGTGTAGTGTAGAGAGATGTAGTTAGGTGTAGTGAGGTGTAATTAGGTGTAGTGTGGTGTAGTGTAGTGAGGTGTAGTGTAGTGTAGTGTAGTGTAGTGTAGTGTAGTGAGGTGTAGTGAGGTGTAGTGTAGTGAGGTGTAGTGTAGTGTAGTGTAGTGAGGTGTAGTGTGGTGTAGTGAGGTGTAGTGTAGTGTAGTGTGGTGAGGTGTAGTGTAGTGAGGTGTAGTGTGGTGTAGTGTAGTGAGGTGTAGTGAGGTGTAGTGTAGTGTAGTGTAGTGTAGTGTAGTGTAGTGAGGTGTAGTGTAGTGAGGTGTAGTGTAGTGAGGTGTAGTGTAGTGTAGTGAGGTGTGGTGTAGTGAGGTGTAGTGTAGTGTAGTGAGGTGTAGTGTAGTGAGGTGTAGTTAGGTGTAGTGAGGTGTAATTAGGTGTAGTGTGGTGTAGTGTAGTGAGGTGTAGTGTAGTGTAGTGTAGTGTAGTGTGGTGTAGTGTAGTGTAGTGAGGTGTAGTGTAGTGTAGTGTGGTGTAGTGTAGTGAGGTGTAGTGTAGTGTAGTGTGGTGTAGTGTGGTGTAGTGTAGTGAGGTGTAGTGTAGTGTAGTGAGGTGTAGTGTAGTGTAGTGTGGTGTAGTGTAGTGAGGTGTAGTGTAGTGAGGTGTGGTGTAGTGTGGTGTAGTGTGGTGTAGTGTAGTGTAGTGTGGTGTAGTGTGGTGTAGTGTAGTGAGGTGTAGTGTAGTGAGGTGTAGTGTAGTGTGGTGTAGTGTAGTGTAGTGTAGTGAGGTGTAGTGTAGTGTGGTGTGGTGTGGTGTGGTGAGGTGTAGTGTAGTGTAGTGAGGTGTAGTGTAGTGTAGTGTGGTGTAGTGTAGTGAGGTGTGGTGTGGTGTAGTGTAGTGTAGTGTGGTGTAGTGTGGTGAGGTGTAGTGTAGTGTAGTGAGGTGTAGTGTAGTGTAGTGTGGTGTAGTGTAGTGAGGTGTAGTGTAGTGAGGTGTGGTGTAGTGTAGTGTAGTGTAGTGAGGTGTAGTGTGGTGTAGTGTAGTGTGGTGTGGTGTGGTGTAGTGTAGTGAGGTGTAGTGTAGTGAGGTGTAGTGTAGTGTAGTGAGGTGTAGTGTAGTGTAGTGTGGTGTAGTGTAGTGAGGTGTAGTGTAGTGAGGTGTAGTGTAGTGTAGTGAGGTGTAGTGTAGTGAAGTGTAGTGAGGTGTAGTGTAGTGAGGTGTAGTGTGGTGTAGTGTGGTGTAGTGTGGTGTAGTGTAGTGAGGTGTAGTGTAGTGTAGTGAGGTGTAGTGTAGTGTAGTGTGGTGTAGTGTAGTGAGGTGTAGTGTAGTGTAGTGAGGTGTAGTGTAGTGTGGTGAGGTGTAGTGTAGTGAGGTGTAGTGAGGTGTAGTGTGGTGTAGTGTAGTGAGGTGTAGTGAGGTGTGGTGTAGTGTAGTGTAGTGAGGTGTAGTGAGGTGTAGTGTAGTGAGGTGTAGTGTAGTGTAGTGTAGTGAGGTGTAGTGTAGTGAGGTGTGGTGTAGTGTAGTGAGGTGTGGTGTAGTGTAGTGTAGTGTGGTGTAGTGTAGTGAGGTGTAGTGTAGTGTAGTGTGGTGTAGTGTAGTGTAGTGAGGTGTAGTGTAGTGTCAGTGTAGTGTAGTGTAGTGTAGTGAGGTGTAGTGTAGTGTAGTGTAGTGTAGTGAGGTGTAGTGTAGTGTAGAGAGATGTAGTGCGGTGTAGTGAGGTGTACTGTAGTGTAGTGTAGTTAGGTGTAGTGTGGTGTAGTGTAGTGTGGTGTAGTGAGGTGTAGTGAGGTGTAGTGTAGTGAGGTGCAGTGTGGTGTAGTGTAGTGAGGTGTAGTGAGGTGTAGTGTAGTGAGGTGTAGTGAGGTGTAGTGTATTGAAGTGTAGTGTGGTGTAGTGTAGTGAGGTGTAGTGAGGTGTAGTGTAGTGAGGTGTAGTGTAGTGAGGTGAGGTGAGGTGTAGTGTAGTGAGGTGAGGTGTAGTGTAGTGAGGTGAGGTGTAGTGTAGTGTAGTGAGGTGTAGTGTAGTGAGGTGAGGTGTAGTGTAGTGTAGTGAGGTGTAGTGTAGTGAGGTGTAGTGTAGTGTAGTGAGGTGTAGTGTAGTAAGGTGTAGTGTAGTGAGGTGTGGTGTAGTGTAGTGAGGTGTAGTGTAGTGTAGTGAGGTGTAGTGTAGTGTAGTGAGGTGTAGTGTAGTGAGGTGTAGTGTAGTGTAGTGAGGTGTAGTGTAGTAAGGTGTAGTGTAGTGTAGTGAGGTGTGGTGTAGTGTAGTGAGGTGTAGTGTAGTGTAGTGAGGTGTAGTGTAGTGTAGTGAGGTGTAGTGTAGTGTAGTGAGGTGTAGTGTAATGAGGTGTGGTGTAGTGTAGTGAGGTGTAGTGTAGTGAGGTGTGGTGTAGTGTAGTGAGGTGTAGTGTAGTGTAGTGAGGTGTAGTGTAGTGTAGTGAGGTGTAGTGTAGTGAGGTGTAGTGTAGTGTAGTGAGGTGTAGTGTAGTAAGGTGTGGTGTAGTGTAGTGAGGTGTAGTGTAGTGTAGTGAGGTGTAGTGTAGTGTAGTGAGGTGTAGTGTAGTGTAGTGAGGTGTAGTGTAATGAGGTGTGGTGTAGTGTAGTGAGGTGTAGTGTAGTGTAGTGTAGTGAGGTGTGGTGTAGTGTAGTGAGGTGTAGTGTAGTGTAGTGAGGTGTAGTGTAGTGAGGTGTAGTGTAGTGTAGTGAGGTGTAGTGTAGTGTAGTGAGGTGTAGTGTAGTGAGGTGTAGTGTAGTGTAGTGTAGTGAGGTGTAGTGTAGTGAGGTGTGGTGTAGTGTAGTGTAGTGAGGTGTAGTGTAGTGAGGTGTAGTGTAGTGAGGTGTAGTGCAGTGAGGTGTAGTGCAGTGAGGTGTAGTGAGGTGTAGTGTAGTGAGGTGTAGTGCAGTGAGGTGTAGTGCAGTGAGGTGTAGTGAGGTGTAGTGTAGTGTAGTGTAGTGTAGTGTAGTGAGTTGTAGTGTGGTGTAGTGTAGTGTAGTGTAGTGAGGTGTAGTGAGTTGTAGTGTGGTGTAGTGTAGTGTAGTGTAGTGTAGTGTAGTGAGTTGTAGTGTAGTGTAGTGTGGTGTAGTGTAGTGTAGTGTAGTGAGTTGTAGTGTGGTGTAGTGTAGTGTAGTGTAGTGTAGTGTAGTGAGTTGTAGTGTAGTGTAGTGTGGTGTAGTGTAGTGAGGTGTAGTGCAGTGAGGTGTAGTGCAGTGAGGTGTAGTGAGGTGTAGTGTAGTGAGGTGTAGTGTAGTGAGGTGTAGTGAGGTGTAGTGTAGTGAGTTGTAGTGTAGTGTAGTGAGTTGTAGTGTAGTGTAGTGTGGTGTAGTGAGGTGTAGTGAGGTGTAGTGTGGTGTAGTGAGGTGTAGTGTGGTGTAGTGAGTTGTAGTGTAGTGCGGTGTATTGTACTGTAGTTAGGTGTAGTGTAGTGTAGTGTAGTTAGGTGTAGTGTAGTGTAGTGTAGTGTAGTGAGGTGTAGTGTAGTGTAGTGTAGTGTAGTGAGGTGTAGTGTGGTGTAGTGTAGTGAGGTGTAGTGTGGTGTAGTGTAGTGTAGTGTAGTGTAGTGAGGTGTAGTGTAGTGTAGTGTAGTGAGGTGTAGTGTAGTGAGGTGTAGTGTAGTGTAGTGTAGTGAGGTGTGGTGTAGTGTAGTGAGGTGTAGTGTAGTGTAGTGAGGTGTAGTGTAGTGTAGTGAGGTGTAGTGTAGTGTAGTGAGGTGTAGTGTAGTGTAGTGTAGTGTAGTGAGGTGTGGTGAGGTGTAGTGTAGTGTGGTGTGGTGTAGTGAGGTGTAGTGTAGTGAGGTGTAGTGAGGTGTAGTGTAGTGTAGTGAGTTGTAGTGTAGTGCGGTGTATTGTACTGTAGTTAGGTGTAGTGTAGTGTAGTGTAGTTAGGTGTAGTGTAGTGTAGTGTAGTGAGGTGTAGTGTAGTGTAGTGTAGTTAGGTGTAGTGTAGTGAGGTGTAGTGAGGTGTAGTGTAGTGTGGTGTGGTGTAGTGAGGTGTAGTGTAGTGTAGTGAGTTGTAGTGTAGTGTAGTGTAGTGTAGTTAGGTGTAGTGTAGTGTAGTGTAGTTAGGTGTAGTGTAGTGTAGTGTAGTGAGGTGTAGTGTAGTGTAGTGTAGTGAGGTGTAGTGTAATGAGGTGCAGTGTAGTGTAGTGAGGTGTAGTGCAGTGAGGTGTAGTGTAGTGTAGTGAGGTGTAGTGTGGTGTAGTGAGGTGTAGTGTAGTGTAGTGAGGTGTAGTGTAGTGAGGTGTAGTTAGGTGTAGTGAGGTGTAATTAGGTGTAGTGTGGTGTAGTGTAGTGAGGTGTAGTGAGGTGTAGTGTAGTGTAGTGTAGTGTAGTGTGGTGTAGTGTAGTGTAGTGAGGTGTAGTGTAGTGTAGTGTGGTGTAGTGTAGTGAGGTGTAGTGTAGTGTAGTGTGGTGTAGTGTGGTGTAGTGTAGTGAGGTGTAGTGTAGTGTAGTGAGGTGTAGTGTAGTGTAGTGTGGTGTAGTGTAGTGAGGTGTAGTGTAGTGAGGTGTGGTGTAGTGTGGTGTAGTGTGGTGTAGTGTAGTGTATTGTGGTGTAGTGTGGTGTAGTGTAGTGAGGTGTAGTGTAGTGAGGTGTAGTGTAGTGTGGTGTAGTGTAGTGTAGTGTAGTGAGGTGTAGTGTAGTGTGGTGTGGTGTGGTGTAGTGTAGTGTAGTGTGGTGTAGTGTGGTGAGGTGTAGTGTAGTGTAGTGAGGTGTAGTGTAGTGTAGTGTGGTGTAGTGTAGTGAGGTGTAGTGTAGTGAGGTGTGGTGTAGTGTAGTGTAGTGAGGTGTAGTGTAGTGAGGTGTAGTGTAGTGTAGTGAGGTGTAGTGTAGTGAGGTGTGGTGTAGTGTGGTGTAGTGTGGTGTAGTGTAGTGTAGTGTGGTGTAGTGTGGTGTAGTGTAGTGAGGTGTAGTGTAGTGTAGTGAGGTGTAGTGTAGTGTAGTGTGGTGTAGTGTAGTGTGGTGTGGTGTAGTGTAGTGTAGTGAGGTGTAGTGTAGTGTAGTGTAGTGTGGTGAGGTGTAGTGAGGTGTAGTGTAGTGAGGTGTGGTGTAGTGTAGTGAGGTGTAGTGTAGTGTAGTGAGGTGTAGTGTAGTGTAGTGTGGTGTAGTGTAGTGAGGTGTAGTGTAGTGAGGTGTGGTGTAGTGAGGTGTAGTGTAGTGTAGTGAGGTGTAGTGTAGTGTAGTGTGGTGTAGTGTAGTGAGGTGTAGTGTAGTGAGGTGTGGTGTAGTGTAGTGAGGTGTAGTGTAGTGTGGTGTAGTGTAGTGTAGTGTGGTGTAGTGTGGTGTAGTGTAGTGTGGTGTAGTGTAGTGAGGTGTAGTGTAGTGTGGTGTAGTGTAGTGTAGTGTGGTGTAGTGTAGTGAGGTGTAGTGTAGTGAGGTGTGGTGTAGTGTAGTGTAGTGAGGTGTAGTGTAGTGTAGTGAGGTGTAGTGTAGTGTAGTGTGGTGTAGTGTAGTGAGGTGTAGTGTAGTGAGGTGTAGTGTAGTGTAGTGAGGTGTAGTGTAGTGAAGTGTAGTGAGGTGTAGTGAGGTGTAGTGTAGTGAAGTGTAGTGAGGTGTAGTGAGGTGTAGTGTAGTGAAGTGTAGTGAGGTGTAGTGAGGTGTAGTGTAGTGAGGTGTAGTGTGGTGTAGTGAGGTGTAGTGAGGTGTAGTGAGGTGTAGTGTAGTGTAGTGAGGTGTAGTGTAGTGTAGTGTGGTGTAGTGTAGTGAGGTGTAGTGTAGTGAGGTGTAGTGTAGTGAGGTGTAGTGTAGTGTGGTGAGGTGTAGTGTAGTGAGGTGTAGTGAGGTGTAGTGTGGTGTAGTGTAGTGAGGTGTAGTGAGGTGTGGTGTAGTGTAGTGTAGTGAGGTGTAGTGTAGTGTAGTGTAGTGAGGTGTAGTGTAGTGTAGTGTAGTGAGGTGTAGTGTAGTGAGGTGTGGTGTAGTGTAGTGAGGTGTGGTGTGGTGTAGTGTAGTGTAGTGTGGTGTAGTGTAGTGAGGTGTAGTGTAGTGTAGTGTGGTGTAGTGTAGTGTAGTGAGGTGTAGTGTAGTGTAGTGAGGTGTAGTGTAGTGTAGTGTAGTGTAGTGTAGTGTAGTGTAGTGTAGTGAGGTGTAGTGTAAGTGTAGTATAGTGTAGTGAGGTGTAGTGTAGTGTAGAGAGATGTAGTGCGGTGTAGTGAGGTGTACTGTAGTGTAGTGTAGTTAGGTGTAGTGTGGTGTAGTGTAGTGTGGTGTAGTGAGGTGTAGTGAGGTGTAGTGTAGTGAGGTGCAGTGTGGTGTAGTGTAGTGAGGTGTAGTGAGGTGTAGTGTAGTGAGGTGTAGTGAGGTGTAGTGTATTGAAGTGTAGTGTGGTGTAGTGTAGTGAGGTGTAGTGAGGTGTAGTGTAGTGAGGTGTAGTGTAGTGTAGTGTGGTGAGGTGTAGTGTAGTGAGGTGAGGTGAGGTGTAGTGTAGTGAGGTGTAGTGAGGTGTAGTGTAGTGAGGTGTAGTGTAGTGTAGTGTAGTGAGGTGTAGTGTAATGAGGTGTGGTGTAGTGTAGTGAGGTGAGGTGTAGTGTAGTGTAGTGAGGTGTAGTGTAGTGAGGTGAGGTGTAGTGTAGTGTAGTGAGGTGTAGTGTAGTGAGGTGTAGTGTAGTGTAGTGAGGTGTAGTGTAGTAAGGTGTAGTGTAGTGTAGTGAGGTGTGGTGTAGTGTAGTGAGGTGTAGTGTAGTGTAGTGAGGTGTAGTGTAGTGTAGTGAGGTGTAGTGAGGTGTAGTGTAGTGAGGTGTAGTGTAGTGTAGTGTAGTGTGGTGAGGTGTAGTGAGGTGTAGTGTAGTGAGGTGTAGTGTAGTGTAGTGAGGTGTAGTGTAGTGTAGTGAGGTGTAGTGTAGTGTAGTGAGGTGTAGTGTAATGAGGTGTGGTGTAGTGTAGTGAGGTGTAGTGTAGTGTAGTGTAGTGAGGTGTGGTGTAGTGTAGTGAGGTGTAGTGTAGTGTAGTGAGGTGTAGTGTAGTGTAGTGAGGTGTAGTGTAGTGAGGTGTAGTGTAGTGTAGTGTAGTGTAGTGAGGTGTAGTGTAGTGTAGTGAGGTGTAGTGTAGTGTAGTGAGGTGTAGTGAGGTGAGGTGTAGTGTAGTGAGGTGTAGTGTAGTGTAGTGAGGTGTAGTGTAGTGTAGTGTAGTTAGGTGTAGTGAGGTGTGGTGTAGTATAGTGTAGTGAGGTGTAGTGTAGTGAGGTGTAGTGTAGTGAGGTTTAGTGTAGTGAGGTGTAGTGTAGTGTAGTGAGGTGTAGTGTAGTGAGGTGTAGTGTAGTGTAGTGAGGTGTAGTGTAGTGAGGTGTGGTGTAGTGTAGTGTAGTGAGGTGTAGTGTAGTGAGGTGTAGTGTAGTGAGGTGTAGTGCAGTGAGGTGTAGTGCAGTGAGGTGTAGTGAGGTGTAGTGTAGTGAGGTGTAGTGCAGTGAGGTGTAGTGCAGTGAGGTGTAGTGAGGTGTAGTGTAGTGAGGTGTAGTGTAGTGAGGTGTAGTGTAGTGTAGTGTAGTGTAGTGAGGTGTAGTGTAGTGTAGGTGTAGTGTAGTGAGGTGTAGTGCAGTGAGGTGTAGTGCAGTGAGGTGTAGTGAGGTGTAGTGTAGTGTAGTGTAGTGCAGTGAGGTGTAGTGCAGTGAGGTGTAGTGTGGTGTAGTGTAGTGAGGTGTAGTGTAGTGAGGTGTAGTGAGGTGTAGTGTGGTGTAGTGTAGTGAGGTGTAGTGAGTTGTAGTGTGGTGTAGTGTAGTGTAGTGAGGTGTAGTGAGGTGTAGTGTAGTGTAGTGTAGTGTAGTGAGTTGTAGTGTGGTGTAGTGTAGTGTAGTGAGGTGTAGTGTGGTGTAGTGTAGTGAGGTGTAGTGAGTTGTAGTGTGGTGTAGTGTAGTGTAGTGAGGTGTAGTGAGGTGTAGTGTAGTGTAGTGTAGTGTGGTGTAGTGTAGTGAGGTGTAGTGCAGTGAGGTGTAGTGCAGTGAGGTGTAGTGAGGTGTAGTGTAGTGAGGTGTAGTGTAGTGAGGTGTAGTGAGGTGTAGTGTAGTGAGGTGTAGTGTAGTGAGGTGTAGTGAGGTGTAGTGTAGTGTAGTGAGTTGTAGTGTAGTGTAGTGTGGTGTAGTGTAGTGAGTTGTAGTGTGGTGTAGTGTAGTGTATTGTAGTGTAGTGTAGTGAGTTGTAGTGTGGTGTAGTGTAGTGTAGTGTAGTGTAGTGTAGTGTAGTGTAGTGAGTTGTAGTGTAGTGTAGTGTGGTGTAGTGTAGTGAGGTGTAGTGCAGTGAGGTGTAGTGCAGTGAGGTGTAGTGAGGTGTAGTGTAGTGAGGTGTAGTGTAGTGAGGTGTAGTGAGGTGTAGTGTAGTGAGGTGTAGTGTAGTGAGGTGTAGTGAGGTGTAGTGTAGTGTAGTGAGTTGTAGTGTAGTGTAGTGTGGTGTAGTGAGGTGTAGTGTAGTGAGTTGTAGTGTAGTGTAGTGAGTTGTAGTGTAGTGTAGTGTGGTGTAGTGAGGTGTAGTGAGGTGTAGTGTAGTGAGTTGTAGTGTAGTGTAGTGAGTTGTAGTGTAGTGTAGTGTGGTGTAGTGAGGTGTAGTGAGGTGTAGTGTGGTGTAGTGAGGTGTAGTGTGGTGTAGTGAGTTGTAGTGTAGTGCGGTGTATTGTATGTGAGGTGGAGTGTAGTGTAGTGTAGTGTAGTGAGGTGTAGTGTAGTGTAGTGTAGTGTAGTGTAGTGAGGTGTAGTGTAGTGTAGTGTAGTGTAGTGAGGTGTAGTGAGGTGTAGTGTGGTGTAGTGTAGTGAGGTGTAGTGTGGTGTAGTGTAGTGTAGTGTAGTGAGGTGTAGTGTAGTGTAGTGTAGTGTAGTGTAGTGAGGTGTAGTGTAGTGTAGTGTAGTGAGGTGTGGTGTAGTGAGGTGTAGTGTAGTGTAGTGAGGTGTAGTGTAGTGTAGTGAGGTGTAGTGTAGTGTAGTGAGGTGTAGTGTAGTGTAGTGTAGTGAGGTGTGGTGAGGTGTAGTGTAGTGTGGTGTGGTGTAGTGAGGTGTAGTGTAGGTGTAGTGTAGTGTAGTGTAGTGGTGTAGTGTAGTGAGGTGTAGTGTAGTGTAGTGAGGTGTAGTGTAGTGTAGTGTAGTGTAGTGTGTGAGGTGTTGTGTAGTGTAGTGAGGTGTAGTGTAGTGTAGTGAGGTGTAGTGTAGTGTAGTGAGGTGTAGTGTAGTGTAGTGAGGTGTAGTGTAGTGTAGTGAGGTGTAGTGTAGTGAGGTGTAGTGTAGTGTAGTGAGGTGTAGTGTAGTGTAGTGTAGTGTAGTGAGGTGTGGTGAGGTGTAGTGTAGTGTGGTGTGGTGTAGTGAGGTGTAGTGTAGTGAGGTGTAGTGAGGTGTAGTGTAGTGTAGTGAGTTGTAGTGTAGTGCGGTGTATTGTACTGTAGTTAGGTGTAGTGTAGTTAGGTGTAGTTAGGTGTAGTGTAGTGTAGTGTAGTGTAGTGAGGTGTAGTGTAGTGAGGTGTAGTGTAGTGTAGTGTAGTGAGGTGTAGTGTAGTGTAGTGAGTTGTAGTGTAGTGTGGTGTATTGTACTGTAGTGTAGTGTAGTGTAGTGTAGTGAGGTGTAGTGTGGTGTAGTGAGGTGTAGTGTAGTGTGGTGAGGTGTAGTGTAGTGTAGTGAGGTGTAGTGTAGTGTGGTGAGGTGTAGTGTAGTGTAATGAGGTGTAGTGTAGTGTAGTGAGGTGTAGTGTAGTGTAGTGAGGTGTAGTGTAGTGTAGTGAGGTGTAGTGTAGTGTGGTGAGGTGTAGTGTAGTGTAGTGAGGTGTAGTGTAGTGTAGTGAGGTGTAGTGTAGTGTAGTGAGGTGTAGTGTAGTGTGGTGAGGTGTAGTGTAGTGTGGTGAGGTGTAGTGTAGTGTAGTGAGGTGTAGTGTAGTGTGGTGAGGTGTAGTGTAGTGTAGTGTGGTGTAGTGAGGTGTAGTGTAGTGTAGTGTGGTGAGGTGTAGTGTAGTGTAGTGAGGTGTAGTGTAGTGTAGTGAGGTGTAGTGTAGTGTAGTGAGGTGTAGTGTAGTGTAGTGAGGTGTAGTTAGGTGTAGTGAGGTGTAGTGTAGTGTGGTGAGGTGTAGTGTAGTGTGGTGAGGTGTAGTGTAGTGTTTGTTCCCTTGTACTGTCGGCATGCAGCATTGAAACCTCATTTGAATCTGCTGGGGACTCGCATGCTATCGAATGTATAATATGCCACATGTTTGTAGTTGTCACAGGGAAAGGTCCGATGGAAGCCTTTATTTGTGAAAAATGTATTGAACATGATGCAGCTAAAGTAAGGACTATTACTCTTCATGAAGAAATAAAACATTGGACCAAGAGCCTTGAATAAGGATTCTATCAGACTATCGGCATCTTTAAATGCTTCCTATCAAATCATCCAAGAGGATCAAAATTGGACCTTCCTGGAGTATGATCAATATCCGCCACTGCACCCCTCTACCAGCTTGAACCAGAACATGGCTGCTCATTGTTCGACTCCAGGTGAGCGTAAATGGATGCGTGTCGGAACCAGAAGGAAAGAGAAGAATAGTTCTCTGTGCATCTGCCTTCTTCCCCCCGCGTCCGGACATAAGACTTTCAAATCGCTATGAGCCCCTGCACCAGCTGTCTATTGCTGGGGGCTTGGGTGTTTCCTGCAGCTACCTCTCCCTGTCCTAGTCAATCAGCTGCCTGGGCACAGCCTGGACCACCGCGGCCCCCCTCCGCTGGGCCGTGCTCTCTGGATCAGAGCTCTGTCCCTTCGTCTGTTGTGGCCTGCACGCAGCTGGCATCTCAGCTGCCCTCTTCTCAGGTGAGTTCTGTGGCTCTGGCCTCGCAATCTGCTTCAAAGACACAGCAGATGCCAGATCATTCCTGCGATGGTGATAGGGAGTTTGATGGTGAGGTATATATCTGTACCTGGGGCATAGACTTTGTGTTACACGGGACAAAAGTTCAGGATTTCACCAGGTTGCTTCCCGAGGCTGTGAGTCAGTCACCGGGGGTGGATACTGTCGTGGTTCATGTGGGGTCGAATGACATTATGAAGGGGCAGCTCAGAACAGCTGAAGATGGATTTTAAAGAACTGATTGGGTCTCTACTTGTCACCAACAAACACTCCATAATATCTGGCCCTGTGCGCTCCCTAAATCGTGGCATTGAACGGTTCAGCAGACTTTTAGCCCTCCACAACTGGCTACGAGACTATTGCGGCTCTGTGGATGTAACATTTATTGACAATTTTGATAACTTCTGGAAACAATGCTTGTTTTATAAGGAGGATGGGATCCACCCAAATAATTTGTGTTCCTGGATCCTTTCACAGCATTATAAGGCTGCGTTGAGACAGTGACTTATCATTGACCCAAGCCCAGCTCAGTTAACCCCTACCCTTGTGTCTCTGAGTTGTCCTCGCTGGAACTCCCGTATGGACTCAGGAGAGGCGAAGGTCGAGAACCGTGCGTCCTCCGAAACACAACCCCGGCAAGCCGCACAACTTCTTGACACAATGCACGCTTAACCAACATGTCAGAGGAAACACACCTGGCGACCGTGTCAGCGTGCATGCGCCCGGCCCGCCACAGGAGTCGCTAGAGCGCGATGAGACAAGGACATCCCGGCCGGCCAAACCCTCCCCTAACCCGGACGACGCTGGGTCAATTGTGTGTCGCCTCATTGGTTTCCCAGTCGTGGCCGTCTGCGACACAGCCCGGTATCGAACCAGGATCTGTAGTAACGCAGGCCGCTGTGCCACTCGGAAGACCTTACGTTTATCCTTAACCACTGATTCCTCGTCTGGTCTCTTCTCTGTTCCTGGGTCCAACCTCATCTTGTCACACATGATCCTAATAAATACAAATATATATACAAGCATACCTGGTTCAGTCTGCTTTCCAACAGACTGGGAGATTAATTCACTTTTCAACAGGCCAATAACATGAAACACAACGCCAAATACACCTGGAGTTGCTTACCATGATGACGTTGAACGTTCCTGAGTGGCCAAGTTACATGTTTTACTCAAATCGGCTTGAAAATCTATGGCAAGACTTGAAAATGGCTGATCTACAACCAACTTGACAGAGCTTGAACATTCTTTAAAAGAAGAATGTGCAAATATTGAGCAATTGAGATGTGCAACGCTTACCCAGAAAGACTCACAGCTGTAACCACAACCAAAGGTGAATCTAACATGTATTGACTCAGGGGTGTGAAAACTCATTTAATCAACATTTTTCTCTATTTCATTTTCAATACATTTGCTAAATAAAAAAATTCACAAACTCTCTCTCTCATTTGAAAGAGGCTCCACAGCACAGTACAGAGAGGTAGAGGAGGCCAACCCTAACCCAGTACAGAGAGGTAGAGGAGGGTAACCCTAACCCAGTACAGAGAGGTAGAGGAAGGTAACCCTAACCCAGTACAGAGAGGTAGAGGAGGCCAACCCTAACCCAGTACAGAGAGGTAGAGGAGGCTAACCCTAACCCAGTACAGAGAGGTAGAGGAGGCCAACCCTAACCCAGTACAGAGACATCTGGTTATAATGTATTTGGGTTCCGACCTTCCTGATTCTCTGACTCCTGTCTTCCAGAGTATGGACCAAAGCTCTGGTAGAGTTCTCACAGCTGGTGTCTCTTCCACTCACTGCCCTTCAGGCATGCTTTGCATAATATATTCAGTTCACCCCTCCTCACTCCTCCTCTCCCTGTCATCCTGTTCTTCCTCCCCTCCTCCCCTCCTCATCTTGTCCATCCTCTCCTCTCTCTCTCTGCCCCCCTCTCTCACCCTCGCTCTTTCCATCCCTCTCTCTCTCCCATCACTCTCTTTCTCCCTCTCTCCCCCCGTCTCTCTGTCCCTCTCTCGCTCTCTCCATCCCGCTATCTCAATTAAATTAAATTCAATTCAATTACATTTTATTTACATGTTAAACATACGTTTACATTGTCAAAGCAAGTGAAATAGATAAAAAAATGTGTTTACATTTAATTAACCTTTATTTAACTAGTCAAGTCAGTTAAGAACAAATTATTACTTACAATGACGGCCTACACCGGCCATACCCGGACGAGGCTGGGCAAATTGTGCACCGCCAGTTACTGCTTTGGCTTGAGACTGCTGTACACGCTAGTGACAGTTAGGTCTACTTGTATCTAACATGTTGGTTACCAGTTAGTTACTGCTGTGGCTTGAGACTGCTGTACACGCTAGTGACAGTTAGGTCTACTTGTATCTAACATGTTGGTTAGCGTTAGTTACTGCTGCTGCAGAGACTGCTGTACACGCTAGTGACAGTTAGGTCTACTTGTATCTAACATGTTGGTTAGCGTTAGTTACTGCTGCTGCAGAGACTGCTGTACACGCTAGTGACAGTTAGGTCTACTTGTATCTAACATGTTGGTTACCGTTAGTTACTGCTGCTGCAGAGACTGCTGTACACGCTAGGGATCTCGGACGACACCAAAGAGAGGTTGAGCAGACTGGTAATAGGAGTTGCAACAATGGCAGCAGATCGTTTTAAAAAGAGAGGGTCCAGATTATCTAGTCCAGCAGATTTGTACAGGTCCAGATTTTGCAGCTCTTTCAGAACATCAGCTATCTGGATTTGGGTGAAGGAGAAGCTGGGAAGGCTTGGACAAGTAGCTGCGGGGTGGCGGAGCTGTTGGCCGGGGTTGGGGTAGCCAGGAGGAAAGCATGGCCGGCCGTTGAGAAATGCTTGTTGAAATTTTCGATTATCATGGATTTGTCGGTGGTGACCGTGTTGCCTAGCCTCAGTGCAGTGGGCAGCTGGGAGGAGGTGCTATTGTTCTCCATGGACTTGACAGTGTCCCAGAACTTTTTGGAGTTAGAGCTACAGGATGCAAATTTCTGTTTGAAAAAGCTAGCCTTTGCTTTCCTGACTGATTGCGTGTATTGGTTCCTGACTTCCCTGAACAGTTGCATATCGCGGGGACTAGGGAGCGGTGGGGCGCTAGTTGAATTATTAAACATGCATCAATATTCAAGTGTTTCATAGTCATCAAAAGCTCTGCTTCTTGGCAATATCACAGCGTTGTCAGATTTCAAAAAGGCTTTATGGCGAAAGCACCACATTTGATTGTTTGAGGATAGCACCCCACATATTCTTCCCATTACCATAAATTTATAAGCCTTCACGGTTCACAGAAAACACATTTCATAGCGAAAACAAATCAATTACCTTTTGAAGAACTTCTGCTGAGGGCTTCCCAAGTGTCCAACGAAGACAATCCATGGTTCTCTTGTTAGAAAAAGTAATGTATTATATTCATAAATCTCCGTTTGGTTGGCGCGTTATAATGAGAAAATAGAGCCTCCAATCGTCCATTGAAACGTGACGAGAACTCGTTCAACTTATACCTATAAACTTGTCCAAGAACAATCAAACATAATTTTAAATGTATCCTTAGGAACACTTTTATCTATAAATAGTATAATATTTCAACCGGAATATAAACTGGGCGATAAGAAAGGAAAAAACCAAAGAGCGCGCCAGCTGGGAGCGCGCCTTTTCCTCTATTGACATTCTGTGTGACCACTTCCTAATTCTTTTTCTTCTGCCATCTAATACATCTAAAAAGAATCAGAACACTTTCTCGAGACTGTTGACATCCAGAGGAAGCGAAAGGTATTGCATTCATATGCCCTTATATGGGCATTTTCATAAGGGAGGTGTCATGATTCTCTTCTCTCGGGACAGACCAAGACGCAGCGATGTAGCCAGAATACATCTTTATTCAAAGACGGGACGAGACGGAACAAAACAAGAAAACGATGAACAAGACGTGAACCCTAACGCTAAATCCTAAACTCAACACAAAGATCTAAACCTAACCACGACTGGCGAAACCTAACTAACCACGACTGGCGAAACCTAACTAAACAAGAATAGCAGAACCTAAACTATACACGAATGGCAGAACCTAAACTATACACGAATGGCAGAACACGCTAACCCTAACATAAACACGATAAGCATGACATAAACAATAACCCACGAAACTAAAGTGCAACTCCCAAACATATATATGGTTCCCAATTAGAGACAACGAGACTCAGCTGCCTCTAATTGGGAACCATTATCCCAACATAGAAATAGACACCCTAGAACACACAAACCCTACACCAAAACGAAACCAACACGCTCTAGCCTGTCATCTCAGGCCTGGGCGTTACAGTACCCCCCCAAAGGCGCGGACTCGTGACGCGCACTCTGGTGCGGGGAGCGGGAACAGGCTGAACTGGGCTCTCTAAGCGCACGGGGAGCTTGGTACGCGGAGCCGGAACAGGACGTGCTGGACTCTCTGAGCGCACGGGGAACATCTAATGCATCTAAAAAGAATCAGAACACTTTCTCGAGACTGTTGACATCCAGAGGAAGCGAAAGGTATTGCATTCATATGCCCTTATATGGGCATTTTCATAAGGGAGGTGTCATGATTCTCTTCTCTCGGGACAGACCAAGACGCAGCGATGTAGCCAGAATACATCTTTATTCAAAGACGGGACGAGACGGAACAAAACAAGAAAACGATGAACAAGACGTGAACCCTAACGCTAAATCCTAAACTCAACACAGAGATCTAAACCTAACCACGACTGGCGAAACCTAACTAACCACGACTGGCGAAACCTAACTAAACAAGAATAGCAGAACCTAAACTATACACGAATGGCAGAACCTAAACTATACACGAATGGCAGAACACGCTAACCCTAACATAAACACGATAAGCATGACATAAACAATAACCCACAAAACTAAAGTGCAACTCCCAAACATATATATGGTTCCCAATTAGAGACAACGAGACTCAGCTGCCTCTAATTGGGAACCATTATCCCAACATAGAAATAGACACCCTAGAACACACAAACCCTACACCAAAACGAAACCAACACGCTCCAGCCTGTCATCTCAGGCCTGGGCGTTACAGGAGGGGTTCCAAATGAGCAATGTGTCAAAATCACTTTTTCCAGGACAGAAATTCCTCGGGTTTTCGCCTGCCTTATCCGTTCTGTTATACTCACAGACAAAATGTTAACACGTTTAGAACATTCAGAGTGTTTCCTATCCAATGGTACTAAATATGTGCATATCCTATTTTCTGGGCCTGAATGGGAGGCATTTTACTTTGGGCACTCCAGGCTCTCCAAAACGGTCACCTCGTGCGCTGCTCCCAAAGAAGTTAACCAAGGGCTGTATCTGTTCTTAGTCCTACATCTTTTGAAAGGGGCATGCTTATTTAAGATGCTGAGGAAGTTGCTTTTAAAGAACGACCAGGCATCCTCAACTGAAGGAATGAGGTCAATATCCTGCCAGGATACCCGGGCCAGGTCGATTAGAAAGGCCTGCTCGCAGAAGTGTTTTAGGGAACGTTTGACAGTGATAAGGGGTGGTCGTTTGACGGCAGGCCCATAGCGGATGCAGGCAATGAGGCAGTGATCGCTGAGATCCTGATTGAAAACAGCAGAGGTGTATCTGGAGGGCAAGTTGGTCAGGATAATGTCTATGAGGGTGCCCATGTTTACAGATTTAGGATTGTACCTTGTGGGTTCCTTGATGTTTTGTGTGAGATTGATGGCATCTAGCTTAGATTGTAGGACTGCCGGGGTGTTAAGCATATCCCAGTTTAGGTCACCTAACAGAACAAACTCTGAAGACAGATGGGGGGCAATCAATTCACATATGGTGTCCAGGGCACAGCTGGGAGCTGAGGGGGGTCTGTAACAAGTGGCAACAGTGAGAGACTTATTTCTGGAGAGATTAGTTTTTAGAATTAGAAGTTCGAACTGTTTGGGCATAGATCTGGAAAGTATGACAGAACTTTGCAGGCTATCTCTGCAATAGATTGCAACTCCTCCCCCTTTGGCAGTTCTATCTTGGCGGAAAATGTTGTAGCTGGGTATGGAAATCTCCTAATTTTTGGTGGCCTTCCTAAGCCAGGATTCAGACACGGCCAGGACACCAGGGATGGCGGAGTGTGCTAAAGCAGTGAGTAAAACAAACTTAGGGAGGAGGCTTCTAATGTTGACATGCATGCATGCACGGTTACAGAAGTCAACAAATGAGAGCGCCTGGGGAATAAGCATGGTGCTGGGGGCTGCAGGGCCTGGGTTAACCTCCACATCACCCGAGGAACAGAGTAGGAGCAGGATGAGGGTACGGCTAAAGGCTCTCAGAACAGGACGTCTAGTGCGTTGGGAACAGAGAATAAAAGGAGCATATTTCTGGGCGTGGTAGAATAGATTCAGGGTATAATGTCCAGACAGGGGTATGGCAGGGTGCGGGTACAGTGGAGGTAAGCCCAGGCACCGAGTGATGATAAGAGTGGTTGCATCTCTGGAGGTGCTGGTAATACTGGGTGAGGTCACCGCATGTGGTGGGAGGTGGGACAAAGGAGGAATCTGAGGCATGTTTAGTGGGCCTAGGGGCTCCACTGTAAACTAACACAATGATAACTACCCTAAACAACAGTAAACAGGGCATATTGACACTTGAGAGAGACATAAAGCAGGGCATAAAGCAAACACAGGTGTTGGTTGGGAGAGCTAGCTAAGACAACAACGGGTAAGACCGCAAGGCTAGTCAGCTAAGACAACAACAACAGGTAAAACTGGCGATGAATGGGCAGAGGGTTGGTTACCTACACACAGGGCCTGAGTACACGGCTGGGGCTGACAGATAAATAAATACAAAATAAACAGAATGGAGTACCGTGATTAATGAATAGTCCTGCAGGCATCCGCTATGTAGTCGAGTGATCATAGGGTCCAGTGAACAGCAGTAGATGGGGCAGGGAAGCCGCGAGGTAGTCGTTACTACGCCGGCACACAGGAGACACGGCGTTTAAAGTTAAGAGTTAGCAGGCTGGGGTTGGTAGAACCGTCTGCTCCGACGTCCGACGGAGGCCGGTTGCAGGCAGAGCGATCTCTGCAATAGATTGCAACTCCTCCCCTTTTTGGCAGTTCTATCTTGGCGGAAAATGTTGTAGTTGGGTATGGAAATCTCCGAATCTTTGGTGGAGTTGCCAGGCTATAAATGAGACCATTTACGTAACATCACTCACATATCTTTTCATTCAGTAGGCCATTGCAAAACAATCCTCAGTAGGTCATGTGTAGAAAAGGTGACATAGTGCTGATCACAATGTCATTGTATTGTCCTCAATTTCTCAACTGTAGGCTAGCTAACGACCAACGGACATTCTTCAAGTGAGGCAGTGCCAGCAGCTCTGCCGAAGGCCAATCCATTTAGAAATGAAGATCTTACCAGTTCAAACAAACAAATTAAAACTGAAACGGATTAATCACCTAATAAGCCTTGAGTTATTTTAAATAACAATCCATGTCAAAACACAGCAGACAAGAATGAGGGAAGGAAGCTGGAGGCTGACAGGGCTGAGGGAGCTTGTCTGATGAAGGTCAGGGAGAAAAAAAAGCATGTAGATGTTTAAGCTTTCAGTTCAAATTGTACAGCATATGACAGCATGTTTTACTTTTGATTGGCATAAATAAATGATGTTCATGATATCTTAAAGGGTCATGCAGAAAGAGAGGCTTTTTTGCAAGGCAGAGATCAACATGCGAGCTGGAAAAGTGAGAGAGAGCAAGCATGCCCAGAGGAAGAGGGAGAACAAACAGATCCAGACAGGGAGGGACTACAAACAGACCCAGACAGGGAGGCACAACAAACAGATCCAGACAGGGAGGGACTACAAACAGATCCAGACAAGGAGGGACAACAAACAGATCCAGACAGGGAGGGACTACAAACAGATCCAGACAGGGAGGGACTACAAACAGATCCAGACAGGGAGGGGGACAACAAACAGATCCAGACAGGGAGGGACTACAAACAGATCCAGACAGGGAGGGACAACAAACAGATCCAGACAGGGAGGGACAACAAACAGATCCAGACAGGGAGGGACAACAAACAGATCCAGACAGGGAGGGACAACAAACAGATCCAGACAGGGAGGGAGAACAAACAGATCCAGACAGGGAGGGAGAACAAACAGATCCAGACAGGGAGGGAGAACAAACAGATCGAAACAGGGAGGGAGAACAAACAGATCCAGACAGGGAGGGACTACAAAGAGATCCAGACAGGGAGGGACTACAAACAGACCCAGACAGGGAGGGACAACAAACAGATCCAGACAAGGAGGGACTACAAACAGATCCAGACAGGGAGGGACAACAAACAGATCCAGACAGGGAGGGACAACAAACAGATCCAGACAGGGAGGGACTACAAACAGATCCAGACAGGGAGGGACATCAAACAGATCCAGACAGGGAGGGACTACAAACAGATCCAGACAGGGAGGGACAACAAACAGATCCAGACAGGGAGGGACTACGAACAGATCCAGACAAGGAGGGACAACAAACAGATCCAGACAGGGAGGGGCAACAAACAGATCCAGACAGGGAGGGACAACAAACAGATCCAGACAGGGAGGGACAACAAACAGATCCAGACAGGGAGGGACAACAAACAGATCCAGACAGGGAGGGACAACAGACAGATCCAGACAGGGAGGGACAACAAACAGATCCAGACAGGGAGGGACTACAAACAGATCCAGACAGGGAGGGACTACAAACAGATCCAGACAGGGAGGGATTACAGACAGATCCAGACAGGGAGGGAGAACAAACAGATCCAGACAGGGAGGGACAACAAACAGATCCAGACAGGGAGGGAGAACAAACAGATCCAGACAGGGAGGGAGAACAAACAGATCCAGACAGGGAGGGAGAACAAACAGATCGAAACAGGGAGGGAGAACAAACAGATCCAGACAGGGAGGGACTACAAAGAGATCCAGACAGGGAGGGACTACAAACAGACCCAGACAGGGAGGGACAACAAACAGATCCAGACAAGGAGGGACTACAAACAGATCCAGACAGGGAGGGACAACAAACAGATCCAGACAGGGAGGGACAACAAACAGATCCAGACAGGGAGGGACTACAAACAGATCCAGACAGGGAGGGACATCAAACAGATCCAGACAGGGAGGGACTACAAACAGATCCAGACAGGGAGGGACAACAAACAGATCCAGACAGGGAGGGACTACGAACAGATCCAGACAAGGAGGGACAACAAACAGATCCAGACAGGGAGGGCAACAAACAGATCCAGACAGGGAGGGACAACAAACAGATCCAGACAGGGAGGGACAACAAACAGATCCAGACAGGGAGGGACAACAAACAGATCCAGACAGGGAGGGACAACAGACAGATCCAGACAGGGAGGGACAACAAACAGATCCAGACAGGGAGGGACTACAAACAGATCCAGACAGGGAGGGACTACAAACAGATCCAGACAGGGAGGGATTACAGACAGATCCAGACAGGGAGGGAGAACAAACAGATCCAGACAGGGAGGGACTACAAACAGATCCAGACAGGGAGGAACAACAAACAGATCCAGACAGGGAGGGATTACAAACAGATCCAGACAGGGAGGGACTACAAACAGATCCAGACAGGGAGGGACTACAAACAGATCCAGACAGGGAGGGACAACAAACAGATCCAGACAGGGAGGGACAGCAAACAGATCCAGACAGGGAGGGACAACAAACAGATCCAGACAGGGAGGGACTACAAACAGATCCAGACAGGGAGGGACTACAAACAGATCCAGACAGGGAGGGACAACAAACAGATCCAGACAGGGAGGGACTACAAACAGATCCAGACAGGGAGGGACAACAAACAGATCCAGACAGGGAGGGACAACAAACAGATCCAGACAGGGAGGGACTACAAACAGATCCAGACAGGGAGGGACTACAAACAGATCCAGACAGGGATGGACAACAAACAGATCCAGACAGGGAGGGACAACAAACAGATCCAGACAGGGAAGAACAACAAACAGATCCAGACAGGGAGGGACAACAAACAGATCCAGACAGGGAAGAACAACAAACAGATCCAGACAGGGAGGGACAACAAACAGATCCAGACAGGGAGGGACAACAAACAGATCCAGACAGGGAGGGAGAACAAACAGATCCAGACAGGGAGGGAGAACAAACAGATCCAGACAGGGAGGGACAACAAACAGATCCAGACAGGGAGGGACTACAAACAGATCCAGACAGGGAGGGACAACAAACAGATCCAGAGAAAGAAAGTAATCAAGCCGCTGCAGCAACTCCTTCCAGAAATGAGAGCGATTTAGATGACAAAGACACTGGGCCCAGACAAGTGAAGCTGAATAGCTACCCACACAAAAGTTGTGGTACACAGAAAAGGGCATTTCAGCACTGCTGGTTTGAGAAATACAATTGGGTAGAGTACTCTGTTCACAAAAACACAGCTTTCTGCTTTCCATGTAGAGTTTTGAGCAAAAACATTAAATTTGATTTATTTTGTCAGAAATGTCTGCAAAAAAAATGTAAAAGCTTTGTTTATCTTCAGTAAACATGAAATGGCACAAACACACAGAGACAGTGTTGTGGCATGGCAAAGCTACCAGGCAACTAGCAGTCATGGGAACACTGCTCTGATTTTAACATCTGCCCATGCTAGTTATATTGCAGAGAGAAGGGAGTATCTGAGAAGAATTGTTGTGGTCACCTCAATGTTAGGAAGACAGGGACTCTCTTTCCGTGCCAATGATGATTCTAGTGAAAGCACAAATAGAGGGAACTTTCTTGAATGTATGGAGCTTTTGAAGGAGTTTGAACCTTTCCTGCAAAGGTACAATACTCCATCGAATGCGACGTATCTCTCTCCAGAATCTCAGAATGACATGATCGAATGCCGTGCTCAGGAGCTTACGGACACCATGGTCTCTGAGATGTCAAAGTCTGGAATGTATGCCATTATGGCGGATGAGGCCAGGGATGGGCAGTCTGAACAGTTGGCTCTGTGTGTTAGGTATGTGACAGAGGGAACAGTTAAGGAGCACTTCCAAGCACTAGCAAAAATCAAGGCCTAAAGTGCGTTGCCCAGACCTGGGATGGTGCAGCTGTCATGAGTGGGTCCATAGGAGGTGGGCAAGCACATTTCAGAGTGTTGCATCCGGAGGCAATTCATGTACCTTGCTCTGTGCTCATGAGCTTCATTTGGTGTTGTGTCATACTTGCAGGGCTATTCCGGAGGCTGCTGAGTTTTTCAGTACATCCCTAGTTAACCACCACAAGTTCAAAGAAGCTTAGTCCAAACTTGGAACAGCATCAGCTGAACTTGTACAGCTCTCCAACACTCGCTGGGCGTGCCAGCTGCGGCCCATAAATGCAGTCCTGGACACTTTAACAGCTATTTGTGATTGTCTATCTGCCGTTGGATCCCCCATGGCCGTTGGTCTGAGAGCAAAGCTTCATAAGTTCTCAAATCAAATCAAATTTTATTTGTCACATACACATGGTTGGCAGATGTTAATGCGAGTGTAGCGAAATGCTTGTGCTTCTAGTTCCGACCATGCAGTAGTATCTAACAAGTAATCTAACAATTTCACAACAACTACCTTATACACACAAGAGTAAAGGAATGAATATGAGTATGTACATGTAAATATATGGATGAGCGATGGCTGACCGGCATAGGCAAGATGCAGTAGATGGTATGGAGTACAGTATATACATATGAGATGAGTAATGTAGGGTATGTAAACATTATATAAGTGCCATTGTTTAAAGTGACTAGTGATACATTTATTTCATCCAATTTTAATTATTAAAATGGCTAGAGATTTAAGTCAGTATGTTGGCAGCAGCCACTCAATGTTAGTGGTGGCTGTTTTAACAGTCTGATCGCCTTGAGATAGAAGCTGTTTTTCAGTCTCTTGGTCCCAGCTTTGATGCACCTGTACTGACCTCGCCTTCTGGATGATAGCAGGGTGAACAGGCAGTGGCTCGGGTGGTTGTTGTCCTTAATGATCTTTTTGGCCTTCCTGTGACATCGTGTGGTGTAGGTGTCCTGGAGGGCAGGTAGTTTACCCCCGGTGATGCGTTGTGCAGTCCTCACTACCCTCTGGAGAGCCTTACAGTTGTGGGCGGAGCAGTTGCCGTACCAGGCGGTGATACAGCCCGACAGGATGCTCTCGATTGTGCATCTGTAGAAGTTTGTGAGTAATTTTGGTGACAAGCCAAATTTCTTCAGCCTCCTGAGGTTGAAGAGGCGCTGTTGCTGTTGCGCCTTCTTCACCACGCTGTCTGTGTGGGTGGACCATTTCAGTTTGTCCGTGATGTGTACGCCGAGGAACTTAAAACTTTCCACCTTCTCCACTACTGTCCCGTCGATGTGGATAGGGGGGTTCTCCCTCTGCTGTTTCCTGAAGTCCACGATCATCTCCTTAGTTTTGTTGACGTTAAGTGAGAGGATATTTTCCCCCACCAAGTATTTGCTACTGATGTTTCAGTCCCTTCTTTCTGTAACTGAGGGACTACACAAGTTCCTCCAGAAAGAGACTGTAGACCTGGCAGAAGCTTGACACACTGACAGGCAAACGCACAGATGCCACAGAACTTTATGACAGAACCAAAGCACTGTGAAGTTCACAATGTTCCAGAGGCAGACGCAGCAAGAAAGAGCAAACAAAAGGAAAATATGAGATTTTGTGGCGGAGATGTCCTTGGGTTTAGGCGCAGAATTGTCATGTTCCCAAACAATGAAAACAGAGTTGTTGCTCCCCTGCTTGGACAGGATGGTTTGTGAGCTTGACTGGCGATTCTCAACTGTAGATGCAGCTCTGCTCAAAGGCATACAGGCATGCAGCCCCAACTGAAAAAACGTTCTATATACATCACGCTTAACTGAGTTTGCCAAGCACTACGGTATTGATGTTAAAACAGAAGAGATGTAGGTGTCCAGAAACCTTCTTGCCCGGGAAAAGAGAGGCTGGATGTCCTCCCAATGATATGCTTGCTGTGCATAACCTCCTGGATGATGATGTGGTTCCTTCTCTGAAGGAAATCATTCAGGTTGCCCTCACAATTCCTGTGAGCAGCTGCTCCTGTGAAAGGTCCTTTAGTGCACTGCGCCGGCTGCACTGCTGGTTGCTTAACTTGTTAGGGAGTGGCAGCTGAGGGGTCGGTTTTGGAGAGTCTGGCGTGCCTAAAGTAAAATGCTTGCCACTCAGGCTCAGAAAATAGGATATGCACATAATTAGTACTATTGGTTAGGAAACACTCTGAGGTTTCCAAAAGTGTTAACATTTTGTCTGTGATTGTAATAGAACTTATTTGGCAGACAAAAACCAGATAATTTTCCATCCGGAAATGTCATTCAGGTGGCTTATGGCTCACTTAGAGAGACTGCCTATTGAAAAGTATTTATACCAGGACACTGAATGTAGTACCTATTGCTTCCACTGGATGTCAGCAGTGTATAGGTAAAGTTTAAAGGCAATCGGAACCATTAAAGGCAATCTAACCAAATACCCATGGATTGTCTTCGTTGGACACTTATGAAGCCCTCTGCAGAAGTTCTACAAAAGGTAAGGCACAGGTTTTCCCTGTGAAATGCATTTTCTATCGACTGCGCTGGCTAAAGATTTCATGGTTATGGAAAATATTGAAAGTGCTACCCTCAAACAATCAAATGTAGTGCTTTCACCGTAAAGCCTTTTTGAAATCCGACAAGGCTGTGATATTGCCAAGAAGCAGAGCTTTTGATGAGTATGAAACACTTGTATATTGGTGCATTTTTAATAATTCAATTTTGGGATTTTGCCTTGCATTTCACCTGGTAGTCTCGGGAGTGGGGCGCTAGCGCCCCAAATCACCTTGCTGCTCCCCAAGAAGTTAAGACAATGGGTCAGAAAATGCTTGCAAGTCTTGCAGCCATGTCCGTTGAGGGTGAAGTGCTTGGGCCACTAAGCCACAATAGTGTTATTGACCTCTTTGCCACCTTTAAGAATAGGAGGTACACTTTGATGCGTCCAGCCACAGAATAAGCATCAAGAGAGAACCAGGAGAAGCAGTTCTGTAATATAGGTTGTAATATTTGTTTGGGATTTTACTTTATCAGATTTTATTCCTAATTATTTTTCATTTTTTTTATAGCTCATTAGTTGAATTTAGTTTTGTGGATGATCATCCCCTTTGTGGATGATACTGTTTAAGATGTTCCATGTGTCTGAACTATTGGGTTATTTTGAGCAACAATTAAAAGGGTGAAACTTTTTTTATATATATGTATAATATGACCTGCATGTATGTATGTATGTATGTATGTATGTGGCTTAGCCCCCCCTATCCATGAATCTCTAGTGACATCCCTGGTGGAATTGTTGCACTTCCTAACCTGCCAAATGTATGACCATATTAGAGACACATATTTCCCCCAGATTACACAAACCCACAAATAATACAAAAACAAACTCAATTTTGATAAAATTCCATATCTATTGGGTGAAATACCACAGTGTGCCATCAGCAAGATTTGTGACCTGTTGCCACAAGAAAAGGGCAACCAGTGAAACAAACACCGTTGTAAATACAACCCATTTCTAATTTACCTTTTGTCCTTTAACTAATTGCACATCCTTATAACACTGTATATAGACATATGACATTTGAAATGTATGTATTATTTTGGAGAGAGATAGAGGGAGAACAAACAGAACATATCTGGCAGATAAAACTTTAACTGCTTCAACAAACCCTAATTAACTATTGTGTCTAGGAACGTTGCTGTGGAGGCCGATGCATGAGCTGCAAAACTCTGCTGCAGCTGGGACACATGTGTTGGAAGTGGGATGGCGTTGTCCCAGCTGCACATTGGTGTCTTCCAGGTGCTGAACCCCTCTGGCACAGGTGGACTACCAGGTAACCTGCCAGGTGGACTGCCAGGTGGACTGCCAGGTGGACTACCAGGTGGACTGCAAGGTGTACCTGTCCAGCACGTGGACATGAGACTGCTAGTGCATCCCAAATGGAACCCTATGACATATATACAGAGCATCCCAAATGGAACCCTATGACATATATACAGAGCATCCCAAATGGAACCCTATGACATATATACAGAGCATCCCAAATGGAACCCTATGACATATATACAGAGCATCCCAAATGGAACCCTATGACATATATACAGAGCATCCCAAATGGAACCCTATGACATATATACAGAGCATCCCAAATGGAACCCTGTTATATATAGTATACAGAGCATCCCAAATGGAACCCTATGACATATATACAGAGCATCCCAAATGGAACCCTGTTACATATATACAGAGCATCCCAAATGGAACCCTATGACATATATAGTGCAATACTTTAGACCAGGTTAGGTTGCATTAAATTGCTTTGGCATGTCAGCCCCATGTCAGCCTCAAACCCTTCCCAATGTTCTGTTCAGACAAAACGCCTACCATCACAGTCTGTCATGTAACATTAGAATAGGTCTTATACCATCAGGACAACAGAATGATGGCGAGGACATCTAACGTGTCCGATCATCTGCTCAGAGTTTTTTGAGGAAAAACTATGGCTATGAAATGCCGAGGAGAGCATCTGAGCTAGTCAAAAATCCACAGAGAATGTGTCGGGAAGAGGTGCCCAAAAAATGTAAAATGAGATGAAAAATATCAGTAAGGTTGCGTAGTTTTGTATGATCTGTGTTACAAAAGGTGTCGTCTTAGCTGAGACCTCTAATACATGGATACACTCTGTCTGAGGTATCACAGCCTCTTCAGCAGGCAGCAGCAACTGACTGTTAAGAGAGGAGTGAAAGAGAGGAGGGAGGAGAAAAGATGAGGGAGGAGAGAAAGAGAAGGAGGAGAGAAAGAGAGGAGGAGAATAAGGTATTTTATTCTCTCCCTTCACAGTAACAGAAGGAGAATAAGGTATTTTGTTCTCTCCCTTCACAGTAACAGGAGAATAAGGTATTTTATTCTCTCCCTTCACAGTAACAGGAGAATAAGGTATTTTATTCTCTCCCTTCACAGTAACAGAAGGAGAATAAGGTATTTTATTCTCTCCCTTCACAGTAACAGAAGGAGAATAAGGTATTTTGTTCTCTCCCTTCACAGTAACAGAAGGAGAATAAGGTATTTTGTTCTCTCCCTTCACAGTAACAGAAGGAGAATAAGGTATTTTATTCTCTCCCTTCACAGTAACAGGAGAATAAGGTATTTTATTCTCTCCTATCACAGTAACAGGAGAATAAGGTATTTTATTCTCTCCCTTCACAGTAACAGAAGGAGAATAAGGTATTTTATTCTCTCCCTTCACAGTAACAGGAGAATAAGGTATTTTATTCTCTCCCTTCACAGTAACAGGAGAATAAGGTATTTTATTCTCTCCCTTCACAGTAACAGAAGGAGAATAAGGTATTTTGTTCTCTCCCTTCACAGTAACAGAAGGAGAATAAGGTATTTTATTCTCTCCCTTCACAGTAACAGGAGAATAGGGTCCGGGCTAGGGTCCGTCTGTTATATCTGGAGTATTTCTTCTCTTATCTGGTGTCCTGTGCGAATTTAAGTATGCTCTCTCTAATTATCTCTCTCTTTCTTTTTCTCTCTCTCTCTCTCTCTCTCTCTCTCTCTCTCTCTCTCTCTCTCTCTCTCTCTCTCTCTCTCGGAGGACCTGAGCATTAGGACCATTCCTCAAGGCCTACCTGGATGTCCCGAGTCCACCTGGCCGTGCTGCTTCTCCAGTTTCAACTGTTCTGCCTGTTTTATGAACATTTTAAAATCTTGTCCATGTTCTGTTATAATCTGCACCCGGCACAGCCAGAAGAGGACTGGCCACCCCTCACAGCCTGGTTCCTCTCTAGGTTTCTTCCTAGGTTTTGGCCTTCTAGGGAGTTTTTCCTAGCCACTGTGCTTTTACACCTGCATTGCTTGCTGTTTGGGGTTTTAGGCTGGGTTTCTGTACAGCACTCTGTGACATCAGCTGATGTAAGGGGGGCTTTATAAATAAATTTGATTTGATTTGATTTGAATAAGGTATTTTATTCTCTCCCTTCACAGTAACAGGAGAATAAGGTATTTTATTCTCTCCCTTCACAGTAACAGAAGGAGAATAAGGTATTTTATTCTCTCCCTTCACAGTAACAGGAGAATAAGGTATTTTGTTCTCTCCCTTCACAGTAATGCTGAGTTTATCAAAAAGCTGTACACAGATCTCCCTCCCTCTCACCCTCCCTCCTTTCAGCCCTCCCTCCTTTCCTGTCTCTCTCAATTCAATTCAAAGGGCTTTATTGGCAAGAGAGACATATGTTTACATCCATGAATATGAACAGTCAACATTACGCTCACAAAAGTTCCAAAGGAATAGACATTTCAAATGTCATATGTCTATATAGAATGTTGTAATGATGTGCAAATAGTTACAAAAGGCAAAATAAATCTCTCTCTCTCTCCCTCTCTCTCTCTCTGAGATCTGTCCCCATATGGTCTGTGTGTTCACTGGAACTCCCTCCAGGGACACAGAGAAAGGGAGGAAGGCAGACACCAAGAACAAGTTCATTTCACAGGCTCCCTTTTTGGTGTTCTCTCTCCCTCTGTCTACACTTTTCTCTGCCTTTCTGTACAGTTTCTGTACTCTCTCTGTCTATTCTTTCATCTCTCTATCTATACTGTTATTGGTGTAGAACTCTATCAGTCTGATGGTTCAGAGAGCAGAGGGAAAGGCATTATGGGAATGACACCATAGCCGTCTGTCGCTTTGTTTGTGTGAACTTTGTCACTCTGTATGTGTTCCTTTCTCTCCTCCTCCTCCTCCCTCTCCTCCACCTCCTCCTCCTCTTCATACTCCTCCTCCTCATCCCCCTCCTCCCCCACCCTCTCCTCCCTCTCCTCCTCCTCCTCCCTCTCCTCCACCTCCTCCTCCTCTTCCTACTCCTACTCCTCATCCCCCTCCCTCTCCTCCTCCTCCTCCCTCCCCCTCCCTCTCCTCCTCCTCCTCCCCCTCCCTCTCCTCCTCATCCCCCTTCTCCCCCCCTCCTCCTACTCCCTCTCCGTCTCATCCCCCTCCTCCCCACCCTCTCCTCCCTCTCCTCCCCCTCCTCCTCATCCCCTCCTCTCCCTCCTTCTACTCCTCATCCCCCTCCTCCCCCTCCTCCTCATCCCCCTCCCTACCCTCCTCCTCCTCCCTCCCTCCCTCCCTCCTCCTCCTCCTCCCTCCTCCTCCTCCTTCTCCTCCTCATCCCCCTCCTCCCCCCCTCCTCTTACTCCCTCTCCTCCTTTTGGGACAGACAGTGTGATGAGGGATCACGATAATCCTTTTTGGGACAGACAGTGTGATGTCGGATCATGATAATCCTTATTGGGACAGACAGTGTGATGAGGGATCACGATAATCCTTTTTGGGACAGACAGTGTGATGTCGGATCATGATAATCCTTATTGGGACAGACAGTGTGATGAGGGATCACGATAATCCTTTTTGGGACAGACAGTGTGATGAGGGATCACGATAATCCTTTTTGGGACAGACAGTGTGATGATGGATCACGATAGTCCTTATTGGTACAGACAGTGTGATGAGGGATCAGGATAATCCTTATTGGGACAGACAGTGTGATGAGGGATCACGATAATCCTTTTTGGGACAGACAGTGTGATGTCGGATCATGATAATCCTTATTGGGACAGACAGTGTGATGAGGGATCACGATAATCCTTATTGGGACAGACAGTGTGATGAGGGATCACGATAATCCTTTTTGGAACAGACAGTGTGATGCCGGATCATGATAATCCTTATTGGGACAGACAGTGTGATGAGGGATCACGATAATCCTTTTTGGGACAGACAGTGTGATGATGGATCACGATAGTCCTTATTGGTACAGACAGTGTGATGAGGGATCAGGATAATCCTTATTGGGACAGACAGTGTCATGAGGGATCACGATAATCCTTTTTGGGACAGACAGTGTGATGATGGATCATGATAATCCTTATTGGGACAGACAGTGTGATGAGGGAACATGATAGTTCTTATTGGGACAGACAGTGTGATGCCGGATGTTGATAGTCCTTATTGGGACAGACAGTGTGATGAGTGCATGATAATCCTTATTGGGACAGACAGTGTGATGAGGGATCATGATAACCCTTATTGGGACAGACAGTGTGATGGTGGATCATGATAATCCTTATTGGGACAGACAGTATGATGATGGATCACGATAGTCCTTATTGGGACTCTCTTTTGTTTTGGTGACACTGAGTGAGAGGTTGTCTTCCTGAAACCACACTCCAAGTGCCCTCACCTCCTCCCTGTATGCTGTCTCGTCATTGTTGGTAATCAAGCCCACTAATGTTGTGTAGTCTGCAAACTTGATGATTGAGTTGGAGGCGTGATTGGCCACGCAGTCATGGGTGATCATGGAGTACAGGATGGGGCTCAGCACGCACCCTTGTGGGGCCCCAGTGTTGAGGGTCAGCGAAGTGGAGATGTTGTTTCCTACCTTCTCCACCTAGGGGGGCCTGTCAGAGAGTCGAGGACCCATATGCACAGGGCGGGGTTGAGACCCAGGGCCTCCAGCTTGATGACGAGCTTGGAGTGTACTATGGTGTTGAATGCTGAGCTGTAGTCAATGAACAGCATTCTTACATAGGTATTCCTCTTGTCCAGATGGGATACGGCAGTGTGATGGTGATTGCAAAGTCTGTGGACCTGTTGGGGCGGTATTCAAACTGAAGTGGGTCTAAGGTCCACGATCAGCTCCTTTGTCTTGCTCACATTGATGGAGAAGTTGTTGTCCTGGCACCATACTGCCAGTTCCCTGACCTCCTCCCTATAGGCTGTCTCATCGTTGTCGGTGATCAGGTCTACCACTGTTGTGTCGTCAGCAAACTTAATAATGGTGTTGGAGTCGTGCTTGGCCACACAGTTGTGGGTGAACAGGGAATACAGGAGGGGGGACAAGTACACACCCCTGAGGGGCCCCAGTGTTGAGGATCAGCGTTGCAGACGTGTTGTTGCCTTTCCTTACCACCTGGGGGCGATCTGTCAGGAATCTAGGATCCAGTTGCAGAGGGAGGTGTTTAGTCCCAGGGTCCTTAGCTTAGTAATGAGCTTCTTGGGCACTATGGTATTGAACGCTGAGCTGTTGTCAATGAACAGTATGCTCACATACTGTACGTTTTCCTTTTTGTCCAAGTGGGAAAGGACAGTGTGGAGTGCAATAGAGACTGCATCATCTGTGGATCTGTTGGGGCGGTATGCGAAATGGAGTTGGTCTAGGGTATCCGGGAGGATGCTATTGATGTGAGCCATGACCAGCCTTTCAAAGCACTTCATGGCTACTGACATGAGTGCTACTGGGCGGTAATCATTTAGGCAGGTTCCTTGGGCACAGGGACTATGGTGGTCTGCTTGAAACATGTAGGTATTACAGACTCGGTCAAGGAGAGGTTGAAAATGTCAGTGAAGACACTTGCCAGTTGGTCCGCGCATGCTTTGAGTACACATCCTGGTAATCCATCTGGCCCAGCGGCTTTGTGAATGTTGACCTGTTTTAAGGTCTTGCTCACATCGGCACCAGGAAGGTTATCACACTGTCATCCAGAACAGCTGGTGTTCTTGTGCATGCTGCAGTGATGCAGCCTTGAAGCGAGCATAAAAGGCATTTAGCTCGTCTGGTAGGCTCACGTCACAGGGCAGCTCTCATCTGGGTTTCCATTTGTAGTCCATAATAGTTTTCAAGCCCTGCCACATCCGACGAGCGTCAGAGCCAGTGTAGTAGAATTCAATCTTAATCCTGTATTGACGCTTTGCTTCCTTGATGGTTCGTCTGAGGGCATAGCGGGACTTCTTATAGGTGTCCGGATTAGTGTACCGCTCTTTGAAAGCGGCAGCTCTAGCCTTTAGCTCGATGCGGATGTTGCCTGTAATCCATGGCTTCTGGTTGGGAAATGTACATACAGTCACTGTATTTGATATTTGAATGGATAAAAAAAATGCTTTTCTTTCAAAAACAATGGATTTTCTTGTGACCCCAAGCTTTTGAATGGTAGTGTGTGCTATCGAATTGGCGAGGGCACTAGAACAGTCTACAGCACCTGGCCTCACCCTATTAGAATCTGAAGTCAATTGTCTACCGTTTGCTGAGGATCTGGTTCTTCTGTCCACAACCAAGGAGGGCCTACAGCAGCAAGTAGATCTTCTGCACAGATTCTGTCAAAGTAAAAAAATAAGTAAGTTTTTTCCAAAAAAGGTCCAGTTGTCAGGACCATGAAAACAAATTCCATCTAGACACCGTTGCCCTGAGCACACAAAAAACGATACACACCTCGGCCTGAACATCAGCGCCACAAGTAACTTCCACAAAGCTGTGAACAAGCTGAGAGACAAGGCAAGAAGGGCCTTCTATGCCATCAAAATGAACCTAAAATTCAACATACCAATTAGGATCTGGCTATAAATACTTGAATCAGTTATAGAACCCATTGCCCTTTATGGTTGTGAGGTCTGGGGTCCGATCACCGACCCACAAAATGGGACAAACACCAAATTGAGACTGCATGCAGAATTCTACATAAATATCCTCTGTGTACGACGTAAAACACCAAATTATGCATGCAAAGCAGAATTAGGCCGATACCCGCTTATCAAAATCCAGAAAATAGACGTTAAATTCTACAACCACCTAAAAGGAAGTGATTCCCAAACCTTCCATAACAAAGCCATCACCTACAGAGAAATGAACCTGGAGAAGAGTCTCCTAACCACGCTGGTCCTGGGGCTCTGTTCACAAACACAAACAGACCCCACAGAGCCCCAGGACATCAACACAATTAGACCCAACCAAATCATAAGAAAACAAAAAGATAATTACTTGACACATTGGAAAGAATTTACAAAAAAACTGAGCAAACTCGAATGCTATTTGGCCCTAAACAGAAAGTACACATAGGCAGAATACCTGACCACTGTGACTGACTCAAAGTTAAGGAAAGCTTTGACTATGTACAGACTCAGTGAGCATAGTCTTGCTATTGAGAAAGGCCGCCGTAGGCTGACTTGGCTCTCAAGAGAAGACAGGCTATGTGCACACTGCCCACAAAATGAGATGGCAACTGAGCTGCGCTTCCTAACCTCCTGCCCAATGTATGACCATATTAGAGACACATATTTCCCTCAGATTACACAGACCCACAAAGAATTTTAAAACAAACCAGAATTTGATAAAATCCCATATCTATTGGGTGAAATACCACAGTGTGCCATCACAGCAGTAAGATTTGCCACAAGAAAAGGGCAACCAGTGAAGAACAAACACTATTGTAAATACAACACAAATGTATGTTTATTTATTTTCCCTTTTGTACTTTAACCATTTGCACATTGTTACGACACTGCATATATACATTTGAAATGTCTTTATTCTTTTGGAACTTTAGTGAGTGTAATGTTTACTGTTCATTTTATATTGTTTATTTCACTTTGTTTATTATCTATTTCACTTGCTTTGGCGATGTTAACATATGTTTCCCATGTCAATAAATCTCTTTGAATTGAATTGAGAGACAGAGTGAGATAGAGAGCGATCTGTGGATAAAATCCCAGGTTTCATCACTCCTTCGCTCAGTTCTCCTTTGCTATTCTTCTTCTGACTGATGTTTCCTGGCACTGCAGATAAGGAGGAGAGGGAAGATGGCAACTATGCTTCTCTCATGACTTGTGTGAGTGTGTGTATCCATGTGTGCGCGTGTCCGTACCAGTGTGTCTATGTCCTTGTGTCTGTTCGTCCGTGTTGTTTGTGTGTGTGTGTGTGTGTGTGTGTGTGTGCGTGTGTGTCCTTAGAGTTGTCAGCCAGAGGAGTATTGGGTCCTGTCAGCTCGTTCTCAGCCACTAGTTTGGCTGCTGTCTCCTTATGAAACCGATCTAATGACACTGAGGAACTGTTATGTCCTCTCTAATGTCAGACACAACAGACCTGCCAATCCTTCAGTCAAGTATTTACTGGGTTTCTCTCTGCTGTGTGTGTAATGACAAGAGAACCAGATTAATGACACCAGTAACCAGATTCATGTTAACAGTAACCAGATTTATGTTAACAGTAACCAGATTAATGACACCAGTAACCAGATTAGTAACTTCAGAAACATATCCCCCGCACCAGCTACATCCAGCTGAATAAAATAGAAAGGATATTTCCCCATTCCAGAGTGTGACCAAGTGGCTGTGTTGAGCGTAAAAGTGATAATTTGAAACATTTACTATATGCTAGATTATTTGACTTTGACTGTGAATGACACAAACCTTAGGATGTCAAAACAGATATGGGCTGCGTGATGGCGACTGTTGATGATTGGAGAAAGTCTTAAAGAAGCTTATTCTCTGTTCCTTGCCTCAGGCTGCACATGCTGTTCTCTCATCCAGTGATCATATTTTCACACATCAGACTATTCTCAATTTAACCTTGCCTTTACTAATATGTCAAATTAGTTTTGATTTAGAATGGCACATTATCAAATGGGCAAGAACAAGGGCAGGGGGTAAAGACAAGTCATCCTTATTCACTGGAATAGAGGCTGCTTTCTTCTGGTAGGCTACTGCAGTCATTTCCCTCCAAGCATCAACCACTGTTTGAGGAGCATGCAGGGGATATTCTGCCCAAACTCTGTATGCCCTGGGATCTCCAACCTTGTTCCTGCAGCTATCCAGTACCTTAATTTGGGAAACCAAGTGAAACCTGTTTGGGAGCATATTTCATTAAACTGTTGACAGCCCCTATCTCTGAGTGTTCCAGAAAGGACTGAAGGAGAGAGGAGGAGATGAAAGCACACGGTGGTGAGATATTCTGTAGCTAAAGGTAAAGTGTCAGACTATTAATTATGAAAATATCAAAAAACTGCCCTATTGCTAGGCTATTAAAAATCCAATAGAAATTCACTACAGTTGTAGGGTAACTGTATGCCGCCCTGCACAACAACGAACCAACAGCATCACCTCGGCCTATACGTTCTCTCCCAGACTCGTAGATAGAAATGTTGTCGCTCAGCATATGGTAACCAGTCCATCCAGTATTATAATACAGTCCCAAAGGTGATTAGTAGAATGGGTTTAATTTTGGAGAATAGGCTATACCAGGCCTGGGGTAGCTCCAGTTCTCTGTGGTCTGATTGGTGTCACAGTTTTGCCCCAGCTAACACACCAGACTCCAATAATCATGATCTACAGTTAAAAATGGAATTAGTTCAAAGCAGGTGTGTTTGCTAGGGATGGCTAAAGTGTGACACCATTCAGGCCCCCCGAGGACTGGAATTGCCCAGGTCTGGGATAGACCAATTATATACAGTTGATATCGGACATTTACATACACTTAGGTTGGAGTCATTAAAACTCGTTTTTCAACCACTCCACAAATGTCTTGTTAACAAAACTATAGTCTTGGCAAGTTGGTTAGGGCATCAAACAGATTATTTCACTTATAATTCACTGTATCAGAATTCCAGTGGGTCAGAAGTTTACATACAGTGGGGCAAAAAAGTATTTAGTCAGCCACCAATTGTGCAAGTTCTCTCACTTAAAAAGATGAGAGAGGCCTGTAATTTTCATCATAGGTACACGTCAACTATGACAGACAAAATGAGGAAAAAAAATCCAGAAAATCACATTGTAGGATTTTTTTATGAATTTATTTGCAAATTATGGTGGAAAATAAGTACGATTTCTGGCTCTCACAGACCTGTAACTTCTTCTTTAAGAGGCTCCTCTGTCCTCCACTCGTTACCTGTATTAATGGCACCTGTTTGAACTTGTTATCAGTATAAAAGACACCTGTCCACAACCTCAAACAGTCACACTCCAAACTCCACTATGGCCAAGACCAAAGAGCTGTCAAAGGACACCAGAAACAAAATTGTAGACCTGCACCAGGTTGGGAAGACTGAATCTGCAATAGGTAAGCAGCTTGGTTTGAAGAAATCAACTGTGGGAGCAATTATTAGGAAATGGAAGACATACAAGACCACTGATAATCTTCCTCGATCTGGGGCTCCACGCAAGATCTCACCCCGTGGGGTCAAAATGATCACAAGAACGGTGAGCAAAAATCCCAGAACCACACGGGGGGACCTAATGAATGACCTGCAGAGAGCTGGGACCAAAGTAACAAAGCCTACCATCAGTAACACCATCAGTAACACTACGCCGCCAGGGACTCAAATCCTGCAGTGCCAGACGTGTCCCCCTGCTTAAGCCAGTACATGTTCAGGCCCGTCTGAAGTTTGCTAGAGAGGATTTGCATGATCCAGATGAGGATTGTATTATAGGTTCCATGTATTATAGGTTCTGCCATGTGTAATATGTTCTGCCATGTGTTATATTTAAAATGTTCTGCCATGTGTAATATGTGCTGCCATGTGTTATATGTAATACGTTCGGCCATGTGTAATATGTAATATGTTCTGCCATGTGTAATATGTTCTGCCATGTATAATATGTAATATGTTCTGCCATGTGTAATATGTAATATGTTCTGCCATGTGTAATATGTTCTGCCATGTGTAATATGTTCTGCCATGTGTAATATGTAATAGGTTCTGCCATGTGTAATATGTTCTGCCATGTGTAATATGTTCTGCCATGTGTAATATGTTCTGCCATGTGTAGTATGTTCTGCCATGTGTAATATGTTCTGCCATGTATAATATGTTCTGCCATGTGTAATATGTTCTGCCATGTGTAATATGTTCTGCCATGTGTAATAGGTTCTGCCATGTGTAATATGTTCTTCCATGTGTAATATGTAATATGTTCTGCCATGTGTAATATGTTCTGCCATGTGTAATATGTTCTGCCATGTATAATATGTAATATGTTCTGCCATGTGTAGTATGTAATATGTGCTGCCATGTGTAATATGTAATATGTTCTGCCGTGTGTAATATGTTCTGCCATGAGTAATATGTTCTGCCATGTGTAATATGTTCTGCCATGTGTAATATGTTCTGCCATGTGTAATATCTTCTGTCATGTGTAATATGTTCTGCCATGTGTAATATGTTCTGCCATGTGTAATATGTTCTGCCATGTGTAATATGTTCTGCCATGTGTAATATGTAATAGGTTCTGCCATGTGTAATATGTTCTGCCATGTGTAATATGTTCTGCCATGTGTAATATGTTCTGCCATGTGTAATATGTTCTGCCATGTATAATATGTTCTGCCATGTGTAATATGTTATGCCATGTGTAATATGTTCTGCCATGTGTAATAGGTTCTGCCATGTGTAATATGTTCTGCCATGTGTAATATGTAATATGTTCTGCCATGTGTAATATGTTCTGCCATGTGTAATATGTTCTGCCATGTATAATATGTAATATGTTCTGCCATGTGTAGTATGTAATATGTGCTGCCATGTGTAATATGTAATATGTTCTGCCATGTTTAGTATGTTCTGCCATGAGTAATAAGTTCTGCCATGTGTAATATGTTCTGCCATGTGTAATATGTTCTGCCATGTGTAATATGTTCTGTCATGTGTAATACATTCTGCCATGTGTAATATGTTCTGCCATGTATAATATGTAATATGTTCTGCCATGTGTAGTATGTAATATGTGCTGCCATGTGTAATATGTAATATGTTCTGCCATGTGTAATATGTTCTGCCATGAGTAATATGTTCTGCCATGTGTACTATGTTCTGCCATGTGTAATATGTTCTGCCATGTGTAATATGTTCTGCCATGTATAATATGTATATGTAATATTGTGTAATATGTTCTGCAATGTGTAATATGTTCTGTCATGTGTAATATGTTCTGCCATGTGTAATATGTTCTGCCATGTGTAATATGTTCTGCCATGTATAGTATGTAATATGTGCTGCCATGTGTAATATGTAATATGTTCTGCCATGTGTAATATGTTCTGCCATGTATAATATGTAATATGTTCTGCCATGTGTAGTATGTAATATGTGCTGCCATGTGTAATATGTAATATGTTCTGCCATGTGTAATATGTTCTGCCATGAGTAATATTTTCTGACATGTGTACTATGTTCTGCCATGTGTAATATGTTCTGCCATGTGTAATATGTTCTGTCATGTGTAATACCTTCTGCCATGTGTAATATGTTCTGCCATGTATAATATGTAATATGTTCTGCCATGTATAGTATATAATATGTGCTGCCATGTGTAATATGTAATATGTTCTGCCATGTGTAATATGTTCTGCCATGAGTAATATGTTCTGCCATGTGTAATATGTTCTGCCATGTGTAATATGTTCTGCCATGTGTAATATCTTCTGTCATGTGTAATATGTTCTGCCATGTATAATATGTAATATGTTCTGCCATGTGTAATATGTAATATGTTCTGCCATGTGTAATATGTTCTGCCATGTGTAATATGTTCTGCCATGTGTAATATGTAATAGGTTCTGCCATGTGTAATATGTTCTGCCATGTGTAATATGTTCTGCCATGTGTAATATGTTCTGCCATGTGTAGTATGTTCTGCCATGTGTAATATGTTCTGCCATGTATAATATGTTCTGCCATGTGTAATATGTTCTGCCATGTGTAATATGTTCTGCCATGTGTAATAGGTTCTGCCATGTGTAATATGTTCTGCCATGTGTAATATGTAATATGTTCTGCCATGTGTAATATGTTCTGCCATGTGTAATATGTTCTGCCATGTATAATATGTAATATGTTCTGCCATGTGTAGTATGTAATATGTGCTGCCATGTGTAATATGTAATATGTTCTGCCGTGTGTAATATGTTCTGCCATGAGTAATATGTTCTGCCATGTGTAATATGTTCTGCCATGTGTAATATGTTCTGCCATGTGTAATATGTTCTGCCATGTGTAATATCTTCTGTCATGTGTAATATGTTCTGCCATGTGTAATATGTTCTGCCATGTGTAATATGTAATATGCTCTGCCATGTGTAGTATGTAATATGTGCTGCCATGTGTAATATGTAATATGTTCTGCCATGTGTAATATGTTCTGCCATTTGTAATATGTTCTGCCATGTGTAATATGTAATAGGTTCTGCCATGTGTAATATGTTCTGCCATGTGTAATATGTTCTGCCATGTGTAATATGTTCTGCCATGTGTAATATCTTCTGTCATGTGTTTTATGTTCTGCCATGTGTAATATGTTCTGCCATGTATAATATGTAATATGCTCTGCCATGTGTAGTATGTAAAATGTGCTGCCATGTGTAATATGTAATATGTTCTGCCATGTGTAATATGTTCTGCCATGTGTAATATGTTCTGCCATGTGTAATATGTAATAGGTTCTGCCATGTGTAATATGTTCTGCCATGTGTAATATGTTCTGCCATGTGTAATATGTTCTGCCATGTATAATATGTTCTGCCATGTGTAATATGTTCTGCCATGTGTAATATGTTCTGCCATGTGTAATAGGTTCTGCCATGTGTAGTATGTAATATGTTCTGCCATGTGTAATATGTAATATGTTCTGCCATGTGTAATATGTAATATGTTCTGCCATGTGTAATATGTTCTGCCATGTGTAATATGTTATATGTTCTGCCATGTGTAGTGTGTAATATGTGCTGCCATGTGTAATATGTAATATGTTCTGCCATGTGTAATATGTAATATGTTCTGCCATGTGTAATATGCATTAGGCTCTTTTGTATAACTGCACAACCATTATTTGGGGGTGGGTTCAGGCTTAGGCTCGTAAATATAGGCCTATGCGTGTGGATGTTTTGAATGAATCACCACCTTAGAAAGCACTTTCCCTTTGTTAGGCTTTGAAGCAACATCCACAACGACCATGTTTTACACTCAGTTTCAACCTGTTGTACAACTTCTTTCTTCAAATTGATCATCACAGTGAGTTGTAAAGCATGATACTGTTTTGATGATTGCAGGTTGTATTTGCATTGATGTCAGAATGGTTAGAAGAACAATAGAGCCCTGAGTACCAGGCCATTAGGACCAGATGGAGGGACAATAGAGCCCTGAGTACCAGGCCATTAGGACCTGATGGAGGGACAATAGAGCCCTGAATAGAGGTGTCTCATTTACCTAGCTCTTATCAAGTTGTAAATCACAGTGCATGGAGAATAGTGTCTCATTTACCTAGCTCTTATCACGTTGTAAATCACAGTGTATGGAGAATAGTGTCTCATTTACCTAGCTCTTATCAAGTTGTAAATCACAGTGCATGGAGAATAGTGTCTCATTTACCTAGCTCTCATCAAGCTGTAAATCACAGTGCATGGAGAATAGTGTCTCATTTACCTAGCTCTTATCACGTTGTAAATCACAGTACATGGAGAATAGTGTCTCATTTACCTAGCTCTTATCACGTTGTAAATCACAGTGCATGGAGAATAGTGTCTCATTTACCTAGCTCTCATCTAGTTGTAAATCACAGTGCATGGAGAATAGTGTCTCATTTACCTAGCTCTTACCACGTTGTAAATCACAGTGCATGGAGAATAGTGTCTCATTTACCTAGCTTTTATCACGTTGTAAATCACAGTGCATGGAGAATAGTGTCTCATTTACCTAGCTCTTATCACGTTGTAAATCACAGTGCATGGAGAATAGTGTCTCATTTACCTAGCTCTCATCTAGTTGTAAATCACAGTGCATGGAGAATAGTGTCTCATTTACCTAGCTCTTACCACGTTGTAAATCACAGTGCATGGAGAATAGTGTCTCATTTACCTAGCTTTTATCACGTTGTAAATCACAGTGCATGGAGAATAGTGTCTCATTTACCTAGCTCTTACCACGTTGTAAATCACAGTGTATGGAGAATAGTGTCTCATTTACCTAGCTCTTACCACGTTGTAAATCACAGTGCATGGAGAATAGTGTCTCATTTACCTAGCTCTCATCACGTTGTAAATCACAGTGCATGGAGAATAGTGTCTCATTTACCTAGCTCTTATCACGTTGTAAATCACAGTGCATGGAGAATAGTGTCTCATTTACCTAGCTCTTACCACGTTGTAAATCACAGTGCATGGAGAATAGTGTCTCATTTACCTAGCTCTCATCACGTTGTAAATCACAGTGCATGGAGAATAGTGTCTCATTTACCTAGCTCTTATCACGTTGTAAATCACAGTGCATGGAGAATAGTGTCTCATTTACCTAGCTCTCATCAAGTTGTAAATCACAGTGCATGGAGAATAGTGTCTCATTTACCTAGCTGTTATCTAATTGTAAATCACAGTGCATGGAGAATAGTGTCTCATTTACCTAGCTCTTATCACGTTGTAAATCACAGTGCATGGAGAATAGTGTCTCATTTACCTAGCTCTTATCAAGTTGTAAATCACAGTGTATGGAGAATAGTGTCTCATTTACCTAGCTCTCATCAAGTTGTAAATCACAATGCATTGAGAATAGTGTATCATTTACCTAGCTCTTATCACGTTGTAAATCACAGTGTATGGAGAATAGTGTCTCATTTACCTAGCTCTTATCACGTTGTAAATCACAGTGCATGGAGAATAGTGTCTCATTTACCTAGCTCTTATCACGTTGTAAATCACAGTGTATGGAGAACAGTGTCTCATTAACCAAGCTCTTATCACGTTGTAAATCACAGTGTATGGAGAATAGTGTCTCATTTACCTAGCTCTTATCACGTTGTAAATCACAGTGCATGGAGAATAGTGTCTCATTTACCTAGCTCTTATCACGTTGTAAATCACAGTGCATGGAGAATAGTGTCTCATTTACCTAGCTCTCATCAAGTTGTAAATCACAGTGCATGGAAAATAGTGTCTCATTTACCTAGCTCTTATCACGTTGTAAATCACAGTGCATGGAGAATAGTGTCTCATTTACCTAGCTCTTATCACGTTGTAAATCACAGTGCATGGAGAATAGTGTCTCATTTACCTAGCTTTTATCACGTTGTAAATCACAGTGCATGGAGAATAGTGTCTCATTTACCTAGCTCTTATCAAGTTGTAAATCACAGTGCATGGAGAATAGTGTCTCATTTACCTAGCTCTTATCACGTTGTAAATCACAGTGCATGGAGAATAGTGTCTCATTTACCTAGCTCTTATCAAGTTGTAAATCACAGTGCATGGAGAATAGTGTCTCATTTACCTAGCTCTTATCAAGTTGTATATCACAGTGCATGGAGAATAGTGTCTCATTTACCTAGCTCTTATCTAGTTGTAAATCACAGTGTATGGAGAATAGTGTCTCATTTACCTAGCTCTTATCACGTTGTAAATCACAGTGCATGGAGAATAGTGTTATTTCTATCGCAAAACGGAAGTAGATGTTGTTCCAGTTGGATCCGACAGGTTGCTCGACTTTATTCCTCATTTCCGACAGACTGCTCGACTTTATTCCCCATTTCATCATACAGCATAAAGGTGGTGGGATTATGAGGGAATGAAGTCCAGGTCAGAATATGCCACACCTCTGGTGCACCACCATTTCTCTAGTCTCCACCCCGAAGGAGTAGCTGGCTGAAACATGCATTACCTCGTGACTAAGCTCAAAGTCAGAATAACTGGGGTCTGAATTAATCAAACCCCTCCAGAGAGAATCCTCTGACCCAGACCAGAAGTGGTCACTCTGCCACCTTAACTGTTGTCCCCTTGACTTCAGGTGGGGGAGAGGAGGATTAGGAGGGTGGGGGAGGAGGAGAATGGGGGTGGGGGAGAGGAGGAGAGGGAGGAGAATGGCGGTGGGGGAGGAGAATGGGGTTGGGGAGAGGAAAGGGGGAGGAGAGAGGAGGATTGGAGGAGGGGAAGGAGAATGGGGTGGGGGATGGGATGGGAGGAGGGGAAGGAGAATTGGGAGTTCATCTTTAGAATCAATATCAACCCTGCTGGATATGAATAACTCCAACTTAGGGACTGTGTATTTGAAGTGTTTTATCAATTATAATTGTGACCCACCACTTGGATTCGGTTTTATGTAGAAACACTTTAAATAGCATTTTAACAATGGATGAAAGTAGAGACTCAGAGCTATAAAATGGTGTATCATACACTACAGTTGAGGAACAATGGAAAAGTAATTCCACTTTGAAAGTTGAAACCTCACTTTTGAGAAAATGTCCCTTGAATGTTTTGGTACACCTATTGGAGAGCTCTTCTTTGTCTACACCCATTCAGCATCGTTTACACCCTCTTAAGCCTTAGCCCCACCCATCTCTTTAAGGATTCACATGTGAGGCCATGTGCTAAACAGAGGGAGTACAGTAGTAAACAACCAAAGAGTTCAAGTCTGAAAGTGGTGAAAGTAGTAGCCTACAATAAGGAAAAACTCTTGGTTTTGGTGCAGGTCATGTTGTTCACATTACCGTCTCTGGTAAACACACACTATAAAATCAAATGTTATTTGTCGCATGCGCCGTATACAACAGGTGTAGACCTTACCGTGAAATGCAAACTTAACCAACAATGTAGTTTTAAGGAAAATAGATAAGTAAAAATGTTTAAATAAAAGTAAGAAATAATTAAAGAGCAGCAGTAAAATAACAGTAGCGAGGCTATTAAAAGGGGGTACCGATACAGAGTCAATGTGCGGGGTCACTGGTTAGTCAAGGTAACTGAGGTAATATGTAGATAAAGTGACTACGCATAGATAATAAACAGAAAATAGCAGCAGCGTCAAAGGGAATGCAAATTGTCCTGGTAGCCATTTGATTAGCTGTTCAGGAGTCTTATGGCTTGGATTTAGAAGCGGTTAACAGTCAAATTGCCAGGGTTAGAGGTTACCAAATCGTTCTATGTGTCTATAGCCGCACAGCAACAAGCTGTTCCACAAGGAGCAACAGGAGTTGATAAATGGGTGCTCATGCATTGATAAGCACTAAAGGTAATAAAATGAAAGACGGCACTTCTAAAAAGCCTATTTCACACACCGTAGTCTGCTGAAATGTTCAAGATCATTTTTTCTTTCTGTCTGATTTCAGCACAAGTGAAAATGTGGCACAGATTCTCGCATGGATTGATGTTTCAGCGTTGTCTCAATGAAAAGTTAGACTAGCCATGTGCAACATGCAAGCCCAGTTACAGTTACGGGGGGGGTAATGTGATTCCGAATTATATTTTTGAGAATTGTAAAAAAATTGTATATGTACAGAACCAGATCTGTACTGAAGGCACAATAGCATTACTAGCCTAGCACTTAATCCTGCTCCAAGGACCACTGAAACAACTGAAAATAGATCCACAGCCTTTTTCACTGTCAAATCCCTGCAGTTTGATCAAATCCTCTTAAGAACAGCTACTGCCGTTATCCAAAGCCTACGGCAAGCAAAACTGTACCCCCAAAATACCTCAAAACCTGAAATAAAATGTCCTCTATCAACAATCTTGGACCTGCTACAGACAGCCTGTGTTTCTGTTGTAGTCTTTTTCTCTCCGTCTGTTCTCTCCCATCCACATATTGAAGTCGCGTCTACATTCGGTTTTGAGCCTGCAATACATGTTAAAGTGAGTTTTCCCCTCATCATTTCTCTGTCAATACTTCATATTATGGAACTAAATTTGGCACACTGGTTGAGAACTCTATTCCCTAAACGATCAGCAGATGACTCCGCGATTATTAGTTTTCTTGCTGGAGGAATGGAAGAGATTTAGCATTCTCCCGTAGGTATTCTCTAAGAAGATATTAAAGAAATTCCACAATGGATAGAGATTTAGCATTCTCCCGTATGGATTCTTTAAGAAGATATTAAAGAAATTCCCCTATGGATAGAGATTTAGCATTCTCCCGTAGGGATTCTCTAAGAAGATATTAAAGAAATTCCACTAAGTTGTCAAAAGTGACATTCAAATGACGGAATATCACAAGCGCCCTCCGTTTGATTATCAGAGAAAGGTGTTGTTTTGATGTAATTAAAAACAATATGTTTTCTGCTGTCTTTTACAGGACAACATGAAGGAACACTAACTAATTACAGTATGTGAGGGACAACATGCTAATATTTCATTATTGTTGAAAGAGAAACATAAAAAGAGACAGAATCACTAAATCAAAGTCAGAATCCAGCATGTCCTCAGTCGTGATGTAAATGTAAAGACTGTTATTTTATCAAATCATTTCTCTATGTATAATTATTATTACGTGATTAAACTAATCATGTAAACTTTAACTAGAAAGTCGGGGACCTGGAAAATGTTTATAGTCTCTATTTCCCGAATCGACTCCTCAGATGTTTTCATATCTTATCAAAAGTTGCTTATTAAATGAATTATTATCACCTCATCAGTTCTCATTACTGAGTGTCTCAAACCCTTGGATATCTGCATGAACCCTAGCCTAAATGATGAATCAGCGATATACAAATTGGCCTCATTATATATTTACTAACTAACTAAATAATCACAGAAATACTTAAACACACAATTAGTTCATACATGGGTTACTAAGGCGATATGACGGCTTGGTAGACAAAGGAAAGGGGTGCGGACTGAGAGAGCGGGAAAGGCAAATGGATTCACTACACACAGTGGATAATTATAATAATTGAAATGATAATCCTTTGCACATGAACGGCTGCACATTCGGGAATAATTGCAACGTATATATTTATGCCCGTATGTCGTTGTCTTCTCTGTTGGAATCGCCGGTCCGTCTGCTGGAGAGTCAGTTCATCAGAGAGTCTCTGGTTAACTTCCCCAGGAGTCACAATGTCTTTCGTAGTTTTTCGCTTTCTCAGCGGCTCTGGATAGTGTCTGTTGTAATGGATACGTCAGGCGTACAGATGGTTGTTGCATAGAACAGATGCTTCCGCGGTTGTCGGTATTCTCGTACTAAACTTACATGATTTCCAGCTGCAGACTAATAATTAGTGATCGATAGTCTCAGAGTTGAACCATTTCCAGCCGTGTAGCACAAAACTACACACTGTCTCCTGGGCGTTAGAGATATAATAATAGAGTTGTAGTTCTTAACCATTTCAACATGTAGCGTAGCTACATATTTTCTGGTCTAATGTAAATTTCGTCAGCAGTGGGTTTTGCCGATGTAATGTCTATTCTCACGTGGGCGTGGCCATTGACTTTATATGAAAACTCAATATTTTCTCATTAAGAAGGTTAACATCACAATCCATCTTTTCACAAAAAGTTTCAAGTTTAATCACATACTTAGCTATTTTATTTGATTTATTACTATTTTCACAAGCTCCTTAGCTCCATCTAAGTTAGGACATTTTTGTTAGAAAGCAGTCTGGCTAACTAGTGTTAGCAACTAACTGGTACCAGGCCATTAGGACCAGATGGAGCTAACTAACTGGCAGTAGCCAGCTACCTAGTCATGGTAGCTAGATAGCTAGTCTGGTTTGACCTAACAGTTAGCTAACATTGCATCACAATAACTTTTCACCAATTAATTTCCTTAATAATAGCTAGCTATATTATGAAAAAGGTAATGAAGTCTTTGCCATACTGAAATATCTGTTTGAAAAGCCTATAGCTTTGTACAGTGTTCATTCAACATCAAGTAATGAAACAATATAGCTAGCTACAAAAACACTTTCCCATACTGATGTACTAAAATACCAGTCTGAATATCCAATGGCTTTGTATAGATTGTATATTCAATTGTGTGGAGGATGCAGCCTCTGTAGCTTCCGGGAAGAATATCACTTATTTTCACCCATACAATCCTACCATTCATTTTAGAAAATCCCACAGCAGATAAAAAATACATGAGCTGGCGCACACCCAGAATAATACTTTGTGTGGAGGTGCTGACTAACGGCGAATAAACTATAAACTATCAAAATAAAGAAAGTCGCACACTCCATGTATAAACTCCCTTTCTTTCTTTATTTTGATAGTTTATAGAAAATCCCACAGCCCCACACATATTACAACTATCAAAGGCAATGATGGTATTGGGACTCCTAAACAGACTGTCAAATGGCTAGCGCCCCACCACTCCCTAAGTAGTTAATTAGGTAAGGGAAGACCCCCATGAAATGGACAAAAATGAATGGCAACATATTGCCATTGGAACAAACATACACACGATGGAAAAGAGTGCCCAAATGTACGCCGTTTCGTGTATTTCTTATGGCAAACGGCATACGGCAAATGCCAAGTGTAATAACTCAAAATTACTATAGGTGGCGAGCGCGTTCCAACGGGGCAAAACATATTGCAAATGTACATGAAGACAAGACCCAAGGGTCAAATTTTGACATTTCCAAAAAAAATATCAAAATAACTATACCTCCTAAAAAGTGCTTTCTGGGCGTTTTTAGCGATTCTAACGACTTTTCGTTATAATCTCACGCATAGAAGATGTGTATAAACATATTCTTGTCTAATTTTAATAAAGTTAATTTTTATTAACTTTTTTTATTGTCCATTTGCAATATGTTTTGTCCATTTGCAATATGTTACCATAGGAAGTCAAAAGTCATGATGTTATGTCCATTTACATATATCGTCATAGGAAGTCGGCTTCGAACCCAAAAGTCAGTGAGCAATGTCCAAATGGCATTTAAACTGACAAAATGATATATATCACTATGTTAAGCCCTCAATCATCCTATAGGGTCTATTTTTTGAAAAACGTCCAAAATGACCAGGGGTGCCTACATTGGGATCGTGATCTTAAAAGCCCATTGAAACATATTGCAAATGTACAGTGAAACATATTGCAAATGTACAGTACATTTACCAGGTCCATATTTTCAAAAGGGTTTTAAATGACTTTAGGGGGCTGCTCCTGGTCCAGGATCTTTATGGGAGTATCCCACTATGGCCCTAAGTCAGTGGGAGAAGCCCCTGCTCATTTATGGAGTTCTTTCAATTTTAAAAAAGTTGAAAGGCTGAGTGAATCATCTCCTGAGATTATGTTAATGCCACCTTCCCTGAAAGCTTATTTAGTCAAAAATGCATTTAGGGGGGTGCAGTGCCTCCAGGATCCGTATGGGAGCATCCCACTATGGCCCTAAGTCAGTGGGAGAAGCCCCTGCTCATTTATGGAGGTTTTCAAAATGTTCAAAAAATGACAGAGTCCACACTCTCTTCCATTGCTTTGTACAGTACATTTGCAATATGTTTCACTGTACATTTGCAATATGTTTCAATGGGCTTTAACATCACGAATATGACAAGATCTAAAATACTTCAGGAATGGTCAATTGACTGCCCATTGATCTCAGGATGGCCAGGATTGATAGCGGTACCTGTCCATAGCTCGTTAGTGTTGATTTCAACATGTAAAAAAAGCCCATTGAAACATATTGCAAATGTACAGTGAAACATATTGCAAATGTACAGTACATTTACCAGGTCCATATTTTCAAAAGGGTTTTAAATGACTTTAGGGGCTGCTCCTGGTCCAGGATCCGTATGGGAGCATCCCACTATGGCCCTAAGTCAGTGGGAGAAGCCCTTGCTGATTTATGGAGGTTTTCAAAAAGAAGTCCACACTCTCTTCCATTGCTTTGTACAGTACATTTGCAATATGTTTCACTGTACATTTGCAATATGTTTCAATGGGCTGTTAACATCACAAATATGACAAGCTCTAAAATCCTGCAGGAATGGCCAATTGACTGCCCGTTGATCTCAGGATGGCCAGGATTGATAGCGGTACCTGTCCATAGCTCGTTGGTGTTGATTTCAACATGTCAAAAAGTCCATTGAAACATATTGCAAATGTACAGTGAAACATATTGCAAATGTACAGTACATTTGCAATATGTTTCAATGGGCTGTTAACATCACGAATATGACAAGCTCTAAAATACTTCAGGAATGGCCAATTGACTGCCCGTTGATCTCAGGATGGCCAGGATTGATAGCGGTACCTGTCCATAGCTCGTTGGTGTTGATTTCAACATGTCAAAAAAAAGCCCATTGAAACATATTGCAAATGTACAGTGAAACATATTGCAAATGTACAGTACATTTGCAATATGTTTCAATGGGCTGTTAACATCACGAATATGACAAGCTCTAAAATACTTCAGGAATGGCCAATTGACTGCCCGTTGATCTCAGGATGGCCAGGATTGATAGCGGTACCTGTCCATAGCTCGTTGGTGTTGATTTCAACATGTCAAAAAGCCCATTGAAACATATTGCAAATGTACAGTGAAACATATTGCAAATGTACAGTACATTTGCAATATGTTTCAATGGGCTGTTAACATCACGAATATGACAAGCTCTAAAATCCTGCAGGAATGGCCAATTGACTGCTCGTTGATCTCGGGATGGCCAGGATTGATAGTGGTACCTGTCCATATCTCGTTGGTGTTGATTTCAACATGTCAAAAAAGCCCATTGAAACATATTGCAAATGTACAGTGAAACATATTGCAAATGTACAGTACATTTGCAATATGTTTCAATGGGCTGTTAACATCACGAATATGACAAGCTCTAAAATCCTACAGGAATGGCCAATTGACTGCTCGTTGATCTCGGGATGGCCAGGATTGATAGCGGTACCTGTCCATAGCTCGTTGGTGTTGATTTCAACATGTCAAAAAGCCCATTGAAACATATTGCAAATGTACAGTGAAACATATTGCAAATGTACAGTACATTTGCAATATGTTTCAATGGGCTGTTAACATCACGAATATGACAAGCTCTAAAATCCTTCAGGAATGGCCAATTGACTGCCCGTTGATCTCAGGATGGCCAGGCTTGATAGCGGTACCTGTCCATAGCTCGTTGGTGTTGATTTCAACATGTCAAAAAGCCCATTGAAACATATTGCAAATGTACAGTGAAACATATTGCAAATGTACAGTACATTTGCAATATGTTTCAATGGGCTTTAACATCACGAATATGACAAGCTCTAAAATCCTGCAGGAATGGCCAATTGACTGCCCGTTGATCTCAGGATGGCCAGGCTTGATAGCGGTACCTGTCCATAGCTCGTTGGTGTTGATTTCAACATGTCAAAAAAAGCCCATTGAAACATATTGCAAATGTACAGTGAAACATATTGCAAATGTACAGTACATTTGCAATATGTTTCAATGGGCTTTAACATCACGAATATGACAAGCTCTAAAATCCTGCAGGAATGGCCAATTGACTGCCCGTTGATCTCAGGATGGCCAGGCTTGATAGCGGTACCTGTCCATAGCTCGTTGGTGTTGATTTCAACATGTCAAAAAGCCCATTGAAACATATTGCAAATGTACAGTGAAACATATTGCAAATGTACAGTACATTTGCAATATGTTTCAATGGGCTTTAACATCACGAATATGACAAGCTCTAAAATACTGCAGGAAAGCCCAATTGACTGCCCGTTGATCTCAGGATGGCCGGGCTTGACGGTTTTAACTTATTGCAAATGGACAAAAGTCTGCCATAAAGTCACTATAATGAAAACGTAAAACACCTAGTTACGTTCTAGTTGCGGGTCCAGTTCCGGCGTTATGTGTCGGCCTATCTGAGGCGACCCCAAATCCCGAGTTCGCTCGATAGGTCATTCGGAGCCCGAGCAGCGACCTTAATTGGTGCTGAAAATCCACGTTTTCCGGGCGTTGCTACGGGTCCTTGAATGAGCTATCGGACAGAAACGTTAGGGTCCGTCTCTATGGGCCGAGGCGGTTCTAACGCACCTAGCCTTGTGTCTCTGGGACTTTTAGAAATTTTGTCATTTTCGTGATGTAAAAATGAATTGAAAATATTGCAAATGTACAAGGCTGTTTCTCGGCCTGTGAACCTTCTAGAGCCCCATAACTCACCGTGCACTATCGACAAAAGCTCTAGAAAAGGGTTCTAAAGTTTCAGAGCTCTAGGTCTGACGGGTCTTTAATAGTTGAACGAAAGTAACTATTGCAGGCAGTGTGTGTCTGTAAGCCCCACACTATGTCACTCCCCATGGACTGTGTGCATGTGTGAGTTTTTCAAGGGATTCTGATGGGAGAAATGACTGATTTACAGTTCATTGGGGTTGCCTAATCACACATGTGAAGTTTTGGAAAATTGTGACCTTTTTAACCCTTGAAACAGACACTGTGACCACAATTTAAGGCACTTCCGGTTGTCACAGGAAGCTGTAGGTAGACACATATCCTCATTGGGGGTAGGCTTTAACAGAATCCTGAGTTTTAAGTCTGTAAGTTAAGAACTGACTGATTCACACAGGTTTGAAAGTCTGTTTTTCACCAACAGCAGGTTGGGTACTGTAAAACACCTTTAGGGTGATTTTAACCACTTCCGGTTGCTCCAGGAAGCTTAGAATCAACACAGGTAGACCTCATAGTGGCCTGATGGATTGCCATCAAAGACAGGTTCATAAGGCATTCATAACCCACATAGGCACCAGGTTGAATTTAGGGGAGCAGGCAATGTATTCCTATGGGGAGAGATGTCATAGCAAACGGTTTGATGTAAATACCCTGTTTTCACTGTTAAGGGTTAATGCCACAGGGTCAAAGTTAGGCTTGCACAGATCGGGAGGTCCTAAGGAACGTTCCAGAAGTCGAATCGTGCTTCTAACCCAAACGGTTCTGCCGCTGTCACCCAAAAGCAGCTGAAATTGAGGGCCAGGCTTCAGTTTGGGCCTACTTTTTGGAACGGTTACTGCGGTCAGACCGAGTGAGCTACGGTCAAGCGGGATATCTTGTTGAACTCAGGAAGGCCTAGAGACTATGGTGATGCCATTGCAGGCTCTGTGTGTCTTCAAGCCCCACACTGTGTCACTCCATCCCATATCTGTGTTTGTGTGTGTCTGTGAGGGTTTTCTTGTAAATCTGATGGGAGAAATGACCCATTTACAGTTCATGAGGGTTGCCTAATCACACATATGAAGTTTTGGAAAGATGTGACCTTTTAACCCTTGAAACAGCACCTATGACCCCTATTTAAAGCACTTCCGGTTGTCACAGGAAGCTGTAGGTAGACACATATCCTCATTGGGGTATGCTTTAACAGAATCCTGAGTTTTAAGTCTTTAGGTTAAGAACTGACTGATTTACACAGGGTTGAATTGTCTGTTTTTCACAAACTGCAGGTTGGGTCTATCAAAACACCTTTTGGGTGATTTTTACCACTTCCGGTTGCTCCAGGAAGCTTAGAATCAACACAGGTAGACCTCATAGTGGTCTGATGGATTGCTATCGAAGACAGGTTCATAAGACATTCATAACCCACATAGGCACCAGGTTGAATTTAGGGAGCAGGCAATGTATTCCTATGGGGAGAGATTTCATAGCAAACGGTTTGATGTAAATACCCTGTTTTCACTGTTAAAGGTTAATGCCACACAGTCACGGTTAGGCTTGCTCTGATCGGGAGGACCTTAGGAACATTCCTGAAGTTGAATTGTGCTTCTAACCCAAACGGGTCTGCCGCTGTCACCCAAAATCAGCTGACATTTAGGGCCAGGCTTCATTTTGCGGCTACTTTTTTGCACGGTCTATGAGGTCAGAGCGAGCTACAGTCAAGTGGGGCGTCTCGTTGAACTCGGCACGGCCTAGAGACTATGGTGATGCCCTTTTTGTGTTGATTTCAGTCTGTCATTTTGGTGATGTTTCAGCCCTATTCAAACATATTGCAAATGTACAAAAGTCAACGAGCAAGTCAGCGTCAATCAATCAATTAGATATCATTCTGACACCAAACTGATAAAAACTGACACCAAACCCACTTTTCCCATCTCATTTAGAAGCCAACAATCACATATATCAGGGCAGGCTCAAAATTCTGTTTAAATCATAGTAAAAATGTAAAACACCTAGTTCACGTTCTAGCTGCGGGTCCAGTTCCGACATTATGTGTTGGCCTAGCTGAGGCGACCCCGAATCTCAAGTTTCGGCTCGATAGGTCATTTGGAGTCCGAGCAGCGACCTTAATTGGTGCTGAAAATCCACGTTTTCCGGGCGTTGCTACGGGTCCTTGAATGAGCTATCGGACAGAAACGTTAGGGTCCGTCTCTATGGGCCGAGGCGGTTCTAATGCACCTAGCCTTGTGTCTCTGGGACTTTTAGAACTTTTGTCATTTTCGTGATGTAAAAATGAATTGAAAATATTGCAAATGTACGAGGCTGTTTCTCGGCCTGAAAACCTTCTAGAGCCCCGTAGCTCACCGTGCACGATCGACTAAAGGTCTAGAATGGGTTTCTAAAGTTTCAGAGCTCTAGGTCTGACGGTTCTTTAATAGTTCGAACAAAAGTAACTATTGCAGGCAGTGTCTGTCTGTAAGCCCCTCACTGTGTCATTCCCCATTGACTGTGCATGTGTGCTTTTTCAGAAAATCACAGAAAATCACAGAAATCACGTAGAGCTCCGAAACCCACTTTAACGGATCCGTCTGAACACGCAGCAACTGGATCCATAACTTTTTTGGGGAAAAAAAATATTTTTCTCAACATTACGAATTGGACGTTTGCCAATTAATCGAAAATTAAAAGAGATAAATGTCTGGTTCTTTTTTTCCTTACACCATAGGTTCATGTACTTTGACGTAAAGCTGTCAAATTAGTGCTCTATTTCCATTTTTCACCTTTAATCCCAGAAAATGGGCCTTATCTCAAAAACCGTGAGTCCCTGATGCCATTCTGTTTCGGGGCCAACTGCCCATATGGCCAAACCCATGCCCACCAAGTTTCGTCTTCAAAGAGTTTTCGGTTTAGGAGAAAAAGCCAGGTCAATTAGGTGTATGTTTTGTACATTTGCAATATGAAGGCATTCGCCATCTGGTGGGATTAACATGAAGGGCGGAAAAATAAAAAAAATGAATTTATTTTATTAAACGGACATCGAAAGTCCGAGAAAGTTCGTTTGATGACTTCCTGGAAGATTAGGCCCTAGGGCACGGCCCGACGGCGTCGGCTTATTTTAGAAACAATTTCGGACGTCTAGTAAGGGAGCGTACATTTGCAATATGCAGTTTCTCATCAAACATACAGCAAATGCCATCCGCGTCCCTTATGTAGGGAGCTCCGGCGCGCTAGCGGGCCACTCCCGACACTACCCGGTGAAATGTAAGGCGCCAAATTCAAAATCCAAAAGTTAAATTATTAAACATTCATCAATATACAAGTGTTGCATAGCCATCAAAAGCTCTGCTTCTTGGCAATATCACAGCGTTGTCAGATTTCAAAAAGTTCTGTTCTGTTCTATAAGTTCTGTTATACTATTATACAGACATTATGTTAACACTTTTAGAAACTTCAGATTGTTTCCTATCCAATGGTACTAATTATGTGCATATCCTATTTTCTGGGCCTGAGTGGCAGGCATTTTACTTTGGGCACGCCGGACTCTCCAAAACCGTCACCTCTGCTGCCACTCCCTAAGAATTTAATGCGTTTGAGCAAATCAGTTGTGTTGTGACAAGGTAGGGGTGATATACAGAAGATAGGCCTATTTGGTAAAAGACCAAGTCCATATTATGGCAAGAACAGTTTAAATAAGCAAAGAGAAACGACAGTCCATCATTACTTTAAGACATGAAGGTCAGTCAATACGAAACATTTCAACAACTTTAAATGTTTCTTCAAGTGCAGTCGCAAAAACCATCAAGCACCATGATGAAACTGGCTCTCATGAGGACCGCCACAGGAAAGGAAGACCCAGAGTTGCCTCTGCCGCAGAGGACAAGTTCTTTATAGTTACCAGCTTCAGAAATTACAGCCCAAATAAAATAAATGTATTACAGAGTTCAAGTAACAGACACACCTCAACATCAAAATCATTGTTATTCCAACTTCCGTGATGCATACAAGGCCATTCCCCGCCCTCCTTTCGGCAAGTCTGACCATGACTCCATTTTGTTGCTCCCAGCCTACAAACAGAAACTAAAACAGGAAACGCCCGTTCTCAGGTCTGTTCAACGCTGGTCCGACCAATCCGATTCCATGCTGCAAGATTGCTTCGAGCACGTGGACTGGGATATGTACCAACATCTGACAACAACATTGATGTATACGCTGATTTGGTGAGCGAGTTTATTAGCAAGTGCATTGGTGATGTTGTACCCATAGCAAATATTAAAACCTTCCCAAACCAGAAACCGTGGATTGAAAGTGCGAACCACTGCTTTTAACCAGGGTAAGGCTACCGGAAACATGACTGAATACAAACAGTGTAGCTATTCCCTCCGCAAGGCAATCAAACAAGCTAAGCGTCAATATAGAGACAAAGTAGAGTCACAATTCAGCAGCTCAGACACAAGAGGATTGTGGCAGGGTCTACAGTCAATCACGGACTACAAAAAAAAACCAGCCCCGTTGTGGACCATGACGCCCTGCTCCCAGACAAACTAAACAACTTCTTTGCTCACTTTGAGGACAATACAGTGCCACCGACACGGCCTGCTACCAAAACCTGCGGGCTCTCCTTCACCGCAGCCAATGTGAGAAAAACATTTAAATGTGTTAACCCTCGCAAGGCTGCCGGCCCAGATGGCATTTCAGGCCGTGTCCTCAGAGCATGCGCAGACCAGCTGGCTGGTGTGTTCACGGACATATTCAATCAGTCCCTATCCCAGTCTGCTGTTCCCACATGCTTCAAGAGGGCCACCATTGTTCCTGTTCCCAAGAAAGCTAAGGTAACTGAGCTAAATGACTATCGCCCCGTAGCACTCACTTCCGTCATCATGAAGTGCTTTGAGAGATTAGTCAAGGATCATATCACCTCCATCTTGCCAGACACCCTGGACCCACTCCAATTTGCTTACCATCCCAATAGGTCCACAGACGACGCAATCGCAATCACACTGCATACTGCCCTAACCCATCTGGACAAGAGGAATACTTATGTAAGAATGCTATTCATCGACTACAGCTCAGCATTTAACACCATAGTTCCCTCCAAGCTCGTCATTAAGCTCGAGACCCTGGGTCTCGACCCAGCCCTGTGCAACTGGGTCCTGGACTTCCTGACAGGCCGGCCCCAGGTGGTGAGGGTAGGAAACAACATCTCCACCCCGCTGATCCTCAACACTGGGACCCCACAAGGGTGTGTTCTCAGCCCTCTCCTGAACTCCCTGTTTACCCATGACTGCGTGGCCAAGCACGCATCCAACTCAATCATCAAGTTTGCTGACGACACTACAGTGACTTTGACTTTTGACTTTGACTTTGACTTTGGTAGGCTTGATTACCAACAATGACGAGGAGATGATCGTGGACTTCAGGAAACAGGACAGGGAGCACCCCCCTATCCATATCGAGGGGACAGTAGTGGAGAAGGTGGAAAGTTTTAAGTTCCTCAGCATACACATCACGGACAAACTGAATTGGTCCACACACACAGACAGCGTGGTGAAGAAGGCGCAACAGCGCCTCTTCAATCTCAGGAGGCTGAAGAAATTTGGCTTGTCACCAAAATCATTCACAAACTTCTACAGATGCACAATCGAGAGCATCCTGTCGGGCTGTATCACCGCCTGGTACGGCAACTGCTCCGCCCACAACCGTAAGGCTCTCCAGAGGGTAGTGAGGACTGCACAACGCATCACCGGGGGTAAACTACCTGCCTTCCAGGACACCTACACCACCCGATGTCACAGGAAGGCCAAAAAGATCATCAAGGATAACAACCACCCAAGCCACGGCCTGTTCACCCCGCTATCATCCAGAAGGCAAGGTCAGTACAGGTGCATCAAAGCTGGGACCAAGAGACTGAAAAACAGCTTCTATCTCAAGGCCATCAGACTGTTAAACAGCCATCACTAACATTGAGTGGCTGCTGCCAACATACTGACTTAAATCTCTAGCCACTTTAAACATAGGAATTGGATGTAACAATGTATCACTAGCCACTTTAAACAATTTTGTATATAATGTTTACGTATCCGACATACTCATATCAAATGTATACACTGTACTCTAAACCATCTACTGAATCTTGCCTATGCTGCTCGCCATCGACCCAAATCTCTAGCCACTTTAATAATTATAATTGGATGAAATAATGTATCACTAGCCACTTTAAACAATGCCATTTATATCATGTTTACATATCCTACATTACTCATCTCATATATATATGTGTATATACTGTACTCCATACCATCTACTGCATCTTGCCTATGCCGGTCAGCCATCGCTCATCCATATATTTATATGTACATACTCGTATTCATTCCTTTACTCTTGTGTGTATAAGGTAGTTGTTGTGAATTTGTTAGATTACTTGTTAGATACTACTGCATGGTCGGAACTAGAAGCACAAGCATTTCGCTACACTCGCATTAACATCTGCTAACCATGTGTATGTGACAAATAAAATTTGATTTGATTTGATTTGACATCAACTGTTCAGAGGAGACTGCGTGAATCAGGCCTTCATGGCCGAATTGCTGCAAAGACGGGGCATTAAAAACTGTAATATCTTATGTTTCACTGAGTCATGGCTGAACGATGACAAGGATAATATGTAGTTGGCCGGGTTATCCGTGCATCGGCAGGACAGAACAGCTACGTCAGGTAAGACAAGGATTGGGGGTGTGTCTATTTGTCAATAACAGCTGGTGCGCAATGTCTAATATTAAATAGGTCTGGAGGTATTACTCACCTGAGGTAGAGTACCTCATGATAAGCTGTAGACCACACTATCTACCAAGAGAGTTCTCATCTATTATTATTATTATTATTATTATTATTATTATTATTATTATTATTCGTAGCCGTCTATATACCACCACAAACCGATGCTGGCACAAAGGGATATTCAATGTCAGCTTATTTCTTTACCCCTCTACCAATACGTGCCCTACTTTGTGGGACATTGGAAAACCTCCCTGGTCTTTGTCGTTGAATCTGTGCTTGAAATTCACTGCTTGACTGACCTTACAGATAATTGTATGTTTGGGGTACAGCGATGAGGTAGTCATTCAAAAATCGCAATGAGGTAGTCATTCAAAATGTATTATTGCACACAGTGAGTCCATGCAACGTATTATGTGACTTGTTAAGCAAATAGCAACACTGCTATTAGCCCATAGAAACAAAATGAATAACAGATTAATACATGGAACAACAGATAGTCCTTACTGCTATTAGCCCATACAGACGCATTGAATAACAGATTCACTATATGGAACAACAGATAGTCCTTACTGTTATTAGCCAATAGAAACACATTGAATTACAGATTCACTACATGGAACAACAGATAGTAGAAAAATAAATGGTTATAAAGTATGTTTAGAACTGTCTGTCCTATATATCTCAGAGACAGAACGCTCAGGATATAAATACATAATTATTTTACATTCCAATGATCTTTCTGTGAACCTTTTATCTGGAAATGCCCTAGTCACTTCCCTGTTAATTTCCCTATTCACTCCCAGGAAAAAGTCACCGGCCAGCTAGTCTGGTTAGCATAGGGCTAAATGTGGCAGGTTATCTGATGGGAACAGCTAACATGTAGCATTGTATCACGTGCAACAACATCAAATATATTTTTTTAAGTCAACGATTTTAATTGGCTGATGATGATTTTGAGACTGATAATTGATTTATACTTAACCTTTTTGTAATGATTGAGTATGGACCCATAGGGACCAGAACAACAACCAACAATCACACCATATAGTTTTAGCTCTGATACACACAACCAGAGAATCATATCTTCACTGGGCATAGAGTGGCATACAGGGGCAATACAGCGGCATACATCGGCATACAGTGGAAATAGAGCGGCAATACAGCGGCATACAGTGGCAATACATCGGCATACAGCGGCAATACAGCGGCAATACAGCAGCATAAAGTGGCAATACAGTGGCATACAGTGGCAGTACAGTGGCAATACAGCGGCAATACAGCGGCATACAGCGGCAATACAGCGGCATACAGTGGCAATACAGCGGCAATACAGTGGCAGTACAGTGGCAATACAGTGGCAGTACAGTGGCAATACAGCGGCAATACAGCGGCATACAGCGGCAATACAGTGGCAATACAGCGGCAATACAGCGGCATACAGTGGCAATACAGCGGCAGTACAGTGGCAATACAGCGGCAATACAGCGGCAATACAGCGGCAGTACAGTGGCAATACAGTGGCAGTACAGTGGCAGTACAGTGGCAATACAGCGGCAATACAGCGGCAATACAGCGGCAGTACAGTGGCAATACAGCGGCAATACAGTGGCAATACAGCGGCAATACAGCGGCATACAGCGGCAGTACAGTGGCAGTACAGTGGCAATACAGCGGCAATACAGCGGCATACAGCGGCAGTACAGTGGCAATACAGCGGCAGTACAGTGGCAATACAGCGGCAATACAGTGGCAATACAGCGGCAACACAGCGCACAGCGGCAATACAGTGGCAGTACAGTGGCAATACAGCGGCAATACAGCGGCATACAGCGGCAGTACAGTGGCAATACAGCGGCAGTACAGTGGCAATACAGCGGCAATACAGCGGCAATACAGTGGCAGTACAGTGGCAATACAGTGGCAGTACAGTGGCAGTACAGTGGCAGTACAGTGGCAATACAGCGGCAATACAGCGGCAATACAGTGGCAATACAGTGGCAATACAGTGGCAGTACAGTGGCAATACAGCGGCAGTACAGCGGCAGTACAGTGGCAATACAGTGGCAATACAGCGGCAATACAGTGGCAGTACAGTGGCAATACAGCGGCAGTACAGCGGCAGTACAGTGGCAATACAGCGGCAGCACAGTGGCAATACAGTGGCAGTACAGCGGCAATACAGTGGCAATACAGCGGCAGTACAGTGGCAGTACAGTGGCAATACAGTGGCAGTACAGTGGCAATACAGTGGCAATACAGCGGCAATACAGCGGCTTACAGTGGCAATACAGCGGCAATACAGGGGCAATGCAGCGGCATACAGCGGCAGTACAGTGGCAATACAGCGGCAATACAGCAGCATACAGTGGCAATACAGTGGCATACAGTGGCAATACAGCGGCAATACAGTTGCAATACAGCGGCATACAGTGGCAATACAGCGGCATACAGCGACAATACAGTGGCAATACAGTGGCATACAGCGTTATACAGTGGCAATACAGCGGCAATACAGCGGCAATACTAATAGAATATCTTACACCCCACTCATCTCGGACTATCCCCCTCTCTCTCTCTCTCCCTCTCTCTCTCTCTCTCTCTCTCTCTCTCTCTCTCTCTCTCTCTCTCTCTCTCTCTCTCTCTCTCCCTCCCCCTCTCTGTATCTCTCTCTCTCCCCCCCACCCCTCTCTCTCTCTCTCTCTCTCTCTCTCTCTCTCTCTCAAAGAGGAATGTGTCTCATTAAAGCTCTGATGAATAAGACACTAAAGGCAGCGTGGCGCCTAATTCCTCCCTTGGGCTCCAACTCCCCCTGAAGTGTGCCGCAGGGAAACATGTCCCAATGTGAACACACCCCTCCGAATAACAATTTATCCCCCAACAAGGGGTACAACCCTCCCTCTAACACTTTATCCCCCTCCAAGGGGTACAACCCTCTGTCAAACACTTTATCCCCCTCGAAGGGGTACAACCCTCTGTCAAACACTTTATCCCCTCGAAGGAGTGCACCCCCGGCCCCATGGTATCAGGACCCCATTAAGCATATCAGGCCCCTTCATCTATGACAATAGTGATATTACAGTTAGCATGCTGCTAACTGTAATACCCAGAAGTCCAGAAGCTAATAGCCACACGGTACTGAACACCACCAGAGCAGGAGGAGACGAAGGTTGCATCGTTGCAGGGCGGCAGGTAGCCTAGTGGTTAGAGTGTTGGACTTGTAACCGGAGGGTTGCAAGTTCAATTCCCTGAGCTGACAAGGTAAAAATCTGTCGTTCTGCCCCTGAACAAGGCAGTTAACCCACTGTTCCCCGGGCGCCGAAGACGTGGATGTCGATTAAGGCAGCCCCCCGCACCTCTCTGATTCAGAGGGGTTGGGTTAAATGCGGAAGACACATTTCGGTTGAAGGCATTTGGTTGTACAACTGACTAATAATGGTGACTTTGACTTTGAAATGGCTCCCTATATAGTGCACTACTTTTGACCAGAGCCCTATGGCACACTATTCCCTATATAGTGCACTACTTTTGACCAGACCCCTATTCCATATATAGTGCACTACTTTAGACCAGGGCCCTATGGCACCCTACTCCCAATATAATTATCCATCGCTGTAAACTGGTATAGAATCAGCTTGATCCCCTCTGTCGAAGACACTTGGACCTTCTTTTTTGATATTTTCAGTGGTATTGTTAACAAACACGCCCCCATAAAGAAAATGATAATTAAAAACAGGTTCAGCCCCTGGTTCGACTGTGATCTTGCATAATTACTCCACCTCAAGAATTGCATTTGGCGAAAGGCTTGGCTCACGCATACTCAGGCTGACTAGCTCTCGTTCAGGCAGATGAGAAATAAGTGCACTCAGGCTATCCGGAAGGCCAGAGTTAGTTACTTTAAGGAGCAGTTCTCTCTCTGTGGGTCTAACCCCAATAAGTTCTGGAAAACGGTTAAAGACCTGGAGAATAAACCCTCCTCCTCACAGGTGCCCATGTCCCTTAAAGTTGATGGTGTGGTTGTTACTGACAAGAAGCACATGGCTGAGCTCTTTAATCACCACTTCATTAAGTCCGTATTCCTATTTGACTCAGCCATGGCCTCCTTGCCCGTCCAACATTTCCTCATCTCCCACCCCTTCTAAAGCGACTATCCCCGATGCTCCTCCCTCTTTTTCCCCTGCCCCGCTACAAAGTTTCTCCCTGCAGGCGGTCACTGAGTCCGAGGTGCTAAAGGAGCTCCTGAAACTTAAATCAGATGGTTTAGATGTCACGATCTCCTGAAGGGACAGACCAAGGCGCAGCGAGGTATCCAGTATACATGTTTTATTATTCACGTAACTGGGACAAAACAACAAAACGAACGTAACGAAGATCGTGAAGCTGAACACAACTAAACATAAAACAAGCTATGCTCAAACAATAACCCACAAAACCTAATAGAAATCCCCAAACATATATATATGGTTCCCAATTAGAGACAACAACACAGCTGCCTCTAATTGGGAACCATTACCCCAACATAGAAATATATCACCTAGAACATAAAAAACCCTACACCAAAAACAAAACTAAACACACACCAGCCTGTATTCTCAGGCCTGGACGTGACATTAGACCCTTTCTTCTTTAAGGTTACTGCCCCTGTCATCGCCAAGCCCATCTCTGACCTTTTTATCTGTCCCTCCTTCTGGGGAGGATCCCAGTGCTTGGAAGGCAGCCACGGTACATCCTTTATTTAAAGGGGGAGATCAAGCTGATCCTAACTGTTATAGGCCAATTTCTATTTTGCACTCTTTATCAAAAGTGTTGGAAGAACTTGTCAATAATCAACTGACTTTCTTTATTGATGTCTATAGTATTCTCTCGGGTATGCAATCTGGTTTCCGCTCAGGTTATGGATGTGTCACTGTAACCTTAAAGGTCCTAAATGATGTCACCATTGCCCTTGATTCTAAGCAATGTTGTGCTGCTATTTTTATTGACTTGGCTAAAGCTTTTGATACGGTAGACCATTCCATTCTTGTGGGCCGGCTAATGATTATTGATGTCTCTGAGGGGTCTTTGGCCTGGTTTGCTAACTACCTCTCTCAGAGTGCAGTGTATAAAGTCAGAACATCTGCTGTCTCAGCCACTGCCTGTCACCAAGGGAGTACCCCCACGCTCTTCTCAATTTACATCAACAACATAGCTCAAGCAGTAGGAAGCTCTCTCATCCATTTATATGCAGATGATACAGTCTTATACCTAGCTGGCCCCTCCCTGGATTTTGTGTTAAACGCTCTACAACAAAGCTTTCTTAGTGTCCAACAAGCTTTCTCTGCCCTTAACCTTGTTCTGAACACCTCCAAAACAAAGGTCATGTGGTTTGGGGAGAAGAATGCCCCTCTCCCCACAGGTGTGATTACTACCTCTGAGGGTTTAGAGCTTGAGGTAGTCACCTCATACAAGTACTTGGAAGTATGGCTAGATGGTACACTGTCCTTCTCAGCACATATCAAAGCTGCAGGCTAACGTTAAATCTAGACTTGGTTTCCTCTATTGTAATAGCTCCTCTTTCACCCCAGCTGCCAAACTAACCCTGATTCAGATGATCATCCTACCCATGCTAGATTACGGAGACGTAATTTATAGATCGGCAGGTAAGGGTGCTCTCGAGCGGCTAGATGTTCTTTACCATTCGGCCATCAGATTTGTCACCAATGCTCCTTATAGGACACATCACTGCACTCTATACTCCTCTGCAAACTGGTCCTCTGTATACCCGTCGCAAGACCCACTGGTTGATGCTTATTTATAAAACCCTCTTAGGCCTCACTCCCCCCTATCTGAGATACCTACTGCAGCCCTCATCCTCCACATACAACACCCGTTCTGCCAGTCACATTCTGTTAAAGGTCCCCAAAGCACACACATCCCTGGGTCGCTCCTCTGTTCAGTTCGCTGCAGCTAGCGACTGGAACGAACTGCAACAAAACACTCAAACTGGACAGTTTTATCTCCATCTCTTCATTCAAAGACTCAATCATGGACACTCTTACTGACAGTTATGGCTGCTTTGTGTGATGTATTGTTGTCTCTACCTTCTTGCCTTTGTGCTGTTGTCTGTGCCCAATAATGTTTGTACCATGTTGTGTTGCTACCATGCTGTGTTGTCATGTGTTGCTGCCATGCTGTTGTTGTCTAAGGTCTCTATGTCGTGATGTGTGTTTTGTCCTATATTTATATATATTTTTTTAATCGCATATGTTTTGTTTTTTAAATCCCGTCCCCCAGGAGGTCTTTTGCCTTTTGTAAATAAGACGGACTTGCCTCGTTAACTTCTTAAGGAGTGGCTGCATAGGTGACGGTTTTGGAGAGTCTGGCGTGCCCAAAGTAAAATGCCTGCCACTCAAGCCCAGAAAATAGGATCAAATCAAATCAAATTTTATTTGTCACATACACATGGTTAGCAGATGTTAATGCGAGTGTAGCGAAATGCTTGTGCTTCTAGTTCCGACCATGCAGTAGTATCTAACAAGTAATCTAACAAATTCACAACAACTACCTTATACACACAAGAGTAAAGGAATGAATACGAGTATGTACATATAAATATATGGATGAGCGATGGCTGACCGGCATAGGCAAGATGCAGTAGATGGTATGGAGTACAGTATATACACATATATATATGAGATGAGTAATGTAGGATATGTAAACATGATATAAATGGCATTGTTTAAAGTGGCTAGTGATACATTATTTCATCCAATTATAATTATTAAAGTGGCTAGAGACTTGGGTCGATGGCCGAACGGCATAGGCAAGATTCAGTAGATGGTTTAGAGTACAGTGTATACATTTGATATGAGTATGTTGGATACGTAAACATTATATACAAAATTGTTTAAAGTGGCTAGTGATACATTGTTACATCCAATTCCTATGTTTAAAGTGGCTAGAGATTTAAGTCAGTATGTTGGCAGCAGCCACTCAATGTTAGTGATGGCTGTTTAACAGTCTGATCGCCTTGAGATAGAAGCTGTTTTTCAGTCTCTTGGTCCCAGCTTTGATGCACCTGTACTGACCTTGCCTTCTGGATGATAGCGGGGTGAACAGGCAGTGGCTCGGGTGGTTGTTGTCCTTGATGATCTTTTTGGCCTTCCTGTGACATCGGGTGGTGTAGGTGTCCTGAAGGGCAGGTAGTTTACCCCCGGTGATGCGTTGTGCAGTCCTCACTACGCTCTGGAGAGCCTTACGGTTGTGGGCGGAGCAGTTGCCGTACCAGGCGGTGATACAGCCCGACAGGATGCTCTCGATTGTGCATCTGTAGAAGTTTGTGAATGATTTTGGTGACAAGCCAAATTTCTTCAGCCTCCTGAGGTTGAAGAGGCGCTGTTGCGCCTTCTTCACCACGCTGTCTGTGTGGGTGGACCAATTCAGTTTGTCCGTGATGTGTACGCCGAGGAACTTAAAACTTTCCACCTTCTCCACTACTGTCCCCTCGATGTGGATAGGGGGGTGCTCCCTCTCCTGAAGTCCACGATCATCTCCTTTGTTTTGCTGACATTGAGTGAGAGGTTATTTTCCTGACACCACACTCCGAGGGCCCTCACCTCCTCTCTGTAGGCCGTCTCGTCGTTGTTGGTAATCAAGCCTACCACTGTAGTGTCGTCAGCAAACTTGATGATTGATATGCACATAATTAGTACTATTGGATAGGAAACACTCTGAAGTTTCTAAGATTGTTAAAATAATGTATGTGAGTATAACAGAACTGATATAGCAGACGAAAACCAGAGGAAAATCCATGCGGATTTGCAGTTTTTTTTGTACTTGACCTTCTTCTCCAGGCTGCCTATTCATTTTTTATTTAACCAGGACTGAGACTGCAATACCTATGGCTTCCACTAGATATCAGCAGTCTCTATACAAAGACTGGGAGCGATAGGAGTAAACAGATAGGAAGAGGTCAGGGGACCACTTTTGTAAACAAGGTTTGACGCACGCGAGATTGTGAACGCGCTCCACATCATTTTTCTTTCCTATTGTTCACGTTATAGTCCGGTTGAAATATTACAGCAAATATACACAAAAGGATACCTAAGGATACATTAAAAATGATGTTTGATTTGTAGAAAGTTTATAGGTATAATTTGAACGTGTTCTCTTCACGGTTCAATGAGCGACTCAACGGTGGATTTTATGATCATAACGCACCAACCAAACTGAGATTTATGTATATAGTAAATGACTTTTTCTAACAAAAGAACCATTGGATGTCTTCGTTGGACACTTGGGAAGCACTCAGCAGAAGTTCTTCGAAAGGTAAGGGATTTGTTTTCGCTGTGAAATGGGTTTTGTGTGAACCGCGCTGGTTTATGAATTTATGTTAATGCAGAAATATTAGAGGTGCTATCCTCAAACAATCAAATGTTGTGCTTTCGCCATAAAGCCTTTTTGAAATCTGACAACGCTGTGATATTTCCAAGAAGCAGAGCTTTTGATGGCTAGCGCCCCACTGCTCCCTAAGTAGTTAAACCTCTTAAGGAGCAGTGGTGCGCTAGCGCCCCACTCCCGACACTACCCGGTGAAATGCAAGGCGCCAAATTCAAAATCCAAAAGTTGAATTATTAAACATTCATCAATATACAAGTGTTGCACAGTCATCAAAAGCTCTGCTTCTTGGCTCTGCTTCTTGTCAAATTTCAAAAAGGCTTTACGGCGAAAGCACTACATTTGATTGTTTGAGGGTAGCACCTCCAATATTTTTCCATTACCATAAATTCATAAACCATCGCGGTTCACACAAAACACATTTCACAGCACAAACAAATCAATTACTTTTTGAAGAACTTCTGCTGAGGGCTTCCCAAGTGTCCAACGAAGACAATCCAATGGTTCTTTTGTTAGAAAAAGTCATTTACTATATACATAAATACAGCGTCCACTCGCCCATTGAAACGTGAAGAGAACTCGTTCAACCTATACCTATAAACTTGTCCAAGAACAATCAAACATCATTGATAATGTATCCTTAGGAACACTTTTATGTATATTTAGTATAATATTTCAACCGGAATATAAACTGGGCGATAGGAAAGGAAAAAACCACAGCGCGCGCAAGCCGGTGAATGCGCATTCTCTTCTGTTGACTTCTGTGACCACTTCCTAATTCTTCTTCTATTGCCATCTAAAGCAACTAAACAGAATCAAAACACTGTCTAGAGACTGTTGACATCCAGTGGAAGCAATAGGTACTGATATCATACTCCCTTATATGGGATTTTCATAAGGGAGGGGTTTAAAATAAGGCAATGTGTCAAAATCACTTTTTCCAGGACAGAAATTCCTCGGGTTTTTGCCTGCCATATCCGTTCTGTTATACTCACAGACAATATTAACACTCTTAGAAACTTCAGAGTGTTTCCTATCCAATGGTACTAATTATGTGCATATCCTATTTTCTGGGCCTGAGTGGGAGGCATTTTACTTTGGGCACGCCAGGCTCTCCAAAACCGTCACCTCGGGAGCTGCTCCCTAAGAAGTTAAATAAAGTGTAGCAAGATTAATGGTGTGGGGCTTCCACGTCACCAAGTTTAATAACAAAATAGGCACCAGGAGCACAAATAGAATGCAAAGTGGAAGTTTATCAGGAATTTTCGTACACTGGGAAAAAAAGGGAAATAGTCCACAAGCCGTTGTCTTTGTCCGTTACGTTTTCCAGGGGTAATCCTCACACTCGGGTCCTCAGCCAATCCAGTCCAGTCCAGTACACAAGGGGGGTAATCCAACAGTCAATGTCACAACGTGTAATCACACAGCTCTGGCACGCTCACAGCTCTCTCTTTTGACCAGAGCCCTATGGCACCCTATTCCCTACATAGTGCACTACGTTTGACCAGAGCCCTTTGGCACCCTACTCCCTACATAGTGCACTACTTTTGACCAGAGCCCTATGGCACCCTATTCCCTACATTGTGCACTACTTCAGACCCGAGCCAACAATAGTGCTCTATATAGTGTAAAGTCTATATACAGTGAGTTCAAATGAGGTAAGTTAAGGTAGGTAAGGCAATAAATATCCAAGGTGGCGAAGTAATTACAATATAGCAATTAAACACTGGAATGGTAGATGTGCAGAAGATGAATGTGCAAATAGAGATAAATAAAATCAAATCAAATTTTATTTGTCACATACACATGGTTAGTAGATGTTAATGAGAGTGTAGCGAAATGCTTGTGCTTCTAGTTCCGACCATGCAGTAGTATCTAACAAGTATTCTAACAAATAAGATACTGGGGTGCAAAGGAGCAAGATAAATAAATAAATACAGTATGGGGATGAGGTAGTAGGATGGGCTGTTTACAGATGGGCTATATACAGGTGCAGTGATCTGTGAGCTGCTCTGACAGCTGGTGCTTAAAGCTGGTGAGGGAGATAGGAGTATCCAGCTTCAGTGATTTTGCAGTTCATTCCAGTCATTGGTAGCAGAGAACTGGAAGGAAAGGTGGCCAAAGGAGGAATTGTCTTGGGGGTGACCAGAGAGATAAACCTGCTGGAGCGTGTGCTACGTGTGGGTGCTGCTATGGTGACCAGTGAGCTGAGATAAGTCGGGGCTTTACCTAGCAGAGACTTGTAGATGACCTGGAGCCAGTGGGATTGGCGAGGAGTATGAAGCGAGGTCCAGCCAACGAGAGCGTACAGGTGGTGGGTAGTATATGGGGTCTTGGTGACAAAACGGATAGCACGTGATAGACTGCATCCAATTTGCTGAGTAGAGTGTTGGAGGCTATTTTATAAATGACATCGCCGAAGTCAAGGATCGGTAGGATGGTCAGTTTTACGAGGGTATGTTTGGCAGCATGAGTGAAGGAGGCTTTGTTGCGATATAGGGAGCCGATTCTAGATTTAATTTTGGATTGGAGATGCTTAACGTGAGTCTGGAAGGAGAGTTTACAGTCTAACCAGACACCTAGGTATTTGTAGTTGTCCACATATTCTATGTCAGAACTGTCCAGAGTAGTGATGCTGGACTAGCGGGCAGGTGCGGGCAGTGATCGGTTGAAAAGCTTGCATTTAGTTTTACTTGCATTTAAGAGCAGTTGGAAGCCACGGAAGGAGAGTTGTATGGCATTGAAGCTCGTCTGGAGGTTAGTTAACTTCTTAGGGCTACTGCACTATACCACAGTACTATACAATACTATAACACTGTACTAAACTATAACACTGCACTATACCACTGCACTATACAATGCTATAACACTGCACTATAACAATAGACAATACTCTAACACTGCACTATACTAAAACACCATACTATAAAATACTCTAACACTGCACTATACGATAACACTGTACTATACAATACTCTAACACTGCACTATACAATAACACTGTACTATACTATAACACTGCACTATAACACTAAACAATACTAAAACACTGAACTATGCAATACTCTAATACTGCACAATACTATAACACTGTACTATACAATACTATAACAATGTACTATACTATAACACTGCACTGTACAATAACACTATACTATACAATACAATAACATTGCACTACACTATAACACTGCACTATACAATACTCTAAAACTGCACTATACTATAACACTGTACTATACAATAACACTGCACTGTACAATAACACTATACCATACAGTACAATAAACATGTACTAAACAATAACACTGCACTATACAATACTCTAACACTGCCCTATACAATAACACTGTACTGTACAATACTATAACACTGTACTATACTATAACACTGGACTATACAATAACACTAAACTATACAATACTATAACACTGTACTATACTATAACACCGCACTATACTCTAACACTGCACTATATTATAACACTGTTCTATACAATACTATAACACTGTACTATACTATAACACTGCACTATACTTTAACATTGCACTACGCTATAACACTGCACTACGCTATAGCACTGAACAATCCTATAACACTGCACTACGATATAACAATGCACTATGCTATAACACTGCACTCTACTATACTATAACACTGCACTAGACTATAACACAGCACTATAATATAACACTGCACTAGACTATAACAATGCACTAGACTATAACACTGCACTATACTATACTATAACACTGCACTACGCTACAACACTGCACTATGCTATAACACTGAGCTATACTATACTACAACACTGCACTATACTATAACACTGCACTATACTATACTATAACACTGCAATATAGTATACTATAACACTGCACTATACAATAATATAAAACTGCACTATACTTTACTATAACACTGCACTACGCTACAACACTGCACTATGCTATAACACTGCACTATACTACACTATAACACTGCACTATACTATAACACTGCACTATACTATACTATACCACTGCACTATACTATAACACTGCACTATACAATAATATAAAACTGCACTATACTTTACTATAACACTGCACTATACTATACTATAACACTGCACTATACTATAACCATGCACTATACTGTAACACTGCAATATACTATAACCCTGCACTATACTGCAACACTGCACTATACTATAACACTATTAACACTATACTGTAACACTGCACTACGCAATAACAATGCTCAATAATATATAACACTGGACTATACTATAACACTATACTGTAACTGCACTATACTATACCACTGCACTATATTATACTATAACACTTTACTACACTATAACACTGCACTATACTACAAAAAGGTGCTATACTATACTATAACACTGTACTATACAATAATATAAAACTCCACTATACTTTAATATAACACTGCACTATACTATACTATAACACTGCACTATACTATAACCCAGCACTATACTGTAACACTGCACTATACTATAACACTATTAACACTATACTGTAACACTGCACTACGCAATAACATTGCTCAATACTATAACACTGGACTAGACTATAACACTGTACTGTAACTGCACTATACTATACTTTAACACTGTACAATACTACAACACTGCACTATACTATAACACGTCACTATACTATAACACTGCACTATACTATACTATAACACTGTAATATACTATAACACTGCACTATACTATAACACTGCACTATACTATACTATAACACTGCACTATACTAAAACACTGTACTAAACTATTCTATAACACTGTACTATACTATAACACTGCACTATACTTTAAAACTAGACTATACTATAACACTGTACTATACTATAACACTGCACTATACTGTAACACTGAACTATACTATAACACTGCACTATACTATACCACTGTACTATACTATACCACTGTACTATACTATAAGAATGTACTATACCATAACACTGCACTATACTATACTATAACACTGTACTATAACACTGTACTGTACTATACTTTAAGACTGCACTATACTATAACACTGTACTATACTATAACACTGCACTATACTAAAACACTGTAAACTATTCTATAACACTGTACTATACTATAACACTGCACTATACTATAACACTGCACTATACTTTAAAACTAGACTATACTATAACACAGTACTATACTATAACACTGAACTATACTATAACACTGCACTATACTATACTATAACACTGCACTATACTAAAACACTGTACTAAACTATTCTATAACACTGTACTAAACTATTCTATAACACTGCACTATACTATACCACTGCACTATACTTTAAAACTAGACTATACTATAACACTGTACTATACTATAACACTGCACTATACTATAACACTGAACTATACTATAACACTGCACTATACTATAACACTGTACTATACTATAACACTGTACTATACTATAAGACTGTACTATACTATAACACTACACTATACAATACTATAACACTGTACTATACTATAACACTGCACTATACAATACCACTGCACTATATTATATAACATGGCACTGTACTATACCATAACACTGTACTATACTATAACACTGCACTATACTTTAACACTGTACTATATTACAACACTGCACTATACTATAACACTTCACTATACTATAACACTGCACTACACTATACAATAACACTGTAATATACTATAACACTGCACTATACTATAACGCTGCACTATACTATAACACTGCGCTATACTATAACACTGCACTATTATATACTATAACACTGCACTATACTATAACACTGTAATATACTATAACACTGCACTATACTATACCACTGCACTATACTATAACACTGCACTATACTATACCACTACACTATACTATAACACTGTACTATACTATAACACTGCACTGTAAAATAACACTATACTATACAATACAATAACACTGTACTATACTATAACACTGCACTAAACTAAAACACTGTAAACTATTCTATAACACTGTACTATACTATAACACTGCACTATACTATACCACTGCACTATACTTTAAAACTAGACTATACTATAACACAGTACTATACTATAACACTGAACTATACTATAACACTGCACTATACTATACTATAACACTGCACTATACTAAAACACTGTACTAAACTATTCTATAACACTGTACTAAACTATTCTATAACACTGCACTATACTATACCACTGCACTATACTATAACACTGAACTATACTATAACACTGCACTATACTATAACACTGTACTATACTATAACACTGTACTATACTATAAGACTGTACTATACTATAACACTACACTATACAATACTATAACACTGTACTATACTATAACACTGCACTATACAATACCACTGCACTATATTATATAACATGGCACTGTACTATACCATAACACTGTACTATACTATAACACTGCACTATACTTTAACACTGTACTATATTACAACACTGCACTATACTATAACACTTCACTATACTATAACACTGCACTACACTATACAATAATACTGTAATATACTATAACACTGCACTATACTATAACGCTGCACTATACTATAACACTGCGCTATACTATAACACTGCACTATTATATACTATAACACTGCACTATACTATAACACTGTAATATACTATAACACTGCACTATACTATACCACTGCACTATACTATAACACTGCACTATACTATACCACTACACTATACTATAACACTGTACTATACTATAACACTGCACTGTAAAATAACACTATACTATACAATACAATAACACTTTACTAAACTACAACACTGCACTATACAATACTCTAACACTGCACTATACTATAACACTGTACTGTACAAAACTATAACACTGTACTATAATATAACACTGCACTATACAATAACAACATACAATACAATACTATAACACTATACAATACTATAACACTGTACTATACTATAACACTGCACTATACTATAACAATGTTCTATAAAATACTATAACACTGCACTATACTACAACACTGCACTATACATTAACACTATACTGTACAATACTTTAACACTATACAATACTTTAACACTGTACTATACTATAACACTGCACTATACTATAACACTGCACTATTCTATAACACTGCATTATACAATAACACTATAATATACAATACTATAACACTATACAATACTCTAACACTGCACTACACAATACTCTAAAACTGCACTATACTATAACACTGCAGTATACTATAACACTAGACCGTAAAATAACACAATACTATACAATACAATAACACTGTACTACACTGTAACACTGCACTATACTATAACACTGCACTATACAATACTCTAACACTGCACTATACTATAACACTGTACTGCACAATACTAGAACACTGTAATATTCTATAACAATGCACTATACAAAAATATTGTACTATACTATAACACCGTACTATACTATAACACTGCACTGTATTATAACACTGCACTATTATATAACACTGTACTATACTATAACACTGTACTATACTATAACACTGTACTATACTATACCACTTCACTAAACTATAACATTGCACTATTCTATAACACTGTACTATACTACAACACTGTACTATACTATAATACTGTACTATACTATACCACTGTACTATACTATAACACTGCACTATACTATACTATTACACTGCACTATACTATAACACTGCACTATACTAAACACTGCACTATACTATAACACTGTACTATACTATAACACCACACTTCGCTATAACACTGCACAACGCTATAACACAGCACTATACTATTACACTATACTATTACACTATACTATAACACTGTACTATAACACTGCACAACGCTATAACACAGCACTTTACTATTACACTATACTATTACACTATACTATAACACTGTACTATAACACTGCACTACGTTATAACACTGCACTATATTATTACATTATACTATTAACCTATACTATAACACTGTACTATAACACTGCACTATGCTATAACACTGCGCTATATTATTACACTATACTATTACACTATCCTATTACACTATACTAGAACACAACACTACGCTATAACACTGCACTATTCTATGACACTATATTATTACATTATACCATAACAGTCTGCTAAAACAATGCACTATACTATTATACTATACCACTGTGCTAAAACACGGCACTATACTATTGTACTATAACACTGTGCTAAAACACGGCAATATACTATTGTACTATACTATTACACTCTGCTGTAACACAGCACTCTGCTATACCACGGCCCTCTACTATACCATTACAATCTACTATACCATTACACTCTACTATACCATTACACTCTACAGTACAATCACTGTACTACACCATTACACTCTACTATACCATTACACTCTACTATACCATTACAATCTACTAAACCATTACACTCTACTGTACTATACCACTGTACTACACCATTACACTATACTATACCATTACACTCTACAGTACAATCACTGTACTACACCATTACACTCTACTATACCATTACAATCTACTATACCATTACACTCTACTATACCATTACACTCTACTATACCATTACACTCTACTGTACAATCACTGTACTACACCATTAAACTCTACTATACCATTACAATCTACTATACCATTACACTCTACTATACCATTACACTCTACAGCACAATCACTGTACTATACCATTACACTCTACTATACCATTACACTCTACTATACCATTACACTCTACTATACCATTACACTCTACTGTACAATCACTGTACTACACCATTAAACTCTACTATACCATTACAATCTACTATACCATTACACTCTACTATACCATTACACTCTACTATACCATTACACTCTACTATACCATTACAATCTACTATACCATTACACTCTACTATACCATTACACTCTACAGTACAATCACTGTACTACACCATTACACTCTACTATACCATTACACTCTACTATACCATTACACTCTACAGCACAATCACTGTACTACACCATTACACTCTACAGTACAATCACTGTACTATACCATTACACTCTACTATACCATTACACTCTACTATACCATTACACTCTACTATACCATTACACTCTACAGTACAATCACTGTACTACACCATTACACTCTACTATACCATTACACTCTACTATACCATTACACTCTACTATACCATTACACTCTACTGTGCTATACCATTACACTCTACTATACCATTACACTCTACTAAACCATTACACTCTACTGTACTATACCACTGTACTACACCATTACACTCTACTATACCATTACACTCTACTATACCATTACAATCTACTATACCATTACACTCTACTATACCATTACACTCTACAGTACAATCACTGTACTACACCATTACATTCTACTATACCATTACACTCTACTATACCATTACAATCTACTATACCATTACACTCTACTTTACCATTACACTCTACTATACCATTACAATCTACTATACCATTATACTCTACTGTTCTATACCATTGCACTCTACTATACCATTACACTCTACTGTACTATACCATTGCACTCTACTATACCATAACACTCTACTATACCATTACACTCTTCTATACCATTATACTCTACTATAACATAACACTCTACTATACCATTACACTCTACTATACCATTACACTCTACTATACCATTACTTTCTACTATAACATTACACTCTACTATACCATTACTTTCTACTATAACATTACACTCTACTGTACTATACCATTACACTCTACTATACCATTACACTCTACTCTTCTATACCATTACACTCTGCTATACCATTACACACTACTGTACTATACCATTGCACTCTACTATACCATTACACTCTACTATACCATTACTTTCTACTATACCATTACACTCTACTGTACTATACCATTGCACTCTACTATACCATGACACTCTACTATACTATACCATTACACTCTACTATACTATACCATTACACTCTACTGTCCTATACCATTACACTCTACTATACCATTACACTCTACTGTACTATACCATTACACTCTACTATACTATACCATTACACTCTACTATACCATTACACTCTACTGTACTATACCATTACACTCTACTATACTATACCATTACACTCTACTGTACTATACCATTGCACTCTACTATACCATTACACTCTACTATACTATACCATTACACTCTACTATACTATACCATTACATTCTACTATACCATTACACTCTACTGTACTATACCATTACACTCTACTATACTATACCATTACACTCTACTATACCATTACACTCTACTGTACTATACCATTACACTCTACTATACTATACCATTGCACTCTACTATACCATTACACTCTACTGTACTATACCATTACACTCTACTATACTATACCATTACACTCTACTATACCATTACACTCTACTGTACTATACCATTGCACTCTACTATACCATTACACTCTACTATACCATTACACACTACTGTACTATACCATTGCACTCTACTATACCATTACACTCTACTATACCATTACTTTCTACTATACCATTACACTCTACTGTACTATACCATTGCACTCCTACTATACCATGACACTCTACTATACTATACCATTACACTCTACTATACTATACCATTACACTCTACTGTACTATACCATTACTGCACCTCTACTATACCATGACACTCTACTATACTATACCATTACACTCTACTATACTATACCATTACACTCTACTATACCATTACACTCTACTGTACTATACCATTACACTCTACTATACTATACCATTACACTCTACTATACCATTACACTCTACTGTACTATACCATTACACTCTACTATACTATACCATTACACTCTACTATACCATTACACTCTACTGTACTATACCATTACACTCTACTATACTATACCATTACATTCTACTATACCATTACACTCTACTGTACTATACCATTACACTCTACTATACTATACCATTACACTCTACTATACCATTACACTCTACTGTACTATACCATTACACTCTACTATACTATACCATTACACTCTACTATACCATTACACTCTACTGTACTATACCATTACACTCTACTATACTATACCATTACACTCTACTATACCATTACACTCTACTGTACTATACCATTGCACTCTACTATACCATTACACTCTACTATACCATTACACACTACTGTACTATACCATTGCACTCTACTATACCATTACACTCTACTATACCATTACTTTCTACTATACCATTACACTCTACTGTACTATACCATTGCACTCTACTATACCATGACACTCTACTATACTATACCATTACACTCTACTATACTATACCATTACACTCTACTGTACTATACCATTGCACTCTACTATACCATGACACTCTACTATACTATACCATTACACTCTACTATACTATACCATTACACTCTACTATACCATTACACTCTACTGTACTATACCATTACACTCTACTATACTATACCATTACACTCTACTATACCATTACACTCTACTGTACTATACCATTACACTCTACTATACTATACCATTACACTCTACTATACCATTACACTCTACTGTACTATACCATTACACTCTACTATACTATACCATTACACTCTACTATACCATTACACTCTACTGTACTATACCATTGCACTCTACTATACCATTACACTCTACTGTACTATACCATTGCACTCTACTATACCATTACACTCTACTATACCATTACACTCTTCTATACCATTACACTCTACTATACCATTACACTCTACTATACCATTACACACTACTGTACTATACCATTACACTCTACTATACCATTACACTCTACAGTACAATCACTGTACTACACCATTACACTCTACTATACCATTACACTCTACTATACCATTACACTCTACTATACCATTACACTCTACTATACCATTACACACTACTAAACCATTACACTCTACTGTACTATACCATTACACTCTACTATACCATTGCACTCTACTAAACCATTACTTTCTACTATACCATTACACTCTACTATACCATTACACTCTACTATACCATTACACACTACTTTACTATACCACTGTACTATACCACTGTACTTTAACACTGTACTTTGCTATTCACTGTACTATAACTCCATTGCACTATACTATTATACTATAGAATACTATACCACTTTATTGTAACACTGTACAATACTATAACACCATAACACTATACTGTACACAGTGCCTTCATTCCTTTTCCTTTGTCCTTGAGACATCACTACCTACTCTACACCTGGCTAATTCCCTGGCAGACAAACCAGCAGAAGTAATAGGAGATATCGACTCCTTCTCTTCTCTATTATAGTACTGCAGTCAGTCTGTTGCTAAAACAAGGCCTTGGACTAGAGATATCCAAGAGTGGACAGAGGTAAGACTCAGTCATCAGTCAGATAGCAGGGTGTGTATGCTTGTGCTTTGACGTGGAGAAGGTCTGTAAGGCAGATGGGTTTGGGATAGCAGAGTTAGCAGAGCAGGAGGCAATTAGGCTGCATTTAACCCTCCACCTGGTACCTGGTTCCTCTAGTCTGACTCCATCATCTCCGTCAGCCATGTCTGTTTCTGCTCTGTAGACAATGTGTGTCCCAAGTGGCACCCTATTCCCTATTTAGTGCACTATTTTGTCCAGAGCCATATGGGCCCTATAGGGAATAGGGTGCATTTGGGACACAGTAAGAGACACAGGGAGGGAATTGTTCTGTCTGCTCTGCCTCGGGCACCTAGCCACAAAACACCTGACTAGTCAGAATATAACAAATAACGAAGTCAGCCATTAAACCCCAACACTCCCACTAGCTGTCTCTTTCCTCTCTTCTCCATCTCAGCCTCCATCTCTCTCTTCGACTCTCTCTCACAATCTCCCTTTCCAATCTCTCCTCCTCCTCTCCCATCACATCTCTCTTTCCCATCTCTCCTCCTCCTCTCCCATCTCATCTCTCTTTCCCATCTCTCCTCCTCCTCTCCCATCACATCTCTCTTTCCCATCTCTCCTCCTCTCCCATCTCATCTCTCTTTCCCATCTCTCCTCCTCCTCTCCCATCACATCTCTCTTTCCCATCTCTCCTCCTCCTCTCCCATCTCATCTCTCTTTCCCATCTCTCCTCCTCCTCTCTCAGCTCTCTGTCTTTGAGAGCGTGTCTTTGGCAGACCTTGAAATACTTATCTCATCATCAGGCATCATGGATGACACTCAGACACTTGGTGTGCATTCCAAATAGTAACCAATTCACTATTTAGAGCCCATAGGGCCGTGGTCAAAGGTAAAATTTGATTGGGCGCATGCTTCGTAAACAACAATAATGAGAAGTAATATTATAGTTATTTGCAGGGAGAACCAGGTAATAACATGGTTATATACAGGGAGTACCATGTAATAACATGGTTATATACAGGGAGTACCAGTTAATTGCATGGCTATATACAGGGAGTACCAGGTAAAAACATGGCTATATACAGGGAGTACCAGGTAATATAATGGCTATATACAGGGAGTACCAGGTAATAACATGGCTATATACAGGGAGTACCAGGCAATAACATGGCTATATACAGGGAGTACCAGGTAATAACATGGCTAAATACACGGAGTACCAGGTGATAACATGGCTATATACCGGGAGTACCAGGTAATAACATGGCTATATGCAAGGAGTACCAGGTAATAACATGGCTATATACAGGGAGTACCAGGTAATAACATGGCTATATGCAAGGAGTACCAGGTAATAACATGGCTATATACAGGGAGTACCAGGTAATAACATGGCTAAATACACGGAGTACCAGGTGATAACATGGCTATATACCGGGAGCACCAGGTAATAACATGGCTATATGCAAGGAGTACCAGGTAATAACATGGCTATATACAGGGAGTACCAGGTAATAACATGGCTATATACAGGGAGTACCAGGTAATACCATGGCTATATACAGGGAGTACCAGGTAACAACATGGCTATATACAGGGAGTACCAGGTAATAACATGGCTATATACAGGGAGTACCAGGTAATAACATGGTTATATACAGGGAGTACCAGGTAATAACATGGCTATATACAGGGAGTACCAGGTAATATCGTGGCTATATACAGGGAGTACCAGGTAATATCGTGGCTATATACAGGGAGTACCAGTACCAGGTAATAACATGGCTATATACAGGGAGTACCAGGTAATAACATGACTATATACAGGGAGTACCAGGTAATAACATGGCTACGTACAGGGAGTACCGGGTAATAACATGACTATATACAGGGAGTACCAGGTAATAACATGGCTTTATACAGGGAGTACCAGGTAATAACATGGCTATATACAGGGAGTACCAGGTAATAACATGGCTATATACAGGGAGTACCAGGTAATAACATGGATATATACAGGGAGTACCAGGTAATAACATGGCTATATTCAGGGATTACCAGGTAATAACATGTCTATATACAGGGAATACCAGGTAATAACATGGCTATATACAGGGAGTACCAGGTAATAACATGGCTATATACAGGGATTACCAGGTAATAACATGGCTATATACAGGGAGTACCAGGTAATAACATGTTATATACAGGGAGTACCATGTAGTAACATGGCTATATACCGGGAGTACCAGGTAATAACGTGGCTATATACAGGGAGTACGAGGTAATATCGTGGCTATATACAGGGAGTACCAGTTCATAACGTGGCTACATACAGGGAGTACCAGGTAATAACATGGCTATATACAGGGGGCACCAGGTGATATCATGGCTATATACAGGGGTACCAGGTAATAACATGGCTATATACAGGGAGTACCAGGTAATAACATGGCTATATACAGGGAGTACCAGATAATAATATGACTATATAGAGGGAGTACCAGGTAATAACATGGCTATATACAGGGAGTACCAGGTAATAACATGGCTATATACAGGGAGTTCCAGGTAATAACATGGCTATATACAGGGAGTACCAGGTAATAACATGGCTATATACAGAGAGTACCAGGTAATAATATGACTATATACAGGGAGTACCAGTTAATAACATGGCTATATACAGGGAGTACCAGGTAATAACATGGCTATATACAGGGAGTACCAGGTAAAAACATGGCTATATACAGGGAGTACCAGGTAATAACATGACTATATACAGGGAGTACCAGGTAAAAACATGGCTATATACAGGGAGTACCAGGTAATATCGTGGCTATATACAGGGAGTACCAGGTAATATCGTGGCTATATACAGGGAGTACCAGTACCAGGTAATAACATGGCTATATACAGGGAGTACCAGGTAATAACATGGCTATATACAGGGAGTACCAGGTAATAACATGGCTATATACAGGGAGAACAAGGTAATAACATGGCAATATACAGGGAGTTCTGGGTAATAACGTGGCTATATACAGGGAGTACCAGGTAATAAAATGGCTATATACAGGGAGTACCAGGTAATAACGTGGCTATAAAGAGAGTACGAGGTAATATCGTGGCTATATACAGGGAGTACCAGGTAATAACATGGCTGAATACAGGGAGTACCAGGTAATATCATGGCTATTTACAGGGAGTACCAGGTAATAACATGGCTATATACCGGGAGTACCAGGTAATAACATGGCTATATACCGGGAGTACCAGGTAATAACATGGCTATATACAGGGAGTACCAGGTAATAACATGACTATATACAGGGAGTACCAGGTAATAACATGGCTATATACAGGGAGTACCAGGTAATAACATGGCTATATACAGGGAGTACCAGGTAATAACATGGATATATACAGGGAGTACCAGGTAATAACATGGCTATATTCAGGGATTACCAGGTAATAACATGTCTATATACAGGGAATACCAGGTAATAACATGGCTATATACAGGGAGTACCAGGTAATAACATGGCTATATACAGGGATTACCAGGTAATAACATGGCTATATACAGGGAGTACCAGGTAATAACATGTTATATACAGGGAGTACCATGTAGTAACATGGCTATATACCGGGAGTACCAGGTAATAACGTGGCTATATACAGGGAGTACGAGGTAATATCGTGGCTATATACAGGGAGTACCAGTTCATAACGTGGCTACATACAGGGAGTACCAGGTAATAACATGGCTATATACAGGGGGCACCAGGTGATATCATGGCTATATACAGGGGTACCAGGTAATAACATGGCTATATACAGGGAGTACCAGGTAATAACATGGCTATATACAGGGAGTACCAGATAATAATATGACTATATAGAGGGAGTACCAGGTAATAACATGGCTATATACAGGGAGTACCAGGTAATAACATGGCTATATACAGGGAGTTCCAGGTAATAACATGGCTATATACAGGGAGTACCAGGTAATAACATGGCTATATACAGAGAGTACCAGGTAATAATATGACTATATACAGGGAGTACCAGTTAATAACATGGCTATATACAGGGAGTACCAGGTAATAACATGGCTATATACAGGGAGTACCAGGTAAAAACATGGCTATATACAGGGAGTACCAGGTAATAACATGACTATATACAGGGAGTACCAGGTAAAAACATGGCTATATACAGGGAGTACCAGGTAATATCGTGGCTATATACAGGGAGTACCAGGTAATATCGTGGCTATATACAGGGAGTACCAGTACCAGGTAATAACATGGCTATATACAGGGAGTACCAGGTAATAACATGGCTATATACAGGGAGTACCAGGTAATAACATGGCTATATACAGGGAGAACAAGGTAATAACATGGCAATATACAGGGAGTTCTGGGTAATAACGTGGCTATATACAGGGAGTACCAGGTAATAAAATGGCTATATACAGGGAGTACCAGGTAATAACGTGGCTATAAAGAGAGTACGAGGTAATATCGTGGCTATATACAGGGAGTACCAGGTAATAACATGGCTGAATACAGGGAGTACCAGGTAATATCATGGCTATTTACAGGGAGTACCAGGTAATAACATGGCTATATACCGGGAGTACCAGGTAATAACATGGCTATATACAGGGAGTACCAGGTAATAACATGACTATATACAGGGAGTACCAGGTAACAACATGGATATATACAGGGAGTACCGGGTAATATCGTGGTTATATACAGGGAGTACCGGGTAATAATGTGGTTATATACAGGGAGTACCAGGTAATAACATGGCTATATACAGGGAGTACCAGTTAATAACATGGCTATATACAGGGAGTACCAGGTAATAACATGGCTACATACAGGGAGTACCAGGTAATAACATGGCTACATACAGGGAGTACCAGGTAATATCATGGCTATATACAGGGAGTACCGGGTAATAACGTGGTTATATACAGGGAGTACCAGGTAATATCGTGGCTATATACCGGAAGTTCCAGGTAATAACATGGCTATATACAGGGAGTACCAGGTGATAACATGGCTATATACAGGGGTAGCAGGTAATAACATGGCTATATACAGGGAGTACCAGGTGATATGGTACCAGGAATTTGCAGACATGTTGGACCATTCTCCAGCCCCAGGACTCACACTATTTGACACAGAGGTAAAATAATATATGCTGAATATTTGTTTCTTCTATCACCAACCAAAGAAGGTCTTCAACAGAACCTTGACATTCTAGAGCAATATTGCCATCATTGGGCTCTGACAGTTCAGTACATCTTTTTTTTTTTAAATCATGATTTTCCAAAAAAATACCCAGTTGAAAGAAAATAGTCATACCTTGGTCTGACCATATCTGCATCGGGAAACTTTAATATGGCAGTGAAATGATTTTCCCTCTCTGAATGCACTCACAGAAAAAGCCTGCAGAGCATTGTATGCAATAAAAATGAAATTATTCATATTCAACATCAAATTAGAATTTGGATAAAAATATTTGACAGGTTAATCCTACCAATAGCTCTTTGCGGAAGTGAGGTTTGGGAGCCACTCAATAAACTGGACTTTAAAATGTTGGACAAACATTCAATTTAAGCCCTACATGCAGAATTTTGTCTGAAAATTCTATGTGTCAAAAGAAATACACCAAGTAATGGGCAGAATTATGATGGTTGTAGTAGTGGTAATGAAAATACAAGAACATTTTTGGGGAATACACCTAAATTCAAGTCTCCAATTTAAAGCACTTCAAATCCAAAAGCTGAGCCCAGAAACGAGCGCTCTCAGTCAGCTGGTGTTGGACCTAACCAACCAAGCTGACACCAGCACTGCTTCAAAAGAAAGAATTCCAATAAACAAAATCATGAACCAATCAAAGGACTCATATTTACAACATTGGAAAATGAAACATAATCCCAAAGCCGACTAAATTCTGGCCCTAACCAGAGAATATGAATTGACTAATTATCTCTACTCTGTCATAGATACGAAGATGAGACAGATCCTTACCAAGTACAGGCTGAGTGACGTGGCTACCCAAAGAGGAGCGTGTATGTGGTCATTGTACAACAGAGGGGGTAGAAAAAGGATGCACTTTCTCCTTTACTGTGAAAATATTCCTCACCAAGAGAGTCATTATTCACAGAAATTCCTACATTTATTCCACATTTTAACTTATTAAACACAAAGGAAAACAGAAATTACTCATGGGCGAAGGAGCAATGGCTCCTCATACAGCCAAGTATGTCTTTGCCTGCCATAGTTTAGTGATGGTGGTGGTAGTAGTAGTAATGATGATGGTGATGGTAGTAGTAGTAACGATGATGGTAGTAGTAGTAGTAATGATGATGGTAGAAGTAGTAATGTTGATGATGATAGTAGTAGTAGTAATGATGATGATGATGATGGTAGTAGTAGTAATGATGATAATGGTAGTAGTAGTAATGATGATGATGGTGGTAGTAGTAGTAGTAATGATGATGATGGTGGTAGTAGTAATGATGATGGTAGTAGTAGTAGTAATGATGATGATGGTGGTAGTAGTAGTAATGATGATGATGGTAGTAGTAGTAATGATGATGGTGATGGTAGTAGTAGTAACGATGATGGTAGTAGTAGTAGTAATGATGATGGTAGAAGTAGTAATGTTGATGATGATAGTAGTAGTAGTAATGATGATGATGATGATGGTAGTAGTAGTAATGATGATAATGGTAGTAGTAGTAATGATGATGATGGTGGTAGTAGTAGTAGTAATGATGATGATGGTGGTAGTAGTAATGATGATGGTAGTAGTAGTAGTAATGATGATGATGGTGGTAGTAGTAGTAATGATGATGATGGTAGTAGTAGTAATGATGATGATGGTGGTAGTAGTAGTAATGATGATAATGGTAGTAGTAGTAATGATGATGATGATGGTGGTAGTAGTAGTAATGATGATGATGGTGGTAGTAGTAATGATGATGATGATGGTAGTAGTAGTAATGATGATGATGGTAGTAGTAGTAATGATGATGATGGTAGTAGTAGTAATGATGATGATGGTAGTAGTAATGATAATGGTGATGGTAGTAGTAGTAATGATGATGATGGTAGTAGTAGTAATGATGATGGTAGTAGTAGTAGTAATGATGATGATGGTAGTAGTAGTAATGATCATGATGATGATGGTAGTAGTAATGATGATGATGATGGTAGTAGTAGTAATGATGATGATGATAGTAGTAGTAGTAATGATGATGATGGTAGTAGTAGTAGTAATGATGATGATGATAGTAGTAGTAGTAATGATGATGATGGTAGTAGTAGTAATGATGATGATGATGTAGTAGTAGTAATGATGATGATGGTAGTAGTAGTAATTATGATGATGATGGTAGTAGTAGTAATGATGATGATGATAGTAGTAGTAGTAATGATGATGATGGTAGTAGTAGTAGTAATGATGATGATGGTAGTAGTAGTAGTAATGATGATGATGATAGTAGTAGTAGTAATGATGATGATGGTAGTAGTAGTAATGATGATGATGGTAGTAGTAGTAATGATGATGATGGTAGTAGTAGTAATGATGATGATGGTAGTAGTAGTAGTAATGATGATGATGGTAGTAGTAGTAGTAATGATGATGATGATAGTAGTAGTAGTAATGATGATGATGGTAGTAGTAGTAATGATGATGATGATGGCAGTAGTAGTAATGATGATGATGGTAGTAGTAGTAATGATGATGATGATGGCAGTAGTAGTAATGATGATGATGATAGTAGTAGTAGTAATGATGATGATGGTAGTAGTAGCAATGATGATGATGATAGTAGTAGTAGTAATGATGATGATGGTAGTAGTAGTAGTAATGATGATGATGGTAGTAGTAGTAATGATGATGATGATGGTAGTAGTAGTAATGATGATGATGATGGCAGTAGTAGTAATGATGATGATGGCAGCAGTAGTAATGATGATGATGGTAGTAGCAGTAGTAATGATGATGATGGCAGTAGTAGTAATGATCATGATGATGATGGCAGTAGTAATGATGATGATGATGGTAGTAGTAGTAATGATGATGATGATGGTAGTAGTAGTAATGATGATGATGATAGTAGTAGTAGTAATGATGACGATGATAGTAGTAGTAGTAATGATGATGATGATGGCAGTAGTAGTAATGATGATGATGGTAGTAGTAGTAATGATGATGGTAGTAGTAGTAATGATGATGATGGTAGTAGTAGTAATGATGATGATGATGGTAGTAGTAGTAATGGTGATGATGATAGTAGTAGTAATGATGATGATGATGGTAGTAGTAATGATGATGATGATGGTAGTAGTAATGATGATGATGATGGTAGTAGTGGTAATGATGATGATGGCAGTAGTAGTAATGATGATGATGATGGTAGTAGTAGTAGTAATGATGATGATGGTAGTAGTAGTAGTAATGATGATGATGATAGTAGTAGTAGTAATGATGATGATGGTAGTAGTAGTAATGATGATGATGATGGTAGTAGTAGTAATGATGATGATGGTAGTAGTAGTAATGATGATGATGATGGTAGTAGTAGTAATGATGATGATGATAGTAGTAGTAGTAATGATGATGATGGTAGTAGTAGTAATGATGATGATGATAGTAGTAGTAGTAATGATGATGATGGTAGTAGTAGTAATGATGATGATGATGGTAGTAGTAGTAATGATGATGATGATGGTAGTAGTAGTAATGATGATGATGATGGTAGTAGTAGTAATGATGATGATGGTAGTAGTAGTAATGATGACGGTAGTAGTAGTAGTAATGATGATGATGGTAGTAGTAGTAATGATCATGATGATGATGGTAGTAGTAATGATGATGATGATGGTAGTAGTAGTAATGATGATGATGATAGTAGTAGTAGTAATGATGATGATGATAGTAGTAGTAGTAATGATGATGATGATAGTAGTAGTAGTAATGATGATGATGATGGTAGTAGTAGTAATGATGATGATGGTAGTAGTAGTAATGATGATGGTAGTAGTAGTAATGATGATGATGGTAGTAGTAGTAATGATGATGATGATGGTAGTAGTAGTAATGGTGATGATGATAGTAGTAGTAATGATGATGATGATGGTAGTAGTAATGATGATGATGATGGTAGTAGTAATGATGATGATGATGGTAGTAGTGGTAATGATGATGATGGCAGTAGTAGTAATGATGATGATGATGGTAGTAGTAGTAGTAATGATGATGATGGTAGTAGTAGTAATGATGATGATGATGGTAGAAGTAGTAATGATGATGATGATAGTAGTAGTAATGATGATGATGGTAGTAGTAGTAATGATGATGATGATGGTGGTAGTAGTAGTAATGATAATGGTGATGGTAGTAGTAGTAATGATGATGATGGTAGTAGTAGTAGTAATGATGATGGTGGTAGTAGTAGTAATGATGATGGTAGTAGTAGTAGTAATGATGATGATGGTAGTAGTAGTAATGATGATGATGGTAGTAGTAGTAGTAATGATGATGATGGTAGTAGTAGTAGTAATGATGATGGTAGTAGTAGTAATGATGATGATGATGGTAGTAGTAGTAGTAATGATGATGATGATGGTAGTAGTAGTAGTAATGATGATGATGGTAGTAGTAGTAATGATGATGGTAGTAGTAGTAGTAATGATGATGGTAGTAGTAGTAGTAATGATGATGGTAGTAGTAGTAGTAATGATGATGATGGTAGTAGTAGTAATGATGATGATGATGGTAGTAGTAGTGATGATGATGATGATAGTAGTAGTAAATGATGATGATGGTAGTAGTAGTAATGATGATGGTAGTAGTAGTAGTAATGATGATGATGGTAGTAGTAGTAATGATGATGGTAGTAGTAGTAGTAATGATGATGATGGTAGTAGTAGTAATGATGATGATGATGGTAGTAGTAGTAATGATGATGATGATAGTAGTAGTAGTAATGATGATGATGGTAGTAGTGGTAATGATGATGATGGCAGTAGTAGTAATGATGATGATGATGGTAGTAGTAGTAGTAATGATGATGATGGTAGTAGTAGTAATGATGATGATGATGGTAGAAGTAGTAATGATGATGATGATAGTAGTAGTAATGATGATGATGGTAGTAGTAGTAATGATGATGATGATGGTGGTAGTAGTAGTAATGATAATGGTGATGGTAGTAGTAGTAATGATGATGATGGTAGTAGTAGTAATGATGATGGTGGTAGTAGTAGTAATGATGATGGTAGTAGTAGTAGTAATGATGATGATGGTAGTAGTAGTAATGATGATGGTAGTAGTAGTAATGATGATGATGGTAGTAGTAGTAATGATGATGATGGTAGTAGTAGTAATGATGATGATGATGGTAGTAGTAGTAATGATGATGATGATGGTAGTAGTAGTAATGATGATGATGATGGTAGTAGTAGTAATGATGATGATGGTAGTAGTAGTAGTAATGATGATGGTAGTAGTAGTAGTAATGATGATGGTAGTAGTAGTAGTAATGATGATGGTAGTAGTAGTAGTAATGATGATGATGGTAGTAGTAGTAATGATGATGATGATGGTAGTAGTAGTAGTGATGATGATGGTAGTAGTAGTAGTAGTGATGATGATGGTAGTAGTAGTAATGATGATGATGGTAGTAGTAGTAAATGATGATGGTAGTAGTAGTAGTAATGATGATGGTAGTAGTAGTAGTAATGATGATGATGGTAGTAGTAGTAATGATGATGATGATGGTAGTAGTAGTAATGATGATGATGATAGTAGTAGTAGTAATGATGATGATGGTAGTAGTAGTAATGATGATGATGGTAGTAGTAGTAATGATGATGATGATGGTAGTAGTAGTAGTAATGATGATGGTGGTAGTAGTAGTAATGATGATGGTAGTAGTAGTAGTAATGATGATGATGGTAGTAGTAGTAGTAATGATGATGATGGTAGTAGTAGTAATGATGATGGTAGTAGTAGTAGTAATGATGATGATGGTAGTAGTAGTAATGATGATGATGATGGTAGTAGTAGTAATGATGATGATGATAGTAGTAGTAGTAATGATGATGATGGTAGTAGTAGTAATGATGATGATGATGGTAGTAGTAGTAATGATGATGATGATGGTAGTAGTAATGATGATGGTGGTAGTAGTAGTAATGATGATGGTAGTAGTAGTAGTAATGATGACGGTAGTAGTAGTAGTAATGATGATGATGATAGTAGTAGTAGTAATGATGATGGTAGTAGTAATGATGATGATGGTAGTAGTAGTAATGATGATGGTAGTAGTAGTAGTAATGATGATGATGGTAGTAGTAGTAATGATGATGATGATGGTAGTAGTAGTAATGATGATGATGATAGTAGTCGTAGCAATGATGATGGTAGTAGTAGGAATGATGATGATGGTGGTAGTAGTAGTAATGATGATGATGGTAGTAGTAGTAATGATGATGATGGTGGTAGTAGTAGTAATGATGATGATGGTAGTAGTAGTAAATCAAATCAAATGTATTTATAAAGCCCCCCTTACATCAGCTGATGTCACAGAGTGCTGTACAGAAACCCAGCCTAAAACCCCAAACAGCAAGCAATGCAGGTGTAAAAGCACGGTGGCTAGGAAAAACTCCCTAGAAAGGCCATAACCTAGGAAGAAACCTAGAGAGGAATCAGGCTGTGAGGGGTGGCCAGTCCTCTTCTGGCTGTGCCTGGTGCAGATTATAACAGAACATGGACAAGATTTTAAAATGTTAATAAAACAGGCAGAACAGTTGAAACTGGAGAAGCAGCACGGCCAGGTGGACTCGGGACATCAAGGAGTCATCAGGCCAGGTAGGCCTTGAGGAATGGTCCTAATGCTCAGGTCCTCCAAGAGAGAGAGAGAAGAAGAAAGGAAAAAAATAAAAATAAGAAAGAGAGAGAGAGAGATAATTAGAGAGAGCATACTTAAATTCACACAGGACACCAGATAAGAGAAGAAATACTCCAGATATAACAGACGGACCCTAGCCCCCCGACACATAAACTACTGCAGCATAAATACTGGGGGCTGAGACAGGAGGGGTCGGGAGACACTGTGGCCCCATCCGACGATACCCCCGGACAGGGCCAACCAGGCACGATATAACCCCACCCACTCTGCCGAAGCACAGCCCCCACACCACTAGAGGGATATCTTCAACCACCAACTTACCATCCTGAGACAAGGCCGAGTATAGCCCACAAGATCTCCGCCACAACACCAGTAAGCCAGTGACTCAGCCCCTGTAATAGGGTTAGAGGCAGAGAATCCCAGTGGAGGGGAACCGGCCAGGCAAAGACAGCAAGGGTGGTTCGTTGCTCCAGTGCCTTTCCGTTCACCTTCACACTCCTGGGCTGGAGTAATATGATCACATTTTGGGGTTCTAGTCAAGATTCTAGCAGCCGTGTTTAGCACTAACTGAAGTGTATTTAGTGCTTTATCCGGGTAGCCGGAAAGTAAAGCATTGCAGTAGTCTAACCTAGAAGTTACAAACGCATGGATTAACTTTTCTGCATCATTTTTGGACAGAAAGTTTCTGATTTTTACAATGTTACGTAAATGGAAAAAAGCTGTCCTTGAAACAGTCTTGATATGTTAGTCAAAAGAGAGATCAGGGTCCAGAGTAGCGCGAGGTCCTTCACAGTTTTATTTGAGACGACTGTACAACCATCAAGATTAATTGTCAGATTCAACAGAAGATCTCTTTGTTTCTTGGGACCTAGAACTAGCATCTCTGTTTTGTCAGAGTTTAAAAGTAGAAAATGTTCCGCCATCCACTTCCTTATGTCTGAAACACAGGCTTCCAGGGAGGGCAATTTTGGGGCTTCACCATGTTTCATCGAAATGTACAGCTGTGTGTCATCCGCATAGCAGTGAAAGTTAACATTATGTTTCCGAATGACATCACCAAGTGGTAAAATATATAGTGAAAACAATAGTGGTCCCAAAACAGAGCCTTGAGGAACACCGAAATTTACAGTTGATTTGTCAGAGGACAAACCATCCACAGAGACAAACGGATATCTTTCCGACAGATAAGATTTAAACCAGGCCAGAACTTGTCCATGTAGACCAATTTGGGTTTCCAATCTCTCCAAAAGAATGTGGTGATCGATGGTATCAAAAGCAGCACTAAGGTCCACGAGGACAGTTGCAGAGCCTCGGTCTGACGCCATTAAAAGGTCATTTACCACCTTCACAAGTGCAGTCTCAGTGCTATGATGGGGTCTAAAACCAGACTGAAGCGTTTCGTATACATTGTTTGTCTTCAGGAAGGCAGTGAGTTGCTGCGCAACAGCTTTTTCTAAAACTTTTGAGAGGAATGGAAGATTCGATATAGGCCGATAGTTTTTTATATTGTCTGGGTCAAGGTTTGGCTTTTTTAAGAGAGGCTTTATTACTGCCACTTTTAGTGAGTTTGGTACACATCCGGTGGATAGAGAGCTGTTTATTATGTTCAACATAGGAGGGCCAAGCACAGGAAGCAGCTCTTTCAGTAGTTTAGTTGGAATAGGGTCCAGTATGCAGCTTGAAGGTTTAGAGGCCATGATTATTTTCATCAATGAGTCAAGAGATATGGTACTAAAAAACTTGAGTGTCTCTCTTGATTTTATGTCCTGGCAAAGTTGTGTGGACTCAGGACAACTGAGCTTTGGAGGAATACGCAGATTTAAAGAGGAGTCCGTAATTTGCTTTCTAATGATCATGATCTTTTCCTCAAAGAAGTTCATGAATGAATCACTGCTAAAGTGAAAGCCATCCTCTCTTGGGGAATGCTGCTTTTTAGTTAGCTTTGCGACAGTATCAAAAATAAATTTTCGAATATTCTTATTTTCCTCAATTAACTTGGAAAAATAGGATGATCGAGCAGCAGTGAGGGCTCTTCGATACTGCACGGTACTGTCTTTCCAAGCTAGTCGGAAGACTTCCAGTTTGGTGTGGCGCCATTTACGTTCCAATTTTCTGGAAGCTTGCTTCAGAGCTCGGGTATTTTCTGTATACCAGGGAGCTAGTTTTTTATGGCAAATGTTTTTTGTTTTTAAGGGTGCGACTGCATCTAGGGTATTGCGCAAGGTTACATTGAGTTCCTCAGTTAGGTGGTTAACTGATTTTTGTACTCTGACGTCCTTGGGTAGGTGGAAGGATTCTGGAAGGGCGTCTAGGAATCTTTGGGTTGTCTGAGAATTTATAGCACGACTTTTGATGATCCTTGGTTGGGGTCTGAGCAGATTATCTGTTGCGATTTCAAACGTAATAAAATGGTGGTCCGATAGTCCAGGATTATGAGGAAAAACATTAAGATCCACAACATTTATTCCACGGGACAAAACTAGGTCCAGAGTATGACTGTGGCAGTGAGTAGGTCCGGAGACATGTTGGACAAAACCGACAGAGTCGATGATGGCTCCAAAAGCCTTTTGGAGTGGGTCTGTGGACTTTTCCATGTGAATATTAAAGTAACCAAAAATTAGAATATTGTCTGCCATGACTACAAGGTCCGATAGGAATTCAGGAACTCAGTGAGAACGTTGTATATGGCCCAGGAGGCCTGTAAACAGTAGCTATAAAAAGTGATTGAGTAGGCTGCATAGATTTCATGACTAGAAGCTCAAAAGACGAAAAACGTTGTTTTTGTTTTTGTAAATAGAAATTTGCTATTGTAAATGTTAGCAACACCTCCGCCTTTGCGGGATGCTCGGGGGATGTGGTCACTAGTGTAACCAGGAGGTGAGGCCTCATTTAACACAATAAATTCATCAGGCTTAAGCCATGTTTCAGTCAGGCCAATCACATCAAGATTATGATCAGTGATTAGTTCATTGACTAGAACTGCCTTGGAAGTGAGGGATCTAACATTAAGTAGCCCCATTTTGAGATGTGAGGTATCACAATCTCTTTCAATAATGGCAGCAATGGAGGAGGTCTTTATTCTAGTGAGATTGCTAAGGCGACCACCACCATGTTTAGTTTTGCCCAACCTAGGTCGAGGCACAGACACAGTCTCAATAGAGATAGCTGAGCTGACTACACTAACTATGCTAGTGGCAGACTCCACTAAGCTGGCAGGCTGGCTAACAGCCTGCTGCCTGGCCTGCACCCTATCTCATTGTGAAGCTAGAGGAGTTAGAGCCCTGTCTATGTTCGTAGATAAGAGGAGAGCACCCCTCCAGCTAGGATGGAGTCCGTCACTCCTCAACAGGCCAGGCTTGGTCCTGTTTGTGGGTGAGTCCCAGAAAGAGGGCCAGTTATCTACAAAGTCTATCTTTTGTGTGGGGCAGAAAACAGTTTTCAACCAGCGATTGAGTTGTGAGACTCTGCTGTAGAGCTCATCACTCCCCCTAACTGGGAGGGGGCCAGAGACAATTACTCGATGCCGACACATCTTTCTAGCTGATTTACACACTGAAGCTATGTTGCGCTTTGGTGACCTCTGACTGTTTCATCCCTAACATCGTTGGTGCGGCGTGGATAACAATATCTCTATACTATCTACACTCGCCAGATTTATCTTTAGCCAGCACCATCTTCAGATTAGCCTTAATGTCGGTAGCCCTGCCCCCTGGTAAACAGTGTATGATCGCTGGATGATTCGTTTTAAGTCTAATACTGCGAGTAATGGAGTCGCCAATGACTAGAGTTTTCAATTTGTCAGAGCTAATGGTGGGAGGCCTCGGCATCTCAGACCCCGTAACGGGAGGAGTAGAGACCAGAGAAGGCTCGGCCTCTGACTCCGACCCGCTGCTTAATGGGGAAAACCGGTTGAAAGTTTCTGTCGGCTGAATGAGCGACACCGGTTGAGCATTCCTACAGCATTTCCTTCCAGAAGCCGTGAGAAAAGTGTCCGGCTGCGGGGACTGTGCGAGGGGATTTATACTACTATCTGTACTTACTGGAGGCACAGACGCTGTTTCATCCTTTCCTACACTTCAGTTATCCTTGCCTAACGATTGCGTCTGAAGCTGGGCTTGCAGCACAGCTATCCTCGCCTTAAGGCGACCGTTCTCCTGTATATTATGAGTACAGCGACTGCAAATAGAAGGCATCATGTTAGTGTTACTACTTAGCTTCGGTTGATGGAGGTCCTGATGGAACACGTCCAGATAAAGCGTCCGGGGTGACAAAGTTGAATGAAAAAATACAAATATTAACGGTAATTACAAAGTAAAAACCGTAAATCTGGCAGGGAGCAAAGTTAGGTTAGCAAAGTTAGGTAGTAGTAGTAATGATGATGGAAGTAGTAGTAATGATGACGGTAGTAGTAATGATGATGGTAGTAGTAGTAATGATGATGATGGTAGTAGTAGTAATGATGATGGTAGTAGTAGTAATGATGATGGTAGAAGTAGTAATGATGACGGTAGTAGTAATGATGATGGTAGTAGTAGTAATGATGATGATGGTAGTAGTAGTAATGATGATGGTAGTAGTAGTAATGATGATGATGGTAGTAGTAGTAGTAATGATGATGACGGTAGTAGTAGTAATGATGATGGTAGTAGTAGTAATGATGATGGTAGTAGTAATGATGATGATAGTAGTAGTAATGATGATGATAGTAGTAGTAATGATGATGATGGTAGTAGTAGTAGTGATGATGGTAGTAGTAGTAGTAATGATGATGGTAGTAGTAGTAATGATGATGGTAGTAGTAGTAATGATGATGATGGTAGTAGTAGTAATGATGATGATGATGGTAGTAGTAGTAGTAATGATGATGATGGTAGTAGTAGTAGTAATGATGATGGTAGTAGTAGTAATGATGATGATGGTAGTAGTAGTAATGATGATGATGGTAGTAGTAGTAGTAATGATGATGATGGTAGTAGTAGTAATGATGATGGGAGTAGTAGTAATGATGATGATGGTAGTAGTAGTAATGATGATGATGGTAGTAGTAGTAATGTTGATGATGGTAGTAGTAGTAGTAATGATGATGGTAGTAGTAGTAATGATGATGATGATGGTAGTAGTAGTAATGATGATGATGGTAGTAGTAGTAGTAATGATGATGATGGTAGTAGTAGTAGTAATGATGATGATGGTAGTAGTAGTAATGATGATGATGGTAGTAGTAGTAGTAATGATGATGATGGTAGTAGTAGTAGTAATGATGATGATGGTAGTAGTAGTAGTAATGATGATGATGGTAGTAGTAGTAGTAATGATGATGATGGTAGTAGTAGTAGTAATGATGATGATGGTAGTAGTAGTAATGATGATGATGGTAGTAGTAGTAATGATGATGATGGTAGTAGTAGTAATGATGATGATGGTAGTAGTAGTAATGATGATGATGGTAGTAGTAGTAATGTTGATGATGGTAGTAGTAGTAGTAATGATGATGGTAGTAGTAGTAATGATGATGATGGTAGTAGAAGTAGTAATGATGATGATGATGGTAGTAGTAGTAGTAATGATGATGATGGTGGTAGTAGTAGTAATGATGATGATGATGGTAGTAGTAGTAATGATGATGATGATGGTAGTAGTAGTAGTAATGATGATGATGATGGTAGTAGTAGTAATGATGATGATGGTAGTAGTTGTAATGATGATGATGGTAGTAGTAGTAGTAATGATGATGATGGTAGTTGTAGTACTGATGATGATGATGGTAGTAGTAGTAGTAATGATGATGATGGTAGTAGTAGTAGTAATGATGATGATGGTAGTAGTTGTAATGATGATGATGGTAGTAGTAGTAATGATGATGATGGTAGTAGTAGTAGTAATGATGATGATGGTAGTTGTAGTACTGATGACGATGATGGTAGTAGTAGTAGTAATGATGATGATGGTAATAGTAGTAGTAATGATGATGATGGTAGTAGTAGTATTGATGATGATGGTGGTAGTAGTAGTATTGATGATGATGGTAGCAGTAGTAATGATGGTGGTAGTAGTAGTAATGATGATGGTAGTAGTAGTAATGATGATGATGATGGTAGTAGTAGTAATGATGATGATGATGGTAGTAGTAGTATTGATGATGATGGTGGTAGTAGTAGTAATGATGATGATGGTAGCAGTAGTAATGATGGTGGTAGTAGTAGTAATGATGATGGTAGTAGAAGTAATGATGATGATGGTAGTAGTAATGATGATGGTAGCAGAAGTAATGATGATGGTAGTAGTAGTAATGATGATGATGATGGTAGTAGTAGTATTGATGATGATGGTGGTAGTAGTAGTAATGATGATGATGGTAGCAGTAGTAATGATGGTGGTAGTAGTAGTAATGATGATGGTAGTAGAAGTAATGATGATGATGGTAGTAGTAGTAATGATGATGGTAGTAGTAGTAGTAATGATGATGATGATGGTAGCAGTAGTAATAATGATGATAGTAGTAGTAGTAATGATATGGTGGTAGTAGTAATTAATGATGATGGTGGTATAGTAATGATGATGATGGTAGTTGTAGTACTGATGATGATGGTGGTAGTAGTAGTAATGATGATGATGGTAGTAGTAGTAATGATGATGATGGTAGTAGTAATATGATGATGGTAAGTACTGATGATGATGATGGTAGTAGTAGTAATGATGATGATGGTAGTAGTAGTAATGATGATGATGATGGTAGTAGTAGTAGTAATGATGATGATGGTAGTAGTAGTAATGATGATGATGGTAGTTGTAGTACTGATGATGATGATGGTAGTAGTAGTAATGATGATGATGGTAGTTGTAGTACTGATGATGATGGTGGTAGTAGTAGTAATGATGATGATGGTAGTAGTAGTAGTACTGATGATGATGGTGGTAGTAGTAGTAATGATGATGATGGTAGTAGTAGTAATGATGATGATGGTAGTAGTAGTAATGATGATGATGGTAGTAGTAGTAATGATGATGATGATGATGGTGATGATGATGGTAGTAGTAGTAATGATGATGGTAGTAGTAGTAATGATGATGATGATGGTAGTAGTAATGATGATGGTAGTAGTAGTAATGATGATGATGGTAGTAGTAGTAATGATGATGATGGTAGTTGTAGTACTGATGATGATGGTGGTAGTAGTAGTAATGATGATGATGGTAGTAGTAGTAGTAATGATGATGATGGTAGTAGTAGTAATGATGATGATGGTAGTTGTAGTACTGATGATGATGGTGGTAGTAGTAGTAATGATGATGATGGTAGTAGTAGTAATAATGATGATGATGGTAGTAGTAGTAATGATGATGATGGTAGTAGTAGTAATGATGATGATGATGGTAGTAGTAATGATGATGGTAGTAGTAGTAATGATGATGATGGTAGTAGTAGTAGTAATGATGATGATGGTAGTAGTAGTAATGATGATGATGATGGTAGTAGTAATGATGATGGTAGTAGTAGTAATGATGATGATGGTAGTAGTTGTAATGATGATGATGGTAGTAGTAGTAATGATGATGATGGTAGTAGTAGTAATGATGATGATGATGGTAGTAGTAATGATGATGGTAGTAGTAGTAATGATGATGATGGTAGTAGTAGTAGTAATGATGATGGTAGTAGTAGTAGTAATGATGATGATGGTAGTAGTAGTAATGATGATGATGATGGTGGTAGTAGTAATGATGATGATGGTAGTAGTAGTAATGATGATGGTGGTAGTAGTAGTAATGATGATGATGATGTTAGCAGTAGTAATGATGATGATGGTAGTAGTAGTAATGATGATGATGATGATGGTAGTAGTAGTAATGATGATGATGGTAGTAGTAGTAATGATGATGGTGGTAGTAGTAGTAATGATGATGGTAGTAGTAGTAGTAATGATGATGCTGGTGGTAGTAGTAGTAATGATGATGGTAGTAGTAGTAATGATGATGATGGTAGTAGTAGTAGTAATGATGATGATGATGGTAGTAGTAGTAGTAGTAATGATGATGATGATGGTGGTAGTAGTAGTAGTAAAATGATGGTGGTAGTAGCAGTAATGATGATGGTGGTAGTAGTAATGATGATGATGATGGTAGTAGTAGTAGTAATGATGATGATGATGGTAGTAGTAGTAGTAATGATGGTGATGGTGGTAGTAGTAGTAATGATGATGATGGTAGTAGTAGTAGTAATGATGATGATGGTAGTAGTAGTAGTAATGATGATGATGATGGTAGTAGTAGTAATGATGATGATGGTGGTAGTAGTAGTAATGATGATGATGGTAGTAGTAGTAATGATGATGATGGTAGTAGTAGTAGTAATGATGATGATGATGGTAGTAGTAATGATGATGATGGTAGTAGTAGTAATGATGATGATGATGGTGGTAGTAGTAGGAATGATGATGATGATGGTAGTAGTAGTAATGATGATGATGGTAGTAGTAGTAATGATGATGATGATGGTGGTAGTAGTAGGAATGATGATGATGATGGTAGTAGTAGTAATGATGATGATGGTAGTAGTAGTAGTAATGATGATGGTAGTAGTAGTAGTAGTAATGATGATGATGATGGTAGTAGTAGTAATGATGATGGTAGTAGTAGTAATGATGATGGTAGTAGTAGTAATGATGATGATGATGGTAGTAGTAGTAATGATGATGATGGTAGTAGTAGTAATGATGATGATGATGGTGGTAGTAGTAGGAATGATGATGATGATGGTAGTAGTAGTAATGATGATGATGGTAGTAGTAGTAATGATGATGATGGTAGTAGTAGTAGTAATGATGATGATGGTGGTAGTAGTAGTAATGATGATGGTGATGGTAGTAGTAATGATGATGATGGTAGTAGTAGTAATGATGATGATGAGGATGGTAGTACTAGTAATGATGATGATGATGGTAGTAGTAGTAGTAATGATGATGATGATGGTAGTAGTAGTAATGATGATGATGGTAGTAGTAGTAATGATGATGATGATGGTAGTAGTAGTAATGATGATGATGGTAGTAGTAGTAATGATGATGATAGTAGTAGTAGTAATGATGATGGTGGTAGTAGTAGTAATGATGATGATGGTAGTAGTAGTAATGATGATGATGGTGGTAGTAGTAATGATGATGATGGTGGTAGTAGTAATGATGATGGTAGTAGTAGTAATGATGATGATGGTGGTAGTAGTAGTAATGATGATGATGGTAGTAGTAGTAATGATGATGATGGTAGTAGTAGTAATGATGGTGATGGTGGTAGTAGTAGTAATGATGATGATGGTAGTAGTAGTAATGATGATGATGGTGGTAGTAGTAGTAATGATAATGATGATGATGGTAGTAGTAGTAGTAATGATGATGATGATGGTAGTAGTAGTAATGATGTTGATGGTAGTAGTAGTAATGATGATGATGGTAGTAGTAGTAATGATGTTGATGGTAGTAGTAGTAATGATGATGATGGTAGTAGTAGTAATGATGATGATGGTGGTAGTAGTAGTAATGATAATGATGATGATGGTAGTAGTAGTAATGATGATGATGATGATGATGGTAGTAGTAGTAGTAATGATGATGATGGTGGTAGTAGTAGTAATGATGATGATGATGATGGTAGTAGTAGTAATGATGATGATGATGATGGTAGTAGTAGTAATGATCATGATGATGATGGTAGTAGTAGTAGTAATGATGACCGTTAGTCGTACGTTCGATATACTTTCATTTTCCATGTTTAGCCATTTATATTTATTATATTATTGACTGTTACCATTTCATTTTATTTATTAGTGTTATTATTTACAATAATGTTATAGTATTATTCTCCACTATTTTATTACAATGTGTATTGTATACATTGCTGCTTTGCAATATTGACGCAATGTTTTTCATGCAAATAAAGCTGCTTGAATTTGAATTTGAGAGAGAGACAGAGACACAGAGACACAGAGAGACAGAGAGACAGGCACAGAGAGACAGGCACAGAGAGACAGAGAGAGAGACAGAGACACAGAGAGAGAGAGAGAGAGAGAGAGAGAGAGAGAGAGAGAGAGAGAGAGAGAGAGAGAGAGAGACAGAGGGGGAGGGGGGATAGGGGGGGAGAATCAGAACAACAAGCCTCATGACATCCCGTCAAGTCCCTTCACATTGAAAGGTTTTGTGCCCAGGCAGGCAGTTGTTCCATCAGGCCTGTGTTACTCTGTGTCCCAGGGCTGTGAGTGGTATATGTGCTGTGTGCCTGCCTCTCTCTCTGGGAGGAGGGAACACAGAGACAGAACAGAGGGTCAGGGGTCAGTGCATTAGAGGCTGGTATTCTGGTACTCTGATACACTTGGGTCATGTCAGAAGTTGCATTCTTTTCCATTTCTAGTGCATTACTTTTGATCAGATCCTTACGGGCCCAAGGCTAGACCTCTGGTAGTCAACAAAGCTGGCTAAAGTCTCCCTCTATTGGCACCCATGAATAAACAAACAATGACTTACATCTCCCAGATACATCAGATGAATAATTATTTGAGTAATTATACAATGAGGAAGGCTATCACCCTGCACTCTGGTACTCTTATTAAAGCCCTGGATGACCTCTAGTACTCTTATTGAAGCCATGGATGACCTCTGGTACTCTTATTGAAGCCCTGGATGACCTCTGGTACTCTTATTGAAGCCCTGGATGAACTCTGGTACTCTTATTGAAGCCCTGGATGACCTCTGGTACTCTTATTGAAGCCCTTAATGACCTCTGGTACTCTTATTGTAGCCCTGGATGACCTCTGGTACTCTTATTGAAGCACTTAATGACCTCTGGCACTCTTATTGAAGCCCTGGATGACTTCTGGTACTCTTTTTGAAGCCCTGGATGAACTCTGGTACTCTTATTGTAGCCCTGGATGACCTCTGGTACTCTTATTGAAGCCCTTAATGACCTCTGGCACTCTTATTGAAGCCCTGGATGACCTCTGGTACTCTTATTGAAGCCCTGGATGACCTCTGGTACTCTTGTTGTAGCCCTGGATGACCTCTGGTACTCTTATTGAAGCCCTGGATGACCACTGGCCCATACTGCTCTTCTCTCCTCATGACTGCTTTGTTCTAGATACGGCCCATACTGCTCTTCTCTCCTGATGACTGCTTTGTTCTAGATACGGCCCATACTGCTCTTCTCTCCTGATGACTGCTTTGTTCTAGATACGGCCCATTCTGCTCTTCTCTAATCAAGACTGCTTTGTTCTATATACGGCCCATACTGCACTTCTCTAATCATGACTGCTTTGTTCTACATACGGCCCATTCTTGCACTTCTCTAATCACTGCTTTGTTCTATCCATGCATACTCTCTGGGGGTGAAAATACATCACTATTGTCACGAACCGGCTCAGAGCTCGTAACAAAAAGGGAGACAACGTGGAGTTAGGGAACAAAATATCATATTTATTAACTAAAGTCAAAGAAAACAACCAAAACAGCCACAAAACTGGCACAACCAAAATCCATAAAGGTGTCTGCCTGGCGAGAGTCTTCTAATGACTGGAGAAGAGTTCCACTTATCCTGGGACAACCCCCCAGCCCAGGTGTTTCCCATGTCACTGACGACCCTCCGACTCCGCCCACCGGCATCCTAACAAGGAAACAAGAACAAAGAGAGAATACCAACAGACAGAGTGGGAGGGTCGTCACACCCCCCATAAAACCGAGGGACCAACAAGGACCCCGGAACACCATACCGATCCACACATAACCTGGCCCAGCGTCCAAGTCCCCAAATTGATGAGGGGGCCATGTGCCCACATCTCCACCTGCCCCAGCCAACCTTGTCCTCCCCAGACCTTAGCAACCTTTTAGAAGAAAGGACAAACGAGACCAGATGGGAACAGACAGGAGCGACAGAACAGGACAACATCGAACACAAAACAACCATGGTCAGTTCCGTGGACATTCAGGAACATGGCGACGAGAAAGTGCGTCAGCAACGACATTATCAGTTCCTCGAATGTGCCGCACATCAAGATGGAATGCTTGTAAAAATAAACACCATCTCATTATCCTCTGATTAGGACACATCATGGACCTCAAAAAGGTGAGAGGGTTATGGTCGGTGTAGACCACAATAGGTACTACTCCCGACCCGACATAGACCTCGAAGTGTTGTAGCGCCCATATGAGCGCTAATGCCTCTTTTTCAATGACCGAGTAGTTCAACTGATTTCCTGGAAAAATTTCCTGGAAAAATAACTTACAGGCCTCTCAACACCAGACACATCTGTTTGCAGCAAAACTGCACCTGCCCCCACATGACTAGCATCCACCTGTAAGTCAAATGCCATATCCATTAAAGGAGCAGCTAGCACCGGAGTTGAGGTAAGCAACCGCTTTACATCTTCAAAAGCCTGTTGACAACGAGAAGACCATACATAAATAGCCTTAGCTTTCAACAAATCTGTCAAGGGAGCGACCACAGTAGAGAAGTTCCTACAAAAACTACGGTAATAACCAACCATTCCCAAGAAACGCATCAGTTCCTTTTTAGTAGTTGGGGTTGGAAAAGCATCAATAGCTATCACCTTAGCCCGAACAGGACGCACCTCACCCTGCCCAACCACCTTTCCAAGGTATGTAACGGTCGCCTGAGCAAACTCACATTTAGCCAGATTGATCGTGAGGCGACCCTCAGCTAGGCGTTCAAACAAGGCTTGAATACGGGACAGATGTTCCTCCCAAGTATCTGCATAAATCACTACATCGTCCAGGTAAACAGCGCACCCGGCCAGCCCGGAGACAACCCTGTTCATAAGTCGCTGAAAAGTGGCAGGTGCATTACGCAGGCCGAAACTCATAACCGAATACGAGTACAGACCAGAGGGCGTAATAAAAGCAGAGATTTCACGTGCCCTACTCGTCAGTGGCACCTGCCAATAGCCCTTCAACAGGTCAAACTTGCTCACAAACTTAGCTGCGCCGACTTGATCAACGCAGTCTTCCATCCGAGGAAGCGGAAATGAATCTGGCTTAGTGACACTGTTTACCTTACGGTAATCTGTACAAAATCGGTTTGTCCCATCCGGTTTACTGACCAAGATACAGGGAGAAGCCCAACTAGAGAAAGAAGGCTCTGCTATCTCACTCTCCAGCATGTACTGGACCTCAGCATCTAGACAACGCAGTTTCTCTGAAGAAACTCTGTAGAACCGCTGACGAATGGGGTCAGCATCTCCAACGTCAATATCGTGCTCTATTAAATTTGTATGCGTGTAGGTGTATCAGAAAACAACCCTGGAAATCTCAGAATCAGACCAACCATCTCTTTCCGCCCATCAACAGGTAGATGAGCGAGAAGGCTGTCCAAATTATTCAGCGTCTCTGAATTTTTCAATCTACCCTGCAGTATGCAATCGTCGGGACCAGGAACATCTTCCTCCTCATGCATGGACCTAGCATGACAAGAACCCAGCGAAATAACGGTATCAACCAAAAGAACAGGTTTACCGTCCTCTGTAGATTCCAACTGTTCAGCATCAGACAAGCGTATATAATAGGGTTTTAACAAATTTACATGGCACAGTTGGTGTGCTTTTCTCCGTTCTGGAGTGGCAACTAAATAGTTTTGCTCAGTGCACTGGCGCACCACCGTATATGGACCTTGAAACTTGGCTTGAAATGGAGAACCAACAATTGGCAGCAGAGCAAGAACCTGGTCACCTGGACTAAATTGACGTGGCTCAGTTCTCCGATCAAATATGCCCTTCATCCTCTCCTGTGAGGATGATAGCTTCTCTTTAGCCATTTCACCTGCAGCGTACAAACGTCGCCGGAAATCACACACATAAGATAATAGGGACTGAGGAGCCTCGGGAGACTTCCAGTCATCCTGGAGAACAGATAGAATTCCACGCACCTTATGTCCAAACACAAGGTCATTTGGACTGAACCCCATGCTCTCCTGTGAAACCTCCCTAGCGGCTAACAGTAACCAAGGCTACCCCTCCTCCCAATCCTTATCCATTTCAGTACAATAAGCTCTCAACAAAGACTTAAGTGTTTGATGGAAACGTTCCAACGATCCTTGACTTTGCGCGTGATAGGCGCTAGACAAATTGTGTTTAATATGGAGCTGTTGGAGAACCTGACCAAACAGATTAGAGGTGAAATTAGATCCTTGATCGCTCTGAATGACCTTTGGGACTCCAAACAGTGAGAAAAACTGAGTCAAAGCTTTTAGCACAGACTTAGTCGTGATAGACCGGAGAGGATAGGCAGCAGGAAATCTAGTGGTCTGACACATCACAGTGAACAGGTAACTACTACCCTTTTTAGAACGAGGCAGAGGACCAACACAGTCAATAATCAGATACTCAAATGGTTGGCTGAGGATAGGAATAGGAAACAGTGGTACCGGCTTAATAAGCTTGATTAGGTTTACCAGTTAACTGACAGGTGTGACAAGTTTTGATAAACTCAGAAACATCTCCCTTTAACCTAGGCCAAAAGAAATGTCTTAATATGCGATTGTAGGTTTTCCTCACACCCATATGTCCAGCAACATCATTGTGGGAAGATGTCAACACCAACTCACAAAGCTTAACTGGTACAACAACCTGACTAATCGCCTCCCCCAGAAAACAACTACCATGAGATATCCACTTTCTCATCAGGACATCCTCTTGGAGAAAATAGCCATGGGCTACATTTCGCAACTGTTCCACAGGCACAATTTGGTCACGCAATGCTTCTAATGTGGGGTCAGCCTGTTGCTCCTTGATTAGATCAGAGCGGGTACAGATAACGGGATAACAGGGAAAGTAGTAACAGATTTCTTTGTGGCCATCTCGTTGCTTGGCGCAGTGACGAGGTCGCCACTGCTCATAGAACGCGTAACTGCGACGCAGAGAACACCTCTGGGAAACTCTGCGCACTCTCATCTGGAATCTCTAAAAATGACGGCTTAGCAGAAACCACTAGAGATGGAAACACGACAGGCCATACACGCTCACCAGCCAAGTTATTCCCAAGGATAACGTCGATACCCTCAATAGGCAACGAAGGACGCACCCCCACAACAACCTCACCTTTCACCAGTCCACAATCCAACCTCAGTTTATGCAATGGAACTGACAGAGTGTTCAATCCTATTCCCCTAATTAGAACACTATTCCCAGAATCAGTCTCAGCAGAGAAGGGTAACAGACTCCAACACAAACGATTCCGAGGCACCTGTGTCTCTCAGGATAGTCACTGGTACTTGGTCTTTACTTCCTAACATAGACACAAAACCCTCCGTAACGAAAGGTAAATAATCTGGGTCAATATGGCCTTTCATATGCCCCAGGGCATGAGAGAATGTGTCAGGAGTGAACTGATGTGGAACAGGCGCAGCTAACGCCGTGAGGCTTAGATTTCATGTAAGCACAAGCACTGAATTTACCCTAGACCTGAGAACCGGACATTCGTTTTCCAATGACCCGAACCTTGACAGTAATGACACTCTTGACCAAAGTCAGCTTTACCACGGGAATCAGGCTCAACCCTGTTTGACTGAAACTCTGCCCGTGAACCAAAGTATCTCGGTGAGCGAGGCCCAAATCTTTCGAACGTCCCCACTCCCTCCAAATACGGGCTCTGCAAAGACACTTTTGTGAGTCAAAACATACTCGTCTGCCAAAACTGCAGCTTCAGCGACAGTCTTTACTTTTCGTTCGTTAATGTACGTGGCTATATGGTCAGGATTGTGTCCTTAAATTGCTCTAGCATAATCAGATCACACAGCCCTTGGAAAGTCATAACTGCAGAAGCAGAACACCAGTGATTAAACTGTGAAGATAACTCTCGCGCAAACTCAACATGAGTCTGTTTATTATCCCTTTTTAAAGTTCTAAATCGCTGGCGGTAAGCCTCAGGGACCAATTCATAAATCTGTAACACAGAAGATTTAACCCTATCATAAATGACACTATCGGCTACACTAAGAGCTGAATATGCTTCCTGTGCTTTACCAGTTAACACACACTGCAACATCAAAGTGCGGTCAGAATCAGGCCAACTCCTAGCGTCAGCAACCCGCTCAAACAACGAAAAGAATGTCTCAGGATCCTTCTCATTAAATTTAGGCAACAACCGTAAGTTCCCAACGATATCAAATGTGTCTGGGGCATGACTAAAAGAGAAACGACCCCTAGGTAAATCTGGGTCACCTTCCCAGAGTAAACTCTCTCCTGAGAGCTTTCCTTCCCTAACCAGCTCTAGCCGCTCTTGTTGTAGCTTGATTTTTGCACGCTCCAAATCATGTTTAAATTCCAACTTTACACGGTCATGCTCTAACTGTAACAGAAGCAGTTCTTTCTGCTGTTCAAAAAGAAGACTACTAGGACTAAAAGACGGAGCGACCATTGTTACGTTATGGGGAGACTGCGAGTACTCAGCAGAGGCTACCCCAGTGGTAACTTCAAGAATACCACTCTCCATCAGATTAGCCTTCAATATTAACCTGATGGAATTCTTTAGACGTTTCTCACTAATTTCAACCTTATAGTGTTCAGCAATCTTCAACAGCTGTTCTTTGGTACATACTTCTAACAGTTCCTCTGATGGGAAGCGAATGAATTCATCTACATTAGATGCCATAGTAAGAAGTAAATACCAAAAAAAAAAAAAATATTGCTCTTTCCCTCTGCTGAACACCAGACCGGACCACAAGAAGTGACAATCACACTGAGCACCACAAAAGAGAGATGAGATAACATATGGAGCTTCCCCAAAATCTACAATAACTCAACCCTAGTCTTCGTGCAGATTTGCGGTGGGTAATTACGCACTATAGCCCGCTGGCAAGGAAAAAAAACTACCAGCAAGCTGGCAGATCCCCCAAGCCACGGATGTGCCCGAGACAACTGCTCAGTCCACAGACACCACACAAAAATAACAAACATTAACCATGCCCAACATATTCCAAAATGAAACACATCGCTAAGCCTATCAGGGAAAAGAAAGGCTATAGCTCCGGGTAGTAAGTGTCACTACCCTACCTAAATCTCCCACTGAGGTACACAGCAGATTGTACTCACCTCCTCGGACCGATGTCCCAACAGCGAGTAGAGAAAATGTTTCCAGCCTGGGCAGGCCCTGAAAACAAACCAATGTACTCTCACCACAAACCAAACAACGGCAACCAATACTGGGCAAGAAAATATGCCAACAAAACACCTACAGAATTTAACTCCACGTTTTCTCCCAAACACAACAAGTTCAAAAATCCCGGACGAGCTCCCACTTGTCACGAACCGGCTCAGAGCTCGTAACAAAAAGGGAGACAACGTGGAGTTAGGGAACAAAATATCATATTTATTAACTAAAGTCAAAGAAAACAACCAAAACAGCCACAAAACTGGCACAACCAAAATCCATAAAGGTGTCTGCCTGGCGAGAGTCTTCTAATGACTGGAGAAGAGTTCCACTTATCCTGGGACAACCCCCCAGCCCAGGTGTTTCCCATGTCACTGACGACCCTCCCGACTCCGCCCACCGGCATCCTAACAAGGAAACAAGAACAAAGAGAGAATACCAACAGACAGAGTGGGAGGGTCGTCACACTATAAGAAAGATATGACGGAGGAACAGTACGCCATTACTGTTTTTTCAAGCTTCCTCAGTGTCTCATTTTACTCAGTTTCCCCACCAGTATTAAATCCTCTTAAATCTAATTTTCTTCAATTTTCGCATAAAATGACATACCCAAATCTAACTGCCTGTAGCTCAGGACCTGAAGCAAGGATATGCGTATTCTTGGTACCATTTGAAAGGAAACACTTTGAAGTTTGTGAAAATGTGAAAGGAATGTAGGAGAATATAACACATTAGATCTGGTAGAAGATAATACAAAGAAAAAACATGCGTTGCTTTGTATTTGTTTTGTACTGTCATCTTTGAAATGCAAGAGAAAGGGCATAATGTATTATTCCAGCCCAGGCGCAATTTAGATTTTGGCCACTGGATGGCAGCACTGTATGTGCAAAGGCTTAGACTGATCCAATAAAACATTGCGTTTCTGTTAAAAATGTTGTATCAAGACTGCCCAAATGTACCTAATTAGTTTATTAATAACTTTTCAAGTACATAACTTTGCACTCTCCTCAAACAATAGCATGGTATTCTTTCACTGTAATAGCTACTGTACATTGAACAGTGCAGTTAGATTAACAAACGTTTAAGCTTTCTGACAATATCAGATATGTCTATGACCTGGGAAATGTTCTTGTTACATACAACCTCATGCTAATCGCATTAGCCTACGTTAGCTCAACCGTCCCGTGTGGGACCCACCGATCCTGTAATGAATAGAGACATTTAGATGGTTTAAATGAGTCAGTCTCCCCACCAGTATTAATGAATAGAGACGTTTAGATGGTTTAAATGAGTCAGGGTATTTAGTTCAGTTACCTTCGCTTTCTTGGATACAGGCAAGCCAGTAGGGACAAAATACTGGGATAAGGAGAGATTGATACTGTATCCGTCAACACTCCAGCCAGTGGGTCTGCACGTGCTCTGAGGACCTGGATAGGTATGCCGTCTGTGCTATCAGCCTTGCGGGGGTTAACACACTTAAAGAGTTTTTTCTTAAGACTTGATTTATTAAAGTCTCCAGATACAATAAATGTGGCCTCGTGTCGTCAGCAAACTTAATGATGTTAATAAGGGTGTTGCGGTCATGCACGGCCACTGAATCATGGGTGAACAGGGGGTACAGAAGTGGACTAAGCACGTACCCCTTAGGGGCGCCTACCCTCACCACACGGGGGCGGATCCAGTTGCAGAGGGAGGTCCCAGGGTCCTGAGCTTAGTGATGGGCTTGGAAGGCACCACAGTGTTGAACGCAGAGCTATAGTCAATGAACAGCATTCTCACATAGGTATTCCTCTTGTCCAAATGGGATAGGGCAGTGTGGAGTGCAAGAGATATTGAGTCATCTCTGGATCTGTTGGGGCGGAATGTGAATTGTAGTGGGTCCGGTGTGTCTGGGATGATGGTGTTGATGTGAGCTATGACCAGCCTTTCAAAGCATTTCATATCAGATGTGAGTGCTATGGTGTGATGGTCATATAGACAGGTTACGTTGGCGTTCTTGGGCACAGGGACTATGGTGGTCTGTTTGAAATATATTGGTATTATAGAGAGGTTGAAAATGTCAGTGAAGATACTTTACAGCTGGTTATCGCTTGCTCGTAGTATTTAAAAGCAGCAGTTCTAGCCTTTAGCTCAGTTCGGACATTGCCTGTAATCCATGGTATCTTGTTGGGATATGTACGTATGGACACTGTGGGGAGGACGTCGTCGATGCACTTTTGATTAAAGCCGGTAAATAATGTGGTGTACTTCTCAATGCCATCGGATGAGTCCCGGAACATAGTCCAGTCTGTGCTAACGAAACAATCCTGTAGCTTAGCTTAGCACCCGCTTCATCAGACCACTTCCGTATTGTGTGCGTCACTGGTACTTCCCGCTTTAGTTTTTTCTTGTGAGCAGGAATCAGGAGGATAGAGTTATGGTCAGATTTGCCAAATGGAGGCCGAGAGGGAACCTTTTATGCATTTATGTTTTCTCAAGATCAAGAGTTCTCTCGCCTCTAGTTGCACAGGTGACATGCTGGTAAAAATGAGATAAAATGGATTTCAGTTTCCCTGCATTAAAATCACCGGCCACTAGAAGCACTGCCTCTGGATGTGCAATTTCTTGTTTGATTATGGCCCTATACAGCTCGTTGAGTGCAGTCTTAGTGCCAGCTTCAGTTTATGGTGGTAAATTGACAGCTACGAACAAAATATACTGTAGATGAAAACTCTCTTGGCAAATGGTATGGTCTACAGCTAATAATGAGGAATTCTAACTCAGGCGAGCAAAAACTTGAGACTTTCCTTAAGATTAGAGATCACCTATCAGCTGTTGTTAACAAAGAGACACACCTGCCTCCTTGATGACAAAACATTATGTACATTTTTTTTTACGATTTAATAAGCATAATATTCAGGAGCCCATAAAACGGGTGCTATCCAGCGTCATCTTTCACGTTCCCATCAGCCATCACTATATTCATGTATTCCACCTCCTCCTCAGAGGGAAAAGGACACGTCCTTAATCTACTGTTGACTATGTGTCAGTTCTGCTCACTGACTCAGAGAAGTTGGTGCTCTGGGGATGTTTGTGTGTGACAGCCGGCTGGGTTGAAATATACTTGCCAGTGTGAGACCTAATAAACTTCAATTGGTCAAAATATTCTTATTTTTATGGCTTCCGTGGCACCAAATCAAAATGAATCATGTATTTCTGCTCTCTCAGACTGAATACTGTCAGCTGACTGGCTTTTAGGAAAGAAACTCCCTTGGCAATAATAAGCATTTCAAAATAATTCTGATGAGCCTCACTCCCAGCATGTTTCTCTGTCAGATTAGAGATGGAAAGAAAGAGGACACAGATGAACAATGGGGGAGCTGAAGCAGAGATAGAAAGAGAGAAGGGATAGAGTGAGAGAGAGAGAGTGGGATAGAAAGAGGGAGAGAGAGGGAGAGAGAGGGGGGGCTGTCTGTCTCCTCAGAAACAGGTACATTTACTGTAGCCTAATTTACATCTGTATGAGAAACGACAGGATGGGATGGAGGGAGGTGGAGAGGAAGGGGGCAGGATGAGAGCACAAGGGTGTGATTCTGTCCCTGCTCTCACTCACTGAATTCAATTCAAATGGCTTTATAGTCAAGGGAAACATACAGTGGCTTGCAAACTATACAGCAACCTCTGCATTTTTCCTATTTTATTGCCTTAAAACCTGAAATATTTTTGGGGTGGGTTTGTATCATTTGATTTACAACATGCCTACCACTTAGAAGATGCAAAATAAGTTTTATTGTGAAACAAACAAGATATAACATTTAAAAAACTGAAAACTTGAGCGTGCATAACTTCACCCCCCCAAAGTCAACACTTTGTAGAGCCACCTTGTGCAGCAGTTACTGCTGCAAGTCTCTTGGGGTATGTCTCTATAAGCTTGGTACATCTAGCCGCTGGGATGTTTGCCCATACTTCAAGGCAAAACTGCTCCAGCTCCTTCAAGTTGGATGGGTTCCTCTGATGTACAGCAGTCTTTAAGTCATACCACAGATTCTCAATTGGATTGAGGTCTGGGCTTTGACTAGGCCATTCCAAGACATTTAAATGTTTCCCCTTAAACCACTCGAGTGTTGCTTTAGCAGTATGCTTAGGGTCATTGTCCTGCTGGAATGTGAACCTCCATCCCAGTCTCAAATCTCTGGAAGACAAACAGGTTTCCCTCAAGAATTTCCCTGTATTTAGCACCATCCATCATTCCTTCAATTCTGACCAGTTTCCCAGTCCCTGCCGATGGAAAAACATCTCCACAGCATGATGCTGCCACCACCATGATTCACTGTGGGGATGGTGTTCTCGGGGTGATGAGAGGTGTTGGGTTTGCGCCAGACATAGCGTTTTCCTTGATTGCCAAAAAGCTACATTTTAGTCTCATCTGACCAGAGTACCTTCTTCCATGTGTTTGGAGAGTCTCCCACATGACTTTTGTGTTGCTTATTCTTTCTTAAAGCAATGGCTTTTTTCTGGCCACTCTTCCTTAAAACCTAGCTCTGTGGAGTGTACGGCTTAAAATTGTCAAATGGATAGATACTCCGCAGTGGAGCTTTGCAGCTCCTTCAGGGTTATCTTTGGTCTCTTTGTTAGGATTAATGCCCTCCTTGCCTGGTCTGTGAGTTTGGTGGGCGGCGCTCTCAGGGCAGGTTTGTTGTGGTGCCATATTCTTTAAATTCTTTTATAATGGATTTAATGGTGCTCCGTGGGATGTTCAAAGTTTTGGATATGTTTTTATATGATTATATTTTTTTATAACCCAACCCTGATCTGTACTTCTCCAGAACTTTGTCCCTGACCAGTTTGGAGAGCTCCTTGGTCTTCATAGTGCCCCTTGCTTAGTTGCTGACTCTGGGTCCTTTCAGAACAGGTGTATATATACTCAGATCATGTGACACTTAGATTCCACACAGGTGGACTTCATTTAACAAATTAAGTGACTTCTGAAGGTAATTGGTTGCACCAGATCTTATTTAGGGGCTGAGGGGGTGAATACATATGCACGCACCATTTTTCCTTCTTACATTCTTTTTAATTTTTTGAAACAAGTTCTTTCTTTTCATTTTGTGTCCAATACATAAAATCCAAATAAAAATCAATTTAAATTACAGGTTGTAATGCAACAAATTAGGAAAAACGCCAAGGGGATGAATACTTTTGCAAGGCACTGTATGTTTAAATTGCCAAAGCAAGTGAAATAGATAATAAACAAATGGGAAATAAACAATAAAAAATTAACAGTAAACATTACACACACAGTTTCAAAAGAATAGAGACATTTCAAATGTCATATTATGGCTATGTACAGTGTTATAACAATATGCAAATAGTTAAAGTACAAAAATTATAAATAAATCAACATACAGTAGGGACAAAAAGTATTTAGTCAGCCACCAATTGTGCAAGAGAGGCCTGTAATTGTCATCATAGGTACACTTCAACTATGACAGACAAAATGAGGAAAAAAAATCCAGAAAATCACATTGTAGGATTTTTTATGAATTTATTTGCAAATTATGGTGGAAAATAAGTATTTGGTCACATACAAACAAGCAAGATTTCTGGCCCTCACAGACCTGTAACTTCTTCTTTAAGAGGCTCCTCTGTTCTCCACTCATTACCTGTATTAATGGCACCTGTTTGAACTTGTTATCAGTATAAAAGACACCTGTCCACAACCTCAAACAGTCACACTCCAAACTCCACTATGGCCAAGACCAAAGAGCTGTCAAAGGACACCAGAAACAAAATTGTAGACCTGCACCAGGTTGGGAAGACTAAATCTGCAATAGGTAAGCAGCTTGGTTTGAAGAAATCAACTGTGGGAGCAATTATTAGGAAATGGAAGACATACAAGACCACTGATAATCTTCCTCGATCTGGGGCTCCACGCAAGATCTCACCCCGTGGGGTCAAAATGATCAAAAATCCCAGAACCACACGGGGGGACCTAGTGAATGACCTGCGGAGAGCTGGGACCAAAGTAACAAAGCCTACCATCAGTAACACACTACGCCGCCAGGGACTCAAATCCTGCAGTGCCAGACGTGTCCCCCTGCTTAAGCCAGTACATGTTCAGGCCCGTCTGAAGTTTGCTAGAGAGCATTTGGATGATCCAGATGAGGATTGGGAGAATGTCACAAATGAAACCAAAATAGAACTTTTTGGTAAAAACTCAACTCGTCGTGTTTGGAGGACAAAGAATGCTGAGTTGCATCCAAAGAACACCATACCTACTGTGAAGCATGGGGGTGGAAACATCATGCTTTGGGGCTGTTTTTCTGCAAAGGGACCAGGACGACTGATCCGTGTAAAGGAAAGAATGAATGGGGCCATGTATCGTGAGATTTTGAGTGAAAACCTCCTTCCATCAGCAAGGGCATTGAAGATGAAACGTGGCTGGGTCTTTCAGCATGACAATGATCCCAAACACACCGCCTCGGCAACGAAGGAGTGGCTTCAGAAGAAGCATTTCAAGGTCCTGGAGTGGCCTAGCCAGTCTCCAGATCTCAACCCCATAGAAAATCTTTGGAGGGAGTTGAAAGTCCGTGTTGCCCAGCGACAGCCCCAAAACATCACTGCTCTAAAGGAGATCTGCATGGAGGAATGGGCCAAAATACCAGCAACAGTGTGTGAAAATCTTGTGAAGACTTACAGAAAACATTTGACCTTGAACATTTGTCATTGCCAACAAAGGGTATATAACAAAGTATTGAGATAAACTTTTGTTATTGACCAAATACTTATTTTCCACCATAATTTGCAAATAAATTCATAAAAAATCCTACAATGTGATTTTCTGGATTTTTTTTCCTCATTTTGTCTGTCATAGTTGAAGTGTACCTATGATGAAAATTACAGGCCTCTCTCATCTTTTTAAGTGAGAGAACTTGCACAATTGGTGGCTGACTAAATACTTTTTCCCCCCACTGTATATGTGTTGTATTTAAAATGGTGTTTGTTCTTCTTGTAGCAACAGGTCACACATCTTGCTGCTGTTATAGCACACTTTCATTTCATCCAATAGATATGGTCACGCCTGCTCCCGCTCCACCTCCCTGACGTCAGCCGGATCGTCTGGTTTTTACGCCAAGCCGGCTTGTCCAGCGCCCGTGCCTCGGCCGGCCCGTCATGCTCGCCCAGGTGAAATTCCAGGTGGCGCCCCTTAAGGGAGGAGGGTACTGTCAAAGGCGCCAGGCGTCCCATCATTACGCACTGCTGCCACCATCAGTACGCACACCTGCATTCCCCCTTCACAGGCATAAGAGATTATTGGACTGACCTGGACTCAATCACCTGTGTCATTACCACCCCTATATCTGTCTGTTCCCTGCTCCAGGATTAATGTCCTGTTTGATGTTCTATATTAAGTGCTCTAATCCTTGTATCTGATTTTCTTCTCCAGCGTCGGTCCTTACAGATATGGGAGTTTATCAAAATTGGATTTATTTTCAAGGGAAATATGTGTCTCTAATATGGTCATAGATTAGGAAGGTCAATTTCCACCTTATTTTGTGGGCAGTGTGCACATAGTTTGTTATCTCTTGAGAGCCACGTCAGCCTACGGCGGCCTCTCTCAATAGCAAGGCCATGCTCACTGAATCTGTACATAGTCAAAGCTTTTGGGTCAGTCACAGTGGTCAGGTATTTAGTGTCAAATAGCATTCCAGTTTAATCCGTTTTTTAAAATCTTTTTGTTTTCTCAATATTTGGTTGGGTCTAATTGTGTTGCTGTCCTGGGGCTCTGTGGGGTCTGTTTGTGTTTGTGAACAGAGCACCAGGACCGGCTTGCTTAGGGGACTCTTCTCCAGGTTCATCTCTCTGTAGGTGAGGACTCTGTGGGGTCTGTCTGTGTTTGTGAACAGAGCCCCAAGACCAGCTTGCTTAGGGGACTCTTCTCCAGGTTAATCTCTCTGTAGGTAAGGACTCTGTGGGGTCTGCTTGTGTACAGAACCCCAGGACCAGCTTGCTTAGGGGACTCTTCTCCAGGTTCATCTCTCTGTAGGTGAGGACTCTGTGGGGTCTGTTTGTGTACAGAGCCTCAGGACCAGCTTGCTTAGGGGACTCTTCTCCAGGTTAATCTCTCTGTAGGTGCTGGCTTTGTTATGGGAATAGCTTCATTTTAGGTGGTTGTGGAATTTAACGTCTCCTTTCTCAGCATTATTTTGTATTTTATGTTGTACAGGGATGATGTTTTTGCAAAGTGTCAATTTGGTGTTTGTCCCATTTTGTGAATTCTTGGTTGGTGATTGGACCCCAGACTTCTCAATCATAAAGGACAACGGGTTCTATAACTGATTCAAGTATTTTCAGACAGATTCTAATTGGGATGTTGAATTTTATGTTCCTTTCTATGGCGTTGAAGGCCCTACTTGCCTTGTCTCTCAGATCGATCACAGCTTTGTGGAAGTTACCTGTGGTGCTGATGTTTAGGCCGAGGTCGGTCTAGTTTTTTGTGTGCTCTAGGGCGTCAGCTTCTAGATGGAATTGTTATTTGTGGTCCTGGCAACTGGACCTTTCTTTGGAACACCATTATTATAGTGCCTCTGGATTGTGGAGCTTATCTTTGTACTTATTCCATGTAGTGTTATTTTTAGTATCCAAGGGGTACTGTACTGTGATGACATCTGCACAGGGATAATCCATGGAGCAGGGGGCTTCCAAGGCTTCTGCATTTGGGTGGGGGAGACTGTGAAACTCTGCTGCCATTGTTGGGCTCAAGAGTTATCACACATCTCACTTCACACTTCAGTGCTAATTCAAGTTTCAGCCAGGTCTGTTCTGTCCTTGCAGCTTGGTAGCTTAGTATCGTTATTTGCTGAACTTTATATAACAAAATTACCAAGCGATTACTGTCTTTTACTTTGTGGCTTCAGTAGTAACTTCAGACTAAACATTCCTCACTCATTTTTGGGTTGGATGGTATTTCCAGGTGTCTGCTGTGTTTCTTCGGCAGGTTTTGGTTTGTTAGGAGTGTTTTTTTGGTATTCATTGGTAGTAATAATCCATTCAGTTAATTTAGTCCAAAATCAAGGTTGTAGGCATTTAGATTTTTGAAGGTTTTTTGAAAGTTTCTCATAAGGTCCTGAAATGGTGTGAGGGGCATAGGCAGGCAGGGTATAACCTATTTTTACAGTAGCATTGTATTAGATACCTCCCTTATCTTACTCGACTGAAGAAATACAGTAGAATTAGGTTATCGGGATCTTCTGACTGACGTTATCTGTTTCCTCAGCCTAAAAAACACAACAAAGTTTTTTCCAAAATAGTTTTTACAAAAACAGTTTTTTTTGTATTTTTGTTTTAAAAACTGTTGTTTTAAAGCTAGAAAATAAGTATTCCCAAAACAACAGAGATGTTATTTTTCCAAAACAGCAATGATATTCATGACTAGTGGAACTCTGACATAAAACTGAATCTCTTTCAACAGCCCGACTCATCATGACCTCTCAGGACAACAGGAGTGACTTGATTTGACAGCATTTTTAGGAATGTTGCTAGAATTCGACATTACCAACAAATCAGCATGACAGAGGCAGACGATTTTCCTTACTTACTCTGTGACCTCACAGACCATTGCGGGTTGCCTTGGATACAGTCATGTGACCGACAGAGACAATCATAGATAAAAACAGAGTTTTAAAATAAACATGCTCTATCAGACTGCACATATGAACAATTTTTTTTTATGAGATTTATTGGGATGCTAGAGAAGGCCAAGTAATGCCCATAGAGAAAGCAGAGAACTGTAAACTCATATGCCCAGTACTGTATACCCTATAGAAAGCCAAGTAACGCATGCAGAGAAAGCCCCTCACTGTATACCCATAGAGAAAGCCCAGTACTGTATACCTATAGAGAAAGCCCAGTACTGTATAACCATAGAGAAAGCACTGTACTGTATACCCATAGAGAAAGCACTGTACTGTATACCCATAGAGAAAGCTCAGTTATGTATACCCATAGAGTTCTCTATGGGTATACAGTTCTCCTCATAGAGATACTGTATGATATGTTGTCTCTGCCAGTTCTCCCAGTCTACTAGTTTTGCCTGAGTCCTGAGCACAGAGCAGAGTTAGTTCATATAGATCTGACGGTCTTTCCCAAGTACTGAGGGTTAGTTCATTTAGATCTGACGGTCTTTCCCAAGTACTGAGGGTTAGTTCATATAGATCTGACGGTCTTTCCCAAGTACTGAGGGTTAGTTCATATAGATCTGACGGTCTTTCCCAAGTACTGAGGGTTAGTTCATATAGATCTGACGGTCTTTCCCAAGTACTGAGGGTTAGTTCATATAGATCTGACAGTCTTTCCCAAGTACTGAGGGTTAGTTCATATAGATCTGACAGTCTTTCCCAAGTACTGAGGGTTAGTTCATATAGATCTGACGGTCTTTCCCAAGTACTGAGGGTTAGTTCATATAGATCTGACGGTCTTTCCCAAGTATTGAGAGTTAGTTCATTTAGATCTGACGGTCTTTCCCAAGTATTGAGAGTTAGTTCATTTAGAGCTCACAGCGGGACAGCTGAGGAGCTGCCATTTTCTTGCTGGGTTTCCTCCAGCTAATGACGTGTCCTCCAGCCCACACAGAGGTCTTTCCCCATTGGTTCAGCCCACACAGAGGTCTTTCCCCATTGGTTCAGCCCACACAGAGGTCTTTCCCCATTGGTTCAGCCCACACGTAGTTCAGGGGTAATTATGTTGGCTGTGTGAGGAAGTGGGGTCTCCTGGGGTCTAAAACATGAAGTGGACTCATCTATAAACACCATGACCTCCGTGGCTCTGACACGACCCTGAGGTCACCCTGCAGCATGATGTGAGATGGAAACTACTCCAAGTTTGCATCCTAAATGGCACCCTATTCCTAATTTAGCGCACAATATTTGACCAACGCCCATAGAGCACTACATAGGGTATAGGGTATTTGGGACCCAGGCCACCTGAACTGACCCCCTGTGCGATGCCGAGCCCAGCCTTTCTGTTCCTTCTGGTTCGTCTTCCTCCACTCTGGCACAGACGTCCCATCGCTGGAGGGAATTGTTCATTGTGGCTTATCAGTAAAATACAGCTACTGAAAAGTAGTTTATTTCTAAGACTGAATAAACTATTACGGGAGGGAAAATATACAGAGATTATTCTTATAGAAGGTAATTAAATTTAGCATCCAGTAAAAAGCTGTGCATGTCATTATGAATAGGACTAAATAAAACTCTGAGAAAAACTGATGTTGTTCTGTTGTTGCTTTATGTTTTGTAATCTATGTTTATTTGACTCTTACAGTAAGGACCTGTCAGCCCTTAAGAATATGCAGAGTAATGAATGATAAGGAAAGCACACAACAAGCACAAACCATACAATAAAAACAGATTAAAGATAATAATAATAAGAAAAAGAAGAACAATATGAAAAACATCCTGGCAGTGGTGTTAATATCATGGTACTGGGAGATCCTGACAGTGGGGACAACTCTGTCCTCTATACTAATGCCATGGTACTGGGAGATCCAGACAGTGGGGACAACTCTGTCCTCTATACTAATGCCATGGTACTGGGAGATCCAGACAGTGGGAACAACTCTGTCCTCTATACTAATGCCATGGTACTGGGAGATCCTGACAGTGGGGACAACTCTGTCCTCTATACTAATGCCATGGTACTGGGAGATCCTGACAGTGGGGACAACTCTGTCCTCTATACTAATGCCATGGTACTGGGAGATCCTGACAGTGGGGACAACTCTGTCCTCTATATTAATACCATGGTACTGGGAGATCCTGACAGTGGGGACAACTCTGTCCTCTATACTAATGCCATGGTACTGGGAGATCCAGACAGTGGGGACAACTCTGTCCTCTATACTAATGCCATGGTACTGGGAGATCCAGACAGTGGGGACAACTCTGTCCTCTATACTAATGCCATGGTACTGGGAGATCCTGACAGTGGGGACAACTCTGTCCTCTATACTAATGCCATGGTACTGGGAGATCCTGACAGTGGGGACAACTCTGTCCTCTATACTAATGCCATGGTACTGGGAGATCCTGACAGTGGGAACAACTCTGTCCTCTATACTAATACCATGGTACTGGGAGATCCTGACAGTGGGGACAACTCTGTCCTCTATATTAATACAATGGTACTGGGAGATCCTGACAGTGGAGTCAACTCTGTCCTCTATACTAATACCATGGTACTGGGAGATCCTGACAGTGGGGACAACTCTGTCCTCTATACTAATACCATGGTACTGGGAGATCCTGACAGTGGGGACAACTCTGTCCTCTATACTAATGCCAAGGTACTGGGAAATCCTGACAGTGGGGACAACTCTGTCCTCTATATTAATGCCATGGTACTGGGAGATCCTGACAGTGGGGACAACTCTGTCCTCTATACTAATGCCATGGTACTGGGAGATCCAGACAGTGGGGACAACTCTGTCCTCTATACTAATGCCATGGTACTGGGAGATCCTGACAGTGGGGACAACTCTGTCCTCTATACTAATGCCATGGTACTGGGAGATCCTGACAGTGGGGACAACTCTGTCCTCTATACTAATACCATGGTACTGGGAGATCCTGACAGTGGGGACAACTCTGTCCTCTATACTAATGCCATGGTACTGGGAGATCCTGACAGTGGGGACAACTCTGTCCTCTATACTAGTGCCATGGTACTGGGAGATCCAGACAGTGGGGACAACTCTGTCCTCTATACTAATGCCATGGTACTGGGAGATCCTGACAGTGGGGACAACTCTGTCCTCTATACTAATGCCATGGTACTGGGAGATCATGACAGTGGGGACAACTCTGTCCTCTATACTAATGCCATGGTACTGGGAGATCCTGACAGTGGGGACAACTCTGTCCTCTATACTAATACCATGGTACTGGGAGATCCTGACAGTGGGGACAACTCTGTCCTCTATATTAATACAATGGTACTGGGAGATCCTGACAGTGGAGTCAACTCTGTCCTCTATACTAATACCATGGTACTGGGAGATCCTGACAGTGGGGACAACTCTGTCCTCTATACTAATACCATGGTACTGGGAGATCCTGACAGTGGGGACAACTCTGTCCTCTATACTAATGCCATGGTACTGGGAGATCCAGACAGTGGGGACAACTCTGTCCTCTATACTAATGCCATGGTACTGGGAGATCCTGACAGTGGGGACAACTCTGTCCTCTATACTAATGCCATGGTACTGGGAGATCCTGACAGTGGGGACAACTCTGTCCTCTATACTAATGCCATGGTACTGGGAGATCCAGACAGTGGGGACAACTCTGTCCTCTATACTAATACCATGGTACCAGGAGATCCTGACAGTGGGGACAACTCTGTCCTCTATACTAATGCCATGGTACTGGGAGATCCAGACAGTGGGGACAACTCTGTCCTCTATACTAATGCCATGGTACTGGGAGATCCTGACAGTGGGGACAACTCTGTCCTCTATATTAATACCATGGTACTGGGAGATCCTGACAGTGGGGACAACTCTGTCCTCTATACTAATACCATGGTACTGGGAGATCCAGACAGTGGGGACAACTCTGTCCTCTATATTAATACCATGGTACTGGGAGATCCAGACAGTGGGGACAACTCTGTCCTCTATACTAATGCCATGGTACTGGGAGATCCTGACAGTGGGAACAACTCTGTCCTCTATACTAATGCCATGGTACTGGGAGATCCAGACAGTGGGAACAACTCTGTCCTCTATACTAATGCCATGGTACTGGGAGATCCTGACAGTGGGGACACCTCTGTCCTCTATACTAATGCCATGGTACTGGGAGATCCTTTCTCCCCATTTCTCCACTTGGCAGTGTGTAGATCTGTTCCACTGTAAGACCGTCTTGTCAACCACACACTATGTAATGTCCTCTATGCTGGTCCCTGTGCCAATCTCCAGTTCACCAGAGTGCCTTTTCAGGGCCACTGTAACACCCTGCAGGCACAAGCAGAGAGCTAAGACTGTCTGTACGGCAGAGACACCCAGACACAGTCCTGCCTTCCCATGTCATCATCCTTAATTCATCCTTATTATATTATTTAGCAGATCCCATCACAAAGAGAGAAGGTCTGTGGCTATGGCTGCATTACAGGTAGAATTCAATTATAATTTGAGGTGAGACAGGTGTCATATTACTGAGGTATGAAAATCATGTGAGGTGAGACAGGTGTGAGGTGAGACAGGTGTGAGGTGAGACAGGTGTCATATTATTGAGATGAGAACATCATCTGAGGTGAGACAGGTGTGAGGTGAGACAGGTGTCATACTACTGAGATGAGAAATCATGTGAGGTGTGACAGGTGTCATATTACTGAGATGAGAAATCATGTGAGGTGAGACAGGTGTGAGGTGAGACAGGTGTCATATTACTGAGATGAGAACATCATGTGAGGTGAGACAGGTGTGTGTTGAGACAGGTGTCATATTACTGAGATGAGAAATCGTGTGAGGTGAGACAGGTGTGAGGTGAGACAGGTGTCATATTACTGAGATGAGAAATCATGTGAGGTGAGACAGGTGTGAGGTGAGACAGGTGTCATATTACTGAGATGAGAACATCATGTGAGGTGAGACAGGTGTGTGTTGAGACAGGTGTCATATTACTGAGATGAGAAATCGCGTGAGGTGAGACAGGTGTGAGGTGAGACAGGTGTCATATTACTGAGATGAGAACATCATGTGAGGTGAGACAGGTGTCATATTACTGAGATAAGAAATCGTGTGAGGTGAGACAGGTGTGAGGTGAGACAGGTGTCATATTACTGAGATGAGAATATCATGTGAGGTGAGACAGGTGTGAGGTGAGACAGGTGTGAGGTGAGACAGGTGTCATATTACTCTGTCCTCTATATTAAAATGGTAGCCTGTTCCCTATGGGCCCTGGTCAAAAGTAGTGCCGAACATAGGGAATAGGGTGCAATATGGGACTTCTCTGCTCATAAATTAGGCAGTCTGCTGCCTGAGCAGAACAGAGTGAGCCTGTCTGCCTTGGGAGATGATTTTCATTCATTTATAGGTCATTCGAACAAGATAAATAGTTTGCGAACGTTAGCTAACATTTTCCATTTGTTTTGTGTTAGCCTCGAACGTTAGCTAACATTTTCCATTTGTTTTGTGTTAGCGGCGAACGTTAGCTAACATTTTCCATTTGTTTTGTGTTAGCCGCGAACGTTAGCTAACATTTTCCATTTGTTTTGTGATAGCCGCGATGGAACGTTAGCTAACATTTTCCATTTGTTTTGTGATAGCCGCGAACGTTAGTCTGAATGTCGTGTGTGTGAACAAAAGCATCTGTTCCGCGTCTAAACTGCCACTACAAATAATCATGTGGCCATGTAGGCTTTCTGTTACATATGGTAGGAATAGCAGTCTTTAGCAGTTTGATTGTTGTCCCTAAACTGCCACAGTAACCTTACAACAATTAGCTGTTTGGTGTTTCACCATAGCATTTTGGAAATCGATCAACTTAAATTGTTAAATAAACTGTTAACAACTTCCGCCGAAGTCGGTACCTCTCCTTGTTCGGGTGGTGTTCGGCGGTCGACGTCACCGGTCTTCTAGCCATCACCGATCCACTTTTCATTTTTCCATTTGTTTTGTCTTTGTTTTCCACACACCTGGTTTCATTCCCCAATTACATCTTCATGTATTTAACCGTCTGGTTCCCCCATGTTTGTGTGCGAGATCGTTTTCTTGTTCATTGTCGGTTGTCGGTATATTTTGCTGGTATTTTCGCCCGTGTGTTTTTGGGCACGTTGTATTGTTTACCTGTTGCCGTATTGAGTAAATACGTTGTTCACTCATCTCTGCTCTCCTGCGCCTGACTTCATGCACCAGCTACACACACCGACCTGACAGTAACATGTTCACCGCAAACAGAACCCTGACAGTAACAGAACCCAAACAGAACCCTGACAGTAACAGAACCCAAACAGAACCCCGACAGTAACAGAACCCAAACAGAACCCTGACAGTAACAGAACCCAAACAGAACCCTGACAGTAACAGAACCCAAACAGAACCCTTGTTGAACTGAACTCTGATGCTCCAGCAGCTTCATCAAAGCATTACGATCCTATTGAGGATACCATCTTCCTGGTTCCCATTCACTGGATGGATCAAGTGGATTAAAAGGTGGATCTCTGTCATATGACCCAATTAGAGACCTTGGTATGTTAGGTGGGCAAGAGAGCACTGGCCAACTGAGGGAACCAGGAAAACACTCCTCATGAGAGCTTCTGGCCATTTTCTGAGGGAACCAGGAAGACGGGACTCACGAGAGCACTGGCCAACTGAGGGAACCAGGAAAACAGGACTCATGAGAGCACTGGCCAACTGAGCGAACCAGGAAAACAGAACTCATGAGAGCTTCTGGCCAACTGAGGGAACCAGGAAAACAGAATTCATGAGAACTTCTGGCCATTTTCTGAGGGAACCAGGAAAACAGGACTCATGAGAGCTTCTGGCCATTTTCTGAGGGAACCAGGAAAACAGAACTCATGAGAGCACTGGCCAACTGAGGGAACCAGGAAAACAGAATTCATGAGAACTTCTGGCCATTTTCTGAGGGAACCAGGAAAACAGGACTCATGAGAGCTTCTGGCCATTTTCTGAGGGAACCAGGAAAACAGAACTCATGAGAGCACTGGCCAACTGAGGGAACCAGGAAAACAGAACTCATGAGAGCACTGGCCAACTGAGGGAACCAGGAAAACAGGACTCACGAGAGCACTGGCCAACTGAGGGAACCAGGAAAACAGAACTCATAAGAGCACTGGCCAACTGAGGGAACCAGCAAAAAAGAACTCATCAGCCTAACTTTGTAATTGTTAACATTAATATCCTCGTCGTTGTCATAGCGGGAAAAGCTGTGTACAGCAGTAAGTAGGTGACTAAAATTAGCTATCTGTCTCCAAGGACCACAAGGGCCCAACAGGCTGCAGCTGGTCCTTTGTGAATTTTCTTTGGGCTGTGGTTGAATATGGCTGCTTCCTACTACTGTCCATGAAGTTTAGGATGATGTAATATGGAGAGATGTCCTTTCTGTATCACTTAATATCACTGTGCAGCACGTCTATATTCCTCCATCTATCTTCATTAGTGTGTTGGTGGCACCTGACAGCTGAAACCAGGGACCATGGACTGATATCTCTCTCTCTAGCTCTTTTTGCTACATAACTTTGTTTTTCCATCAAGATAAATGATTTTCTCAGGAACTAGATGTGCTGGGCTAACCCCCAGGGATTGTGCTGCTGCTAGAACAGACATTTAATAGATGGAACATGCCTGACCAGGCACAGTGAGATTATCAGGTTAATTATTTAACAAGGGGAAATAATCATCTGTAGTTATTATTATATTATTATACCCAAAGGTTACATGTTTGTTCCACCTACAAATTTTGTTTTCCTTAAAAAAACTAGAACCCCATTTATACCTGGTTCTACCACATGTCCTTTGTCCTGATCTTGTCCACATTCTGATTGTGCCAGTCAAGGCAGGTGTGTGTAGCTGGTGCATAAAGTCAGGCGCATGAAACAAGAGATGAGTGAACAACGTATTTAATCCAATACGGCAAAAGATAATCAAATACAATACAAAACGTATCATCATAGTGGGATGGAATACAAACGTATCAACATAGTGGGATTGAATACAAAACAGATTATCATAGTGGGATTGAATACAACTGTATCATCATAGTGGGATTGAATACAGACACATTTTCATAGTGGGCTTGAATACAAACGTATCATCATAGTGGGATGGAATACAAAACAGATTAGCATAGTGGGTTTGAATACAAAACAGATTATCATAGTGGGATTGAATACAAAACAGATGATCATAGTGGGATTGAATACAAATGTATCATCATAGTGGGCTTGAATACAAAACAGATTACCATAGTGGGATTGATTACAAATGTATCATCATAGTGGGATTGATTACAAATGTATCATCATAGTGGGATTGAATACAAACAGATTATCATAGAGGGATGGATTACAAACGTATCATCATATTGGGATTGAATACAAAACAGATTATCATAGTGGGATTGAATTCAAAACAGATTATCATAGTGGGATTGAATACAAATGTATCATCATCATAGTGGGATTGAATACAAATGTATCATCATAGTGGGATTGAATACAAATGTATCATCATGATAGTGGGCTTGAATACAAACGTATCATCGCATGTGGCAGGGCTTGCAAACTATTACAGACTACAAAGAGAAGCACAGCCGAGAGCTGCCCAGTGACACAAGCCTACCAGATGACCAAAACTACTTCTATGCTCGCTTCAAGGCAAATAACACTGAAACATTCATGAGAGTTTCAGCTGTTCCAGACGATCAGTGTGATCACGCTCTCGGCAGCCGATGTGAGTAAGACCTTCAAACAGGTCAACATTCACAAGGCCGCAGGGCCAGACGGAATACCAGGACGTGTACTCTGTGCATGCGCTGACCAACTGGCAAGTGTCTTCACTGACATTTTCAACCTCTCCCTGACTGAATCTGTAATACCAACATGTTTTAAGCAGACCCCCATAATGCCTGTGCCCAAGAACACTAAGGAAACCTGCCTAAATGACTACCGACCTGTAGCGCTCACGTCTGTAGCCATGAAGTGCTTTGAAAGGCTGGTCATGGCTCACATCAACACCATTATCCCAGAAACCCTGGACCCACTCCGATTTGCAAACCGCCCCAACAGATCCACAGATGATGCAATCTCTATTACACCTCACACTGCCCTTTCCCACCTGGACAAAAGGAACACCTATGTGAGAATGCTATTCTTTGACTACAGCTCAGTGTTCAACATCATAGTGCCCTCAAAGCTCATCACTAAGCTAAGGACCCTGGGACTGAACACCTCCCTCTGCAACTGGATACTAGTCTTCGTGACGGGCCGCCCCCAGGTGGTAAGGGTAGGTAACAACACATCCGCCATGCTGATCCTCACTTGCTCTTTTTCAGCAACCGTTTCTGACAGCCATCCCCACCACCACCAGTTATAATAAGACCCGTCATTGGAACTCCTTTTCCCCAGCAGGGGGCAGTGGTGGAACCAACCCAATAGTTACAATATCAATTTAGAATTGAGTAAAAGTACAGTTACCTTAATAGAAAAAGTGAAATTCACCCTGTAAAAATACTACTTGAGTAAAAGTCTAAAAATATTTGATTTGAAAATGTACTTAAGTATCAAAAGTAAATGTAATTTACTTACTTAATTACTTTTTACAACACTGCGAGGGGAGGCGGTTAGGGGTCGGGGTGGGTTCGGGGGGGGGGTTTGGGTCGATGCCAGCTGCCCAGCAAAGGGCTACCTGTCATCACGTCATCTGGCTCCAAGGAGCATTCCTCGGAGACAAGGCCATACCCCAAACTATTTAATAAAATTCCATATTGGATTCTGTCTCTGTTGTTCATTCAGTTAAGCCTGTACTCGATGGAATTATAGTCCAGGAGTTTGAGGTGTTTTTACCGGTATTTCCAGCACTGTCCACTTGTGTTGCTGCAGGTGAGAAATTCTAGGAAATGTTCTGCAATTGACACAAGCTGTCTCCAATCAATCAATCAATCAATCAATGTCTGGTTGTGCCTGTGTGTTTGGTGGGGGGGGGTTGCCTAAGCCAGGGGAGGTGTAGCTCTGTGAATGTTAATCCTCTTAAGGATTAGCCCCCTTTTTTCAATTTTCCCCTAAAATGACAGACCCAAATCTAACTGCCTGTAGCTCAGGCCCTGAAGCAAGGATATGCATATTATTGATACCATTTGAAAGGAAACACTGAGGTTTATGGAAATGTGAAATGAATGTGGGAGAATATAACACAATAGATCTGGTAAAAGATAACACAAAGAAAAAAACCAACCGTTCTTTCATATTTCTTTTTGTACCATCATCCTTGAAATGCAAGAGAAAGGCCATAATGTATTGTTATTTATTTATCCTTTATTTAAAAAATAAATTAAAAAATCTAATTTTGATAAACTCTCCTATTTTACTGTGTGAAATACCACAGTGGGCCATCACAGCAGCAAGACCTGTTTCCACATGAAAATGACGAAGAACAAACACCATTTTAGATACAACCCAAATGTATGTTTATTTTCCCTTTTGAACTATTTTCACATCATTACAACACTGTATATAGACATGTTAAAACATTTACACATATTTTACCTTCATTTACAGTAACTAGGCAAGTCAGTTAAGAACAAATTAAAATGTTCAATGACGGCCTAGGAACAGTGGGTTAACTGCCTTGTTCAGGGGCAGAATGACAGATCGCTGGACCTTGGTTTGAGTCCTGGTCGGGGCCTGTTGACAGTCGCTGGACCTTGGTTTGAGTCCTGGTTGGGGCCTGTTGACAGTCGCTGGACCTTGGTTAGAGTCGTGTTCGGGGCCTGTTGACAGTCGCTGGACCTTGGTTAGAGTCCTGTTCGGGGCCTGTTGACAGTCGCTGGACCTTGGTTAGAGTCCTGTTCGGGGCTTGTTGACAGTCGCTGGACCTTGGTTAGAGTCCTGTTCGGGGCCTGTTGACAGTCGCTGGACCTTGGTTAGAGTCCTGTTCGGGGCCTGTTGACAGTCGCTGGACCTTGGTTTGAGTCCTGGTCGGGGCCTGTTATACATTTTAAATGGTTATAAATGTGATTCATTTCCGATTCATGTTGGGCAGGGGGTTATAAGGAGGGGGTTACCGGTCCATCCAGACTGGGCTGGTGTCTGGTGTATCTGGTGGTTGGTTCCAGGAGCTGGATGTTTGAGGAAGAGACTGTGAGGAGGGAGGGGGTTTACTAGTCTGTCCAGACTGGGCTGGTGTCTGTTGTGTCTGGTGGTTGGTTCCAGGGGCTGGATGTTTGAGGAAGAGGCCATGAGGAGGGAGGGGGTTTACTAGTCTGTCCAGACTGGGCTTATGTGTCTGGTGGTTGGTGCCAGGGGCAGGGGCTGGTTGTTAAAGCCATCTTCAGGCTGATGGATGTGACAGTTACGGGCAGCCTGGCAGCAGGACCTGGCAAGCAGTCTGCCTGTAGGCTGGCAGAGATTTGAAGACCCATTGTTCTGAGGAGGAAGCCCCATACCACTCAGCTGTGTTTGAAATCCCTCGACAGGCTTCCAGACACGCCGCCAGCAGGGGCCCTAGTATCCAGACCATGATCATTCTCCATAAATACAGTTTACACAGGTTTTATACCAATTGTCTGTAAACAATTGCCTCTAAAATATATGTAAACAGACAATAAATGTATCAGTGTTTGTTTTGTTGGTATAATATGATACAATATCAGTACTTGTTGCATTTACAACTTGTGTAAGTCCTGTCATCGACTGATTTCAGCCCGATGTATCAGGCTGTGGATTGGCTGCATTGTTTGAATGGAATATTTGCATATCGGCAGTTAATTCATTTTATTTGATTTTATAATTCCACTCAAACTGTTTGGCTAGCTAGCTAACAAACATACAGTGCAGATAATCTTCAAATTCATTGTTTTACGCAAAATCGGCATCACAGCGTTTTTATCAATGATAGCAGGAGTTGAATCTGACCACCCTCCCCTGACAGGAAGAAAACAGAAATAGCAGCGTATGGAGTTAAATGGTACGTGCTGTATTTAATGAGATGGTACAACAGGATTGGAATCCATGCAGTATAGCAGGCTGGGTTGTAGACAACAACAATGGCTGATGGGAGCAACAGACAAAGGCTGGGATTCCATCCAATCACAATGCACAAACGTCACACTACACTTGACAAGCAGTTTCCCTGACATTCGCAGAGATTCCATTCGCAGTTAACATTGTGGATGTCAGCTCAAACACAAATGACCTTTTAACAGTCGAGGAAAGTGCCATGTCGGTGCAGCTAGGTTTGTTTTAATCCCAGCCAAAGACTGTTTGGTTATGGGCAAGAGCACAGTCAAAATAAGTGTTACCCAGTGAAATGAACAGGTAGCTCTGTGGTGGCATCCTAGTTCTCTCTCACAGAATAATCCATTCATCAAATGAAAGCAACAAAGACAACGAACAAACAACAAAGAAAGTGCAGTAGTTACTTGCATAAGTTACTAAGAACCTTTCTTTGCCGGTCGACATTTTCCACTCAGTACAAGACACTAGCTTGATATACATCATACCAGATAAAGGTTGGACTGGTTCTATTAAATTAAACTTGATATACATCATACCAGCTAAAGGTTGGACTGGTTCTATTAAATTAAACTTGATATACATCATACCAGATAAAGGTTGGACTGGTTCTATTAAATTAAACTTGATATACATCATACCAGCTAAAGGTTGGACTGGTTCTATTAAATTAAAATTGATATACATCATACCAGATAAAGGTTGGACTGGTTCTATTAAATTAAACTTGATATACATCATACCAGCTAAAGGTTGGACTGGTTCTATTAAATTAAACTTGATATACATCATACCAGATAAAGGTTGGACTGGTTCTATTAAATTAAACTTGATATACATCATACCAGCTAAAGGTTGGACTGGTTCAATTAAATTAAAAGGTATATTGTTAATGCCAAGCTAACGCTTCATCCCAACATGGAATAGTCAGATTCGTATACAGTACAGAGATAAAAGTGTCTTACGAGTATTTACAGTTCCTTAACTAGCGACAAATACCGAACAGAATGCTCAACATAATCAAAATGGAATGCTCAACATAATCAAAATGGAATGCTCAACATAATCAAAATGGAATGCTCAATATAATCAATATGGAATGCTCAATATAATCAATATGGAATGCTCAACATAATCAAAATGGAATGCTCAACATAATCAATATAGAATGCTCAATATAATCAATATGGAATGCTCAATATAATAAACATGGAATGCTCAATATAATCAATATGGAATGCTCAACATAATCAATATGGAATGCTCAATATAATCAATATGGAATGCTCAACATAATCAATATGGAATGCTCAATATAATCAATATGGAATGCTCAATATAATCAATATGGAATGCTCAATATAATCAATATGGAATGCTCAATATAATCAAAATGGAATGCTCAATATAATCAAAATGGAATGCTCAACATAATCAAAATGGAATGCTCAACATAATCAAAATGGAATGCTCAACATAATCAAAATGGAATGCTCAACTTAATCAATATGGAATGCTCAACATAATCAAAATGGAATGCTCAATATAATCAATATGGAATGCTCAACATAATCAAAATGGAATGCTCAGAATTATTGGGATGGAATGCTCAATATAATCAAAATGGAGTACTCAACATAATCAAAATGGAAGGCTCAATATAATCAATATGGAATGCTCAATATAATCAAAATGGAATGCTCAATATATGCAAAATGGAATGCTCAACATAATCAAAATGGAATGCTCAACATGATTAAAATGGAATGCTCAATATAATCAAAATGGAATGCTTAAAATAATCAAAATGGAATGCTCAACATAATCAGCATAGAATACTCAACATTATTGCCATGGAAGGCTGAACATACTCAGCATGGAAGACTCAACATACTCAGCATGGAAGGCTGAACATACTCAGCATGGAAGACTCAACATACTCAGCATGGAAGGCTCAACATACTCAGCATGGAAGGCTCAACATACTCAGCATGGAAGGCTCAACATACTCAGCATGGAAGGCTCAACAATATCAAAATGGAATGCTCAACATAATCAAAATGGAATGCTCAACATAATCAAAATGGAATGCTCAACATAATCAAAATGGAATGCTCAATATAATCAATATGGAATGCTCAATATAATCAATATGGAATGCTCAACATAATCAAAATGGAATGCTCAACATAATCAAAATGGAATGCTCAACATAATCAAAATGGAATGCTCAACATAATCAAAATGGAATGCTCAATATAATCAATATGGAATGCTCAACATAATCAATATGGAATGCTCAATATAATCAATATGGAATGCTCAACATAATCAATATAGAATGCTCAATATAATCAATATGGAATGCTCAATATAATACATATGGAATGCTCAATATAATCAATATGGAATGCTCAACATAATCAATATGGAATGCTCAATATAATCAATATGGAATGCTCAATATAATCAATATGGAATGCTCAATATAATCAATATGGAATGCTCAATATAATCAAAATGGAATGCTCAATATAATCAATATGGAATGCTCAACATAATCAAAATGGAATGCTCAACATAATCAAAATGGAATGCTCAACATAATCAAAATGGAATGCTCAACTTAATCAATATGGAATGCTCAACATAATCAAAATGGAATGCTCAAAATAATCAAAATGGAATGCTCAATATAATCAAAATGGAATGCTCAATATAATCAATATGGAATGCTCAACATAATCAAAATGGAATGCTCAGAATTATTGGGATGGAATGCTCAATATAATCAAAATGGAGTGCTCAACATAATCAAAATGGAAGGCTCAATATAATCAATATGGAATGCTCAATATAATCAAAATGGAATGCTCAATATATGCAAAATGGAATGCTCAACATAATCAAAATGGAATGCTCAACATAATTAAAATGGAATGCTCAATATAATCAAAATGGAATGCTTAAAATAATCCAAATGGAATGCTCAACACAATCAGCATAGAATACTCAACATTATTGCCATGGAAGGCTGAACATACTCAGCATGGAAGACTCAACATACTCAGCATGGAAGGCTGAACATACTCAGCATGGAAGACTCAACATACTCAGCATGGAAGGCTCAACATACTCAGCATGGATGGCTCAACATACTCAGCATGGAAGGCTCAACATACTCAGCATGGAAGGCTCAACATACTCAGCATGGAAGGCTCAACATACTCAGCATGGAAGGCTCAACATACTCAGCATGGAAGGCTCAACATACTCAGCATGGAAGGCTCAACATACTCAGCATGGAAAGCTCAACATTATCATCGTAAAAAGCTGTTTCAGTCAGTCATATAAAACGTTATGAGAAACAGTCTCAATCTCTTGTAGCAGTAATATTGAAAAGAAATCTGATTGTGTAGCTTTCTAAGGCACTGCTTTTTCAGCCTGGTTACACTAACTAGAGCTGTCAAAAGATTTAGAAACCACACGATTCTCATCAACATATAGCAATATGTCTACACATAAACTCAGCAAAAAAAGAAAGGTCCCTTTTTCAGGACCCTGTCTTTCAAAAATAATTAGTAAAAATCCAAATTCATTTTTATTTTTATTTCACCTTTATTTAACCAGGTAGGCTAGTTGAGAACAAGTTCTCATTTCCAACTGCGACCTGGCCAAGATAAAGCAAAGCAGTGCAACACAAACAACAACACAGAGTTACACATGGAATAAACAAATATACAGTCAATAATACAGTAGAAAAAGTCTATATACAGTGTGTGCAAATGAGGTAAGTACTGGAAAATAACTTCACAGATCTTCATTGTAAAGGGTTTAAACACTGTTTCCCATGCTTGTTCAATGAACCATGAACAATTATTGAACATGCACCTGTGGAACGGTCGTTATGTCACTAACAGCTTACAGACGGTAGGCAATTAAGGTCACAGTTATGAAAACTTAGGACACTAAAGAGGCCTTTCTACGGACTCTGAAAAACATCAAAAGAAAGATGCCCAGGGTCCCTGCTCATCTGCGTGAATGTGCCTTAGGCATGCTGCAAGGAGGCATGAGGACTGCAGATGTGGCCAGGGCAATAAATTGCAATGTCCGTACTGTGAGAAGCCTAAGACAGCGCTACAGGGAGACAGGATGGACAGCTGATTGTCCTCGCAGTGGCAGACCATGTGTAACAACACCTGCACAGGATCAGTACATCCGAACATCACACCTGCAGGACAGGTACAGGATGGCAACAACAACTGCCCGAGTTACACCAGGAACGCACAATCCCTCCATCAGTGCTCAGGCTGTCCATAATAGGCAGAGAGAGGTTGGACTGAGGGCTTGTAGGCCTGTTGTAAGGCAGGTCCTCACCAGACATCACCGGCAACAACGTTGCCTATGGGCACAATCCCACCGTCGCTGGATCCGACAGGACTGGCAAAAAGTGCTCTTCACTGACGAGTCGTGGTTTTGTCTCACCAGGGGTGATGGTCGGATTCGTGTTTATCGTTGAAGGAATGAGCGTTACACTGAGGCCTGTACTCTGGAGCAGGATCGATATGGAGGTGGAGGGTCAGTCATGGTCTGGGGCGGTGTGTCACAGCATCATCGGACTGAGCTTGTTGTCATCGCAGGCAATCTCAACGCTGTGAGTTACAGGGAAGACATCCTCCTCCCTCATGTGGTACCCTTCCTGCAGGCTCATCCTGATATGACCCTCCAGCATGACAATGCCACCAGCCATACTGCTCGTTCTGTGTGTGATTTCCTGCAAGACAGGAATGTCAGTGTTCTGCCATGGCCAGCGAAGAGCCCGGATTTTATTCCCATTGAGCACTTCTGGGACCTGTTGGATCGGAGGGTGAGGGCTAGGGCCATTCCCCCCAGAAATGTCAGGGAACTTGCAGGTGCCTTGGTGGAAGAGTGGGGTAACATCTCACAGCAAGAACTGGCAAATCTGGTGCAGTCCATGAGGAGGAGATGCACTGCAGTATTTAATGCAGCTGTTGGTCACACCAGATACTGACTGTTACTTTTGATTTTGACCCCCTTTGTTCAGGGACACATTATTCAATTTCTGTTAGTCACATGTCTGTGGAACTTGTTCAGTTTATGTCTCAGTTGTTGAATCTTGTTATGTTCATACAAATATTTACACATGTTAAGTTTGTTGAAAATAAATGCAGTTGACAGTGAGAGGACGTTTCTTTTTTTGCTGAGTTTAGTAAACAAATAAAAAAATGTGTTCAGATGATTTTCTTCCAAATCAGACTTGGACATAACTGTTACCATAAGCATATTTAAAACTGACAAGATTTGTATCTAAGTGTCTTGACATAACACAGAAATAGTGATGGTATCCCACTATAGAGATGATGGTATCCCACAGAGATGATGGTATCCCACAGAGATTATGGTATACTATAGAGTAGATAGTATCCTATAGAGATCATGGTATTACATAGTGTTATATGATAATAGCAGCTGTAGATAGAGGCACTGTGTTTGCCCTGAAGAAGACATTTATCTGTCTTCACTCTGCAACCAGACTCTGATTACTGCATTCACATCATCAAATCAATCAAATAATTCATGGGCTCATCTCCTGTCATCTCCACTCCAGCGCAATGAAGCAGTCAAAGGATCAAACACACACACCAGATGGGCCAGGCAAGCTAAATTATTCAGTCCTATTGAAGGCTCTCATCAAAGAGGGATTGTTTAACCTACTTAAAGACTAAGTGTTCGTCCCAAATGGCACCCTAATCCCTATGTACTGCACTAACTTTGATCGGAGACATATTGGTCCTGATCAAAGGTAGTGTACTACATAGGGAATAGGGTGCCATTTGAGACTAAGACATAAATAATAGTGTGGGTGTCCGGCTAGCGGAGAATCAGAGAGATCCTTCACAGCCTCGCGGCACACACACACGTGGGTGGCTCATTTTGCCCAGAATTTTGTCATTCATTATTAAGAAGTCTTAAAGAGCTTCATGAATAATGGAGAGAATAAATAGACCAGAGACACTTCCACAGGCTGGACACCACAGGACAAATTTAATGTTCTGTATCTGGACACCACAGGACCAATATAATGTTCTGTATCTGGACACCACAGGACAAATTTAATGTTCTGTATCTGGACACCACAGGACCAATATAATGTTCTGTATCTGGATACCACAGGACTAATATAATGTTCTGTATCTGGACACCACAGGACAAATTTAATGTTCTATATCTGGACACCACAGGACCAATATAATGTTCTGTATCTGGACACCACAGGACAAATTTAATGCTCTGTATCTGGACACCACAGGACAAAAATATAATGTTCTGTATCTGGATACCACAGGACTAATATAATGTTCTGTATCTGGACACCACAGGACAAATTTAATGTTCTGTATCTGGACACCACAGGACTAATATAATGTTCTGTATCTGGACACCACAGGACACATTTAATGTTCTGTATCTGGACACCACAGGACAAATTTAATGTTCTGTATCTGGACACCACAGGACTAATATAATGTTCTGTATCTGGATACCACAGGACAAATTGAATGTTCTGTATCTGGACACCACAGGACCAATATAATGTTCTGTATCTGGACACCACAGGACCAATATAATGTTCTGCATCTGGACACCACAGGACAAATTTAATGTTCTGTATCTGGACACCACAGGACCAATATAATGTTCTGTATCTGGACACCACAGGACCAATATAATGTTCTGTATCTGGACACCACAGGACCAATATAATGTTCTGCATCTGGTCACCACAGGACACATTTAATGTTCTGCATCTGGACACCACAGGAATAATATAATGCTCTGTATCTGGACACCACAGGACTAATATAATGCTCTGTATCTGGACACCACAGGACACATTTAATGTTCTGTATTTGGACACCACAGGACCAATACAATGTTCTGTATCTGGACACCACAGGACTAAAATGATGTTCCGTAGCTGGACACCACAGGACAAATTAAATTTTCTGCATCTGGACACCACAGGACAAATTTAGTGTTCTGTATCTGGACACCACAGGACAAATTTAATGTTCTGCATCTGGACACCACAGGACCAATATAATGCTCTGTATCTGGACACCACAGGACTAATTTAATGCTCTGTATCTGGACACCACAGGACAAATTTAATGTTCTGTATTTGGACACCACAGGACCAATACAATGTTTTGTATCTGGACACCACACGACTAAAATGATGTTCCGTAGCTGGACACCACAGGACAAATTTAATGTTCTGCATCTGGACACCACAGGACAAATGTAATGTTCTGTATCTGGACACCACAGGACAAATTGAATGTTCTGTCATTGGACACCACAGGACCAATATAATGTTCTGTATCTGGACACCACAGGACCAATTTAATGTTCTGTATCTGGACACCACAGGACCAATATAATGTTCTGTATCTGGACAACTCAAGACTAATATAATGTTCTGTATCTGGACACCACAGGACCAATATAATGTTCTGAATCTGGACACCACAGGACCAATATAATGTTCTGTATCTGGTCACCACAGGACCAATATAATGTTCTGTATCTGGTCACCACAGGACTAAAATGCTGTTCTGTGTCTGGTTACCAAATGACTAATTTGATATTCTGAATCTGGACACCACAAGTCTAATATGATGTTCTGTATCTTTACAGGTTCCGTCAAATGTAAAGATGACATTCTGTATCCGTCAAGTTAGGAACGGACACATTTAAGTAAAAATATGTACTTTCAGGTCCTTCAAAAAAAGCTGGAAAGGTTTATACTAATAACAATGTAAAGATGATGTTCAATGTAATGTTAACAATCGGTAAATTCTGTACATTTAGGGACTTTAACAAAAAGTATTATCTGAAGTGTAGTATCTCTCCATTATTCTCTCTCTCTCTTTCTCTTTCTTGACAGTCACCTCTCCATCCTCATCCGTCTATCCTTCCATGATAGGTTGAAGGATTACAGCCCGAGAGGAAGAGTGGTTTGGCCTTTTGGTCACCATGGTTACTCCATCTCAGACAATAAGCTGACTCAGGCACAGTGGACTGTTTTTCTGTTCCATTTGCTAAAACGGCATCTGAGTACTCTGTAAAAAACATGCCCTTATCCTACAGTACATCCAATTGTTTTAGATACGCATATAGACAGAGAACTGCCACTGGGCTACGGGGCTGGACTGTGTCTGGGGTCTGGGTCCATGTTTGTCAGTCTCTATATCTGTATATGTGTCTGTGTCCTTCCCCAGCTCCTTTGGGAAGATTTATTTCTAGAACCAAATCATCTTGTTGATAATTTGGGACAGGTAGATAGTGGGAATAGTCTTGTCAGGCCGTGTGCAGGGAATGAGCCCTGACAGACATATAGAACAAGGTTTCTCTTGCTAGACTCAACATTGAAATATTACCTACCCCTCTCTTTTAATAAACTCTGTGTATAGGAGCCAAGAGACCGAGAGAAAAAATTACATAGTAATATTTTCTTTCCAATCAGCTTCCTTATTACGAAGGGAAATGAATCCTCATTACGAAGGGAAATGAATCCTCATTACGAAGGGAAATTAATCCTCATTAGGAAGGGAAATTAATCCTCATTACGAAGGGAAATGAATCCTCATTACGTAGGGATATGAATCCTCATTACGAAGGGAAATGAAACCTCATTACAAAGGAAATGAATCCTCATTATGAAGGGAAATTAATCCTCATTACGAAAGGAAATTAATCCTCATTACGAAGGAAAATGAGTCCTCATTACACGGGGAATGAATCCTCATTACGAAGGGAAATTAATCCTCATTACGAAGGGAAATGATTCCTCATTACGAAAGGAAATTAATCCTCATTACGAAGATGTAACGTCTGCTTCCAACTCACACTCTCAAGCACGTAGATCCCCTGAACGCAGCTCACTCTCCAGATCCCAATCACCTGAATTCCGATCACCTGTTCACACACCTGTATGTCATTATCACACACTGTTTAGTTCGGTTCTTTGCACCCCATCACTGTGAGGTATTTCTTGTTTTGTGAAACACTTCTATTCGGAGCTCTGTTTTTACCGTAATTTAATCCTCCCGTGTATGATAGTTTTGCCTGCCTCACTAACGACGCCGCTTGCCTATTTACTGCCTGCCTGTGTGTTATGGAAATGTTGTTCTCAATGTTCACAAACTGAACTTCAATTAAACAACTCTGTCTGTTACCCAGTATTTGTAAGATACTGGTTGTAATGAGACAAACAGAGGCCCAATCTACAATGGTCAAATGTAAAAGTGTTTATTCAGGAGAGCTCTGATCTTCAAAGGTGTACACAGTCTTTTATATTGTACAGGTTGATATACAAAAAATACAAAGGCCCCACCACATTCCCCACCCTTTCCAGGAAAATAGTGTTTTCCCACAGTACACATTCAGCGGCATATCACAATCTTACAACATAAGTCAAACTTGGACAGCTCCTAACAGTCCCTCCTGTCTCAAGGACAGAAGCCTTCCCACATATGTCTGATTAGAACTAAGAATGCTTTGTTCTCACAGACTCCTTCTCGAAAGTCGTACCATCCTGTTCCACTCTCCATACAATATTCATTTCTAGACACACACACACATCAATTGGACTACCATCTGTCTTATAACCCTATCTCTATTGCATACATTTTCAGAATGGAATATTCTTAGATGTACAAACATTTAGTCATTAAACATAAAATCTATAACACTGTGTCTATCGGATTTCCTGTTATCTACCTCTTGCCTGATCTCCCGGATGACATTACTAGCCTTTCCCCTGCCTGCACTGTTGCCTTTTTGAACCCCTTGTTTATGACCTTCTGCCTGCCCCTGGACCCAGCTACCTGCCTCCTCCTGTGTATGACCTTCTGCTTGCCCCTGGACCCAGCTACCTGCCTCTTCCTGTGTATTACCTTCTGCCTGCCCCTGGACCCAGCTACCTGCCTCCTCCTGTGTATGACCTTCTGCCTGCCCCTGGACCCAGCTACCTGCCTCCTCCTGTGTATGACCTTCTGCCTGCCCCTGGACCCAGCTACCTGCCTCCTCCTGTGTATGACCTTCTGCTTGCCCCTGGACCAGCTACCTGTCTCCTCCTGTGTATGACCTTCTGCCTGCCCCTGGACCCAGCTACCTGCCTCCTCCTGTGTATGACCTTCTGGCTGCCCCTGGACCCAGCTACCTGCCTCCTCCTGTGTATGACCTTCTGCCTGCCCCTGGACCCAGCTACCTGCCTCCTCCTGTGTATGACCTTCTGGCTGCCCCTGGACCCAGCTACCTGCCTCCTCCTGTGTATGACCTTCTGGCTGCCCCTGGACCCAGCTACCTGCCTCCTCCTGTGTATGACCTTCTGGCTGCCCCTGGACCCAGCTACCTGCCTCCTCCTGTGTATGACCTTCTGCCTGCCCCTGGACCCAGCTACCTGCCTCCTCCTGAGTATGACCTTCTGCCTGCCCCTGGACCCAGCTACCTGCCTCTTCCGCAAATAGAACCCTATTTCCAACATAGTGCCCATAGGGCCCTGGTCAAGGGCAGTGGAGTATGTATGGAATAGGGTGCTACGGCCCTGGTCAAGGGCAGTGGAGTATGTATGGAATAGGGTGCTACGGCCCTGGTCAAGGGCAGTGGAGTATGTATGGAATAGGGTGCTACGGCCCTGGTCAAGGGCAGTGGAGTATGTATGGAATAGGTAGCCAGTTGGGATGTAACCCTGTATACAGTGAGGGAAAAAAGTATTTGATCCCCTGCTGATTTTGTACGTTTTCCCACTTACAAAGAAATAATCAGTCTATAATTTTAATGGTAGGTTTATTTGAACAGTGAGAGACAGAATAACAACAAAAGAATCCAGAAAAACGCATGGGAAAAATGTTATGAATTGATTTGCATTTTAATGAGGGAAATAAGTATTTGACCCCTCTGCAAAACATGACTTAGTACTTGGTGGCAAAACCCTTGTTGGCAATCACAGAGGTCAGACGTTTCTTGTAGTTGGCCACCAGGTTTGCACACATCTCAGGAGGGATTTTGTCCCACTCCTCTTTGCAGATCTTCTCCCAAGTCATTAAGGTTTTGAGGCTGGCGTTTGGCAACTCGAACCTTCAGCTCCCTCCACAGATTTTCTATGGGATTAAGGTCTGGAGACTGGCTAGGCCACTCCAGGACCTTAATGTGCTTCTTCTTGAGCCACTCCTTTGTTGCCTTGGCCGTGTGTTTTGGGTCATTGTCATTCTGGAATACGCATCCACGACCCATTTTCAATGCCCTGGCTGAGGGAAGGAGGTTCTCACCCAAGATTTGACGGTACATGGCCCCGTCCATCGTCCCTTTGATGCGGTGAAGTTGTCCTGTCCCTAAGCAGAAAAACACCCCAAAGCATAATGTTTCCACCTCCATGTTTGACAGTGGGGATGGTGTTCTTGGGGTCATAGGCAGCATTCCTCCTCCTCCAAACACGGCGAGTTGAGTTGATGCCAAAGAGCTCCATTTTGGTCTCATCTGACCATAACACTTTCACCCAGTTGTCCTCTGAATCATTCAGATGTTCATTGGCAAACTTCAGACGGGCATGTATATGTGCTCTCTTGAGCAGGGGGACCTTGCGGGTGCTGCAGGATTTCAGTCCTTCACGGCGTAGTGTGTTACCAATTGTTTTCTTGGTGACTATGGTCCCAGCTGCCTTGAGATCATTGACAAGATCCTCCCGTGTAGTTCTGGGCTGATTCCTCACCGTTATCATGATCATTGCAACTCCACGAGGTGAGATCTTGCATGGAGCCCCAGGCCGAGGGAGATTGACAGTTATTTTGTGTTTCTTCCATTTGCGAATAATCGCACCAACTGTTGTCACCTTCTCACCAAGCTGCTTGGCAATGGTCTTATAGCCCATTCCAGAGTTGTGTAGGTCTACAATCTTGTCCCTGACATCCTTGGAGAGCTCTTTGGTCTTGACCATGGTGGAGAGTTTGGAATCTGATTGATTGATTGATTGCTTCTGTGGACAGGTGTCTTTTATACAGGTAACAAACTGAGATTAGGAGCACTCCCTTTAAGAGTGTGCTCCTAATCTCAGCTCGTTACCTGTATAAAAGACACCTGGGAGCCAGAAATCTTTCTGATTGAGAGGGGGTCAAATACTTATTTCCCTCATTAAAATCAATTTATTTCACATGCGTTTTTCTGGATTTTTTTGTTGTTATTCTGTCTCTCACTGTTCAAATAAACCTACCATTAAAATTATAGACTGATCATTTCTTTGCTTTGTCAGTGGGCAAACGTACAAAATCAGCAGGGGATCGAATACTTTTTTCCCTGACTGTATTGTAACATGCAATCCGCTTCAGCAGATTCGTTATGAAACTGACACATCTCCATTTAGAGGTCAATGGTAGTGACACAGCATCTGTGTCTGTGCACTAATCTCAACACACGGGGATCCAAACATTTCTCCCCGAAAAGACAGAGAGAGAGAGAGAACTCTGAGAGAGAAGAAAAATATCCCAGAGAGAGAGAGAGAGGAGTGATGAGAGGAGAGGTTAGACTTTCACTAATTAGCTCAAATGTTCTGTCATCTCTACTGTGAGAGAGAGGAGATTTGGAGACTTGATGACCCGAAGATGAGACCAAGTTCTGTAAATCTCCAACTTTAGCCCTTAGATTTGTCTTCGCCTCCCTAACCATCTTCTTGGTTTTATTTCCCATGGTGATGAATGACAAAGGGATTTTACAGGCGTGTTGCTTCATTTTTATGCTCCAGTGAAACAGGAAGCAGTGAAACAGGAAGCCATGGAAGGCCAACAATACGGTTTCTTACGCTGAGATTAACTTAACTTCTTAGGGAGCGGCTCCCGAGGTGACGTTTTTGGAGAGTCTGGGGTGCCCAAAGTAAAATGCCTCCCACTCAGGCCCAGAAAATAGGATATGCACATAATTAGTACTATTGGATAGGAAACACTCTGAAGTTTCTAAAAGTGTTAACATAATGTCTGTGAGTGTAACAGAACAGAAATAGCAGGCAAAAACCAGAGAAAAATCTATCTGGAATTACTGTTTTTTTGTCACATTGGCTCTGTTTGACAGTCTCCCTATTGAGTTCTATGGCAAGCAGCTACGAGATTTTAGTACCTATGGCTTCCACTAGATGTCAACAGTCTATATCTAAAGCCTCGGAGAGATTGGAGGAAGCAGGAAGAATAGGTACAGGAAATGGCCAAGGTAGCTCAGATGTCAACAAGTTTTCTCGTGCGCGAGTCTGGCTGCGCACCCCACTTTATTTTACTTATATAAGGTATAGGTGACCATCCGAGTGAAATATTATCGCTCATATTCATAAAAGGATAGCTAAGGATGCATTTTAACTGGTATTTGATTTGTTTAGGAAAAGTTTATAGGTATATTTGAACGCGTTCTCTTCATGTTTCAATGGGCGATTCGACGATGGATTTTCTGAACATTACACACCAACCAAACGGAGATTTATGGATATAATAAATTACTTTTTCTAACAAAAGAACCATGGATTGTCTTCGTTGGACACTTGGGAAGCCCTCAGCAGAAGTTCTTCAAAAGTTAAGGGATTTGTTTTCGCTGTGAAATGTGTTTTGTGTGAACCGCGATGGTTTATGAATGGAGGTGCTACCCTGTGCTTTCTCCGTGAAGCCTTTTTGAAATCTGACAATGCTGTGATATTGCCATAAAGCAGAGCTTTTGATGACTATGCAACACTTGTATATTGATCAATGTTTTAGAGTTTAGATTTAGAATTTTGCGCCTTGCATTTCACCGGGTAGTGTCGGGAGTGCCCCACCACTCCCTAAATTAATGCAGAATCAATTTACATCGCTTTATTTTATAAAAATCTTTAAGGGGTGCCAATAATTTTGACACCTATCTTTTTAAGAGGAAATATAATGATATCTCTTTCTCTGAGCAACATGGTACAGTAAGAGGTACAGGATATGAGTGAGTACTTGGTCTCTGCTCTGTATGGCTGAGTGGAGGTCATCCTCCTGGAACAACAGCCTATCACTGATCTCCTCACACTGGTCTGTCAAGTCTATAGTCAGCTCTGCTGTCAGCTCTGCTGCCTCACTGCCACTAGTGCTAGAGAGTAGAGGAGAAAGGGGTGAGACAGAGAGGGAGGGAGGGGGTGAGAGGAGAGGTTTGTCTGTCACGAATCAGCTCTACTGTCTCACTGACTGAGTCCTGGAGGAGAGGAACAAACAAATGAAGAGTGTGTGTGTGAGCTTGCATGTCTGCATGCTTATGTGCCTGCATGTGTTATGTCTAGACAAGGGAGGTGTGTGGAGGGAGTATATGGCAGCCAGGCAGGGAGAGGAGAGGAGTGGGAGGGGAGGGAGGGAGGGAAGATAAGAGGGTAAGAGAGAGGGAGGGAGGGAGGGAGGGAGGGAGGGAGGGAGGGAGGGAGGATAAGAGGATAAGAGGAGAAGAGAGGGAGGGAGGGAGGGAGGGAGGGGAGGGAGGGAGGGAGGGAGGGAGGGAGGGAGGGAGGGGAGATAAGAGGGTAAGGGAGGGAGGGAGGGAGGGGAGGGAGGGAGGGGAGATAAGAGAGGGAGGGAATAGTGGAGACCGTAGAAGTGGATGGTCACGTGCTGACCACACCACCTGTGTTGCGTCCGCGAGCATTGCAAAATAAATCTACACATATATGTAATTCAATAATTTAATCCAAACTGCTCGCGCACGTCAAAGAGTGTCTGCGTAGCCAGGCGCTAATTTAGATCTTGATTCTATTTTTGAAGCTTGACGCGTTGCAAGTCCTGCCTCTCCCATCTCCTCATTGGTTTTTAGGAGCAGATGGGTCACCACGTGGGTGATTAACAGAGGAACTGAGGTCCACACTCCATTCCAGTTGGTTACAAACTGCCACATATAGTCCACAGAACAAGGAGAACACTGAAGGAGGATAGATTACTAGAAGCTAACTAGTTCATTGTTGTAATAGAGAACACACCATTTATAGGTAAAACTTTTACAAAAAAAATCAGGAAAAAATGACCTTGTACATTTCAGGTGAAACAATAACCCAATGTTAGTATCCCACAACAAATTAGCTACAGCAAGTTAGCTGTAACGATGTGCGCTGAGAGTCAGGAAGTTCAGGGAGTGAGTGTTTAATAAATAAACGGTACATAAAACAAGAAACACAAGCAACGCACCGACATGAAAACAGAGTCAGTAACACCTGAGGAGAGAACCAAGAGGGGAGTGACAGACAGAGGGAAGATCATCAAGGAGGCGATGGAGTCCAGGTGAGTGTCATGAGGCACTGAAGCACGTGACGATGGGGACAGGTGTGCAGGTTAATCAGCAGCCTGGTGACCTAGAGGCCGGAGAGGGAGCACACGTGACAGTACCCCCCTCCCTGACGCACGGCTCCAGCCGCAGGACGCCAACCAAAGGGACGATCCCGGGGATCAGGAGCGGAGCGGTTACCTCCGCCTCAGTGCCCGACAAGCCGGCTGAGGCGTGAGAGCCTGACTGGTTGGTCCGGACATACTGTACCTTCCAACACAAAAAATAATAATTAATAGTCCTCTAGGTATCTATTAGAGGACAAACATACAGGTCACACAGACCGTACGGACAGGGAGAGAGAGATCAGACAGGACAGGAGACAGCGACGTGGACAGGTCAGACAGGACAGGAGACCGAGGGATGTGGACAGGGAGAGAGAAGGGGAGACAGGACAGGAGACTGAGGGATGTGGACAGGTCAGACAGGACAGGAGACTAAGGGATGTTGACAGGTCAGACAGGACAGGAGACCGAGGGATGTGGACAGGGAGAGAGAAGGGGAGACAGGACAGGAGACTGAGGGATGTGGACAGGTCAGACAGGACAGGATGTGGACAGCGAGAGAGAGGTCAGACAGGACAGGGACAGGGATGTGGACAGGAGAGAGAAGGGGAGACAGGACAGGAGACTAAGGGATGTTGGACAGGTCAGACAGGACAGGAGACCGAGGGATGTGGACAGGAGAGAGAGAGGGGAGACAGGACAGGAGACTGAGGGATGTGGACAGGTCAGACAGGACAGGATGTGGACAGCGAGAGAGAGGTCAGACAGGACAGGGGACAGGGATGTGGACAGGGAGAGAGAAGGGGAGACAGGACAGGAGACTGAGGGATGTGGACAGGTCAGACAGGACAGGATGTGGACAGCGAGAGAGAGGTCAGACAGGACAGGGGACAGGGATGTGGACAGGGAGAGAGAAGGGGACACAGGACAGGAGACTGAGGGATGTGGACAGGGAGGGAGAGGTCACACAGGACAGGAGACTGAGGGATGTGGACAGGGAGAGAGAGGTCACACAGGACAGGAGACTGAGGGATGTGGACAGGAGGGAGAGGTCACACAGGACAGGAGACTGAGGGATGTGGACAGGGAGAGAGAGGTCACACAGGACAGGAGACTGAGGGATGTGGACAGGGAGAGAGAGGTCACACAGGACAGGAGACTGAGGGATGTGGACAGGGAGGGAGAGGTCACACAGGACAGGAGACTGAGGGATGTGGACAGGGAGAGAGAGGTCACACAGGACAGGAGACTGAGGGATGTGGACAGGGAGGGAGAGGTCACACAGGACAGGCGACTGAGGGATGTGGACAGGGAGAGAGAGGTCACACAGGACAGGAAACACAGGGATAAATACACTGGGGAAAATCAGCGACACCTGGAGGGGGTGGAGACAATCACAAGGACAGGTGAAACAGATCAGGGCGTGACAGATGTGGACAGGGAGAGAGAGGTCACACAGGACAGGAGACTGAGGGATGTGGACAGCGAGAGAGAGGTCACACAGGACAGGAGACTGAGGGATGTGGACAGGGAGGGAGAGGTCACACAGGACAGGAGACTGAGGGATGTGGACAGGGAGAGAGAGGTCACACAGGACAGGAAACACAGGGATAAATACACTGGGGAAAATCAGCGACACCTGGAGGGGGTGGAGACAATCACAAGGACAGGTGAAACAGATCAGGGCGTGACAGATGTGGACAGGGAGAGAGAGGTCACACAGGACAGGAGACTGAGGGATGTGGACAGCGAGAGAGAGGTCACACAGGACAGGAGACTGAGGGATGTGGACAGGGAGGAGAGGTCACACAGGACAGGAGACTGAGGGATGTGGACAGGGAGAGAGAGGTCACACAGGACAGGAAACACAGGGATAAATACACTGGGGAAAATCAGCGACACCTGGAGGGGGTGGAGACAATCACAAGGACAGGTGAAACAGATCAGGGCGTGACAGATGTGGACAGGGAGAGAGAGGTCAGACAGGACTGGAGACTAGTGTGTGTGTGTGGTGTGTGTGTGTGGTGTGTGTGGTGTGTGTGGTGTGTGTGTGTGTGTTTGTGTGATTGCGTTGAAAGGCGTTTCAATATAGATGGATGTAACTATTGATCAGACACTATAATAGTTGTCAGGTGTTATACTAGAGGTCAGGGGTCAGGGTTCCAAACCGCCTCATGGGTCCAATAAACATAGTCTGCTGGTCTCTGACTGCAATAACGTTAGCATTAGCTTCAGCATTGGCTTCACCAATTACATTATCTTCAGCATTATGTTTAATATAGTAATTTGCATTGGTATCAGCATTAGCATGATCTTTGGCATTCACTTTGAAAATACAGTAAGGTAGAGAAGCATTAGCATTAGCATTAGCTTAAGCGTTTACGTACAGTAAAATTTGAACGAAAGTGAACCCATGCCTCTGAGTAAACATCCTCCACACAGAACTAAATATCCTCCAATATCTGCAAGAAAAGAGAAACATTTTGTCGAAGCAACAACCTTAAAACCTCATGAATTATTAAAAACGCAATTATGCCTTCTGTTTCTGTGGGCACGCGTGCCTGTGTGTGTGTGTGTCTGTCTGTCTGTCTGTCTGTCTGTCTGCCTGCCTGCCTGTCTGCGTGTGTGTGTGTGTGTGTGTGTACTGTATGTTTGTAGCTGCAACATCATCATAATGAAGGGAAGCCAATTATTCATCTCCTATAATGACAGGAGGAAAATTAATTAACTGGTTCACCCACACACACACACATCTAAACACGCACGCACGCACGCACCCACACACACACACACATCTAAACACGCACCCACACACACACACACACACATCTAAACACGCACCCACACACAAACTATCTCAGCTGTATGTTGTGCTACCGCCTTATTTACAGCGTTATTGTTGTGATATTCTAACACAGGAGTTCATTATGTTCTATCTTATTGTTTAGAGCTTACAGGGAAACAAACCAATATATAATTATTTCATTCCTAATTAATTTCAAATTAAAATGATGCAAAACATTAATGCCCTTCACTGCAAGTCTGGATACAGGCGATGCTCTACAGTACTGTAGTTATGGTCTGGATACAGGCGGTGCTCTACAGTACTGTAGTTATGGTCTGGATACAGGCGGTGCTCTACAGTACTGTAGTTATGGTCTGGATACAGGCGGCGCTCTACAGTACTGTAGTTATGGTCTGGATACAGGCGGTGCTCTACAGTACTGTAGTTATGGTCTGGATACAGGCGGCGCTCTACAGTACTGTAGTTATGGTCTGGATACAGGCGGTGCTCTACAGTACTGTAGTTATGGTCTGGATACAGGCGGCGCTCTACAGTACTGTAGTTATGGTCTGGATACAGGCGGTGCTCTACAGTACTGTAGTTATGGTCTGGATACAGGCGGCGCTCTATAGTACTGTAGTTATGGTCTGGATACAGTTGGTTCTCTACAGTACTGTAGTTATGGTCTGGATACAGGTGGTTCTCTACAGTACAGTAGTTATGGTCTGGATACAGGTGGTTCTCTACAGTACTGTAGTTATGGTCTGGATACAGGCGGTGCTCTACAGCACAGTAGTTATGGTCTGGATACAGGCGGCGCTCTACAGTACTGTAGTTATGGTCTGGATACAGGCGGCGCTCTACAGTACTGTAGTTATGGTCTGGATACAGGCGGTGCTCTACAGTACTGTAGTTATGGTCTGGATACAGGCGGTGCTCTACAGTAATGTAGTTATGGTCTGGATACAGGCGGCGCTCTACAGTACTGTAGTTATGGTCTGGATACAGGCGGTGCTCTACAGACCTGTAGTTAGGGTCTGTATACAGGCGGCGCTCTACAGCAATTTAGTTATGGTCTGGATACAGGCGGTGCTCTACAATCAGTATATAACACAGTGGGTCAGTATATAACAGAGTGGGTCAGTATATAACACGGTGGGTCAGTATATAACACAGTGGGTCAGTATATAACACAGTGTGTCAGTATATAACACAGTGGGTCAGTATATAACACAGTGGGTCAGTATATAACACACAGTGGGTCAGTATATAACACACAGTGGTTCAGTATATAACACAGTGGGTCAGTATATAACACACTGTGGGTCAGTATATAACACAGTGTGTCAGTATATAACACAGTGGGTCAGTATATAACACACAGTGGGTCAGTATATAACACACAGTGGTTCAGTATATAACACAGTGGGTCAGTAAATAACACACAGTGGGTCAGTAAATAACACACAGTGGGTTAGTATATAACTAACTGTGGGTCAGAATATCACACACAGTGGGTCAGTATATAACACACAGTGGGTCAGTATATAACACACAATGGGTCAGTATATAACACAGTGGGTCAGTATATAACACACAGTGGGTCAGTATATAACACAGTGGGTCAGTATATAACACACAGTGGGTCAGTGTATCACACACAGTGGGTCAGTATATAACACACAGTGGGTCAGTATATAACACAGTGGGTCAGTATATAACACACAGTGGGTCAGTATAAAACACACAGTGGGTCAGTATATAACACAGTGGGTCAGTATATAACATAGTGGGTCAGTATATAACACACAGTGGGTCAGTATATAACACACAGTGGTTCAGTATATAACACAGTGGGTCAGTATATAACACACTGTGGGTCAGTATATAACACGGTGGGTCAGTGTATCACACAGAGTGGGTCAGTGTATAACACACAGTGGGTCAGTTTTTAACACACAGTGGGTCAGTATATAACACAGTAGGTCAGTACATAACAAAGTGGGTCAGTATAAAACACAGAGTGGGTCAGTTTATATCACACAGTGGGTCAGTATATAACACAGTGGGTCAGTAAATAACACACAGTGGGTCAGTGTATAACACACAGTGGGTCAGTATATAACACGGTGGGTCAGTATATAACACACAGTGGGTCAGTTTTTAACACACAGTGGGTCAGTATATAACACACAGTGGGTCAGTATATAACACACAGTGGGTCAGTATATAACACAGTGGGTCAGTATATAACACACTGTGGGTCAGTATATAACACACAATGGGTCAGTATATAACACAGTGGGTCTGTATATAACACAGTGGGTCAGTATATAACACACAGTGGGTCAGTATATAACACACAGTGGGTCAGTATATAACACACAGTGGGTCAGTATATAACACACAGTGGGTCAGTATATAACACATTGGGTCAGTATATCACACACAGTGGGTCAGTATATATCACAGTGTGTCAGTATATAACACACAGTGGGTCAGTATATAACACACAGTGGGTCAGTATATAACACATTGGGTCAGTATATCACACACAGTGGGTCAGTATATATCACAGTGTGTCAGTATATAACACACAGTGGGTCAGTATATAACACACAGTGGGTCAGTATATAACACACAGTGGGTCAGTATATAACACGGTGGGTCAGTATATAACACATTGGGTCAGTATATAACACGGTGGGTCAGTATATAACACACAGTGGGTCAGTATATAACACACAGTGGGTCAGTATATAACACACAGTGGGTCAGTATATAACACGGTGGGTCACTATATAACACATTGGGTCAGTATATAACACGGTGGGTCAGTATATAACACACAGTGGGTCAGTATATAACACGGTGGGTCAGTATATAACACATTGGGTCAGTATATAACACAGTGGGTCAGTATATAACACAGTGGGTCAGTATAACACAGTGGGTCAGTATATAACACACAGTGGGTCAGTGATTGTGTAGTGAGATGAGACAGAGGAGAGTTTAGGTGTAGTGAGATGACACAGGGAAGAGTGGAGGGGTAGAGAGACGAGAAGGAGGAGACAGAAGAGGGAGGATAAAGGGATGACTCTATCTCACCTTTACTGCCCTGGGAAGAGGTTAGGAGGACAGGCCAAGGAACAGAAAGAGAAAAACAGAAACAGTAGAGAGAGAAGACAGATGAATGCAAACCAGTAAGTAAATAATCAAATAAACAGTGAGCAAGGCAGGTTTGTCTCTAGACAGTATCAGGCTATTATAAAGTCGCAAATGACGCCCTTTTTTCCTGATCCTGATCACATGTACTGCAATATTTTGGAATTAGGGTGCTTTTTGGGACGTAATCTAAGTGGTAACAGAGGGAGTTACTGGAGAGGTTTGGGGTTACTGATAAAAGAGAACGGGACAGAGTGTTGGGGTTACAGATAAAAGAGAACGGGACAGAGGGTTGGGGTTACAGATAAAAGAGAACGGGACAGAGGGTTAGGGTTACAGATAAAAGAGAACGGGACAGAGGGTTGGGGTTCCTGATAAAAGAGAACGGGACAGAGGGTTGGGGTTACAGATAAAAGAGAACGAGACAGAGGGTTGGGGTTACAGATAAAAGAGAACGGGACAGAGGGTTGGGGTTATTGATAAAAGAGAACGGGACAGAGGGTTAGGGTTACTGATAAAAGAGAACGGGACAGAGGGTTGGGGTTATTGATAAAAGAGAACGGGACAGAGGGTTGGGGTTACTGATAAAAGAGAACGGGACAGAGGGTTGGGGCTCCTGATAAAAGAGAACGGGACAGAGGGTTGGGGTTACAGATAAAAGAGAACGGGACAGAGGGTTAGGGTTACAGATAAAAGAGAACGGGACAGAGGGTTGGGGTTACAGATAAAAGAGAACGGGACAGAGGGTTGGGGTTACAGATAAAAGAGAACGGGACAGAGTGTTGGGGTTACAGATAAAAGAGAACGGGACAGAGGGTTGGGGTTACAGATAAAAGAGAACGGGACAGAGGGTTAGGGTTACAGATAAAAGAGTACGGGACAGAGGGTTGGGGTTCCTGATAAAAGAGAACGGGACAGAGGGTTGGGGTTACAGATAAAAGAGAACGGGACAGAGGGTTAGGGTTACAGATAAAAGAGAATGGGACAGAGGTTTGGGGTTACAGATAAAAGAGAACGGGACAGAGGGTTGGGGTTACAGATAAAAGAGAACAGGACAGAGGGTTAGGGTTACTGATAAAAGAGAACGGGACAGAGTGTTGGGGTTACAGATAAAAGAGAACGGGACAGAGGGTTGGGGTTACAGATAAAAGAGAACGGGACAGAGGGTTAGGGTTACAGATAAAAGAGAACGGGACAGAGGGTTGGGGTTCCTGATAAAAGAGAACGGGACAGAGGGTTGGGGTTACAGATAAAAGAGAACGAGACAGAGGGTTGGGGTTACAGATAAAAGAGAACGGGACAGAGGGTTGGGGTTATTGATAAAAGAGAACGGGACAGAGGGTTAGGGTTACTGATAAAAGAGAACGGGACAGAGGGTTGGGGTTATTGATAAAAGAGAACGGGACAGAGGGTTGGGGTTACTGATAAAAGAGAACGGGACAGAGGGTTGGGGTTCCTGATAAAAGAGAACGGGACAGAGGGTTGGGGTTACAGATAAAAGAGAACGGGACAGAGGGTTGGGGTTACAGATAAAAGAGAACGGGACAGAGGGTTGGGGTTACAGATAAAAGAGAACGGGACAGAGGGTTGGGGTTACAGATAAAAGAGAACGGGACAGAGTGTTGGGGTTACAGATAAAAGAGAACGGGACAGAGGGTTGGGGTTACAGATAAAAGAGAACGGGACAGAGGGTTAGGGTTACAGATAAAAGAGAACGGGACAGAGGGTTGGGGTTCCTAATAAAAGAGAACGGGACAGAGGGTTGGGGTTACAGATAAAAGAGAACGGGACAGAGGGTTAGGGTTACAGATAAAAGAGAATGGGACAGAGGTTTGGGGTTACAGATAAAAGAGAACGGGACAGAGGGTTGGGGTTACAGATAAAAGAGAACGGGACAGAGGGTTAGGGTTACAGATAAAAGAGAACGGGACAGAGGGTTAGGGTTACAGATAAAAGAGAACGGGACAGAGGGTTGGGGTTATTGATAAAAGAGAACGGGACAGAGGGTTGGGGTTATTAATAAAAGAGAACGGGACAGAGGGTTAGGGTTACAGATAAAAGAGAACGGGACAGAGCGTTGGGGTTACAGATAAAAGAGAACGGGACAGAGGGTTGGGGTTACAGATAAAAGAGAACGGGACAGAGGGTTGGGGTTACTGAAAAAAGTGAACGGGACAGAGGGTTGGGGTTATTGATAAAAGAGAACGGGACAGAGGGTTGGGGTTATTGATAAAAGAGAATGGGACAGAGGGTTGGGGTTACTGATAAAAGAGAACGGGACAGAGGGTTGGGGTTACTGATAAAAGAGAACGGGACAGAGGGTTAGGGTTACAGATAAAAGAGAACGGGACAGAGGGTTAGGGTTACAGATAAAAGAGAACGGGACAGAGGGTTGGGGTTATTGATAAAAGAGAACGGGACAGAGGGTTGGGGTTACAGATAAAAGAGAACGGGACAGAGGGTTAGGGTTACAGATAAAAGAGAACGGGACAGAGCATTGGGGTTACAGATAAAAGAGAACGGGACAGAGGGTTGGGGTTACAGATAAAAGAGAACGGGACAGAGGGTTGGGGTTACTGAAAAAAGAGAACGGGACAGAGGGTTGGGGTTATTGATAAAAGAGAACGGGACAGAGGGTTGGGGTTATTGATAAAAGAGAACGGGACAGAGGGTTAGGGTTACAGATAAAAGAGAACGGGACAGAGGGTTGGGGTTACAGATAAAAGAGAACGGGACAGAGGGTTGGGGTTACAGATAAAAGAGAACGGGACAGATGGTTGGGGTTACTGATAAAAGAGAACGGGACAGAGGGTTGGGGTTATTGATAAAAGAGAACGGGACAGAGGGTTAGGGTTACAGATAAAAGAGAACGGGACAGAGGGTTGGGGCTCCTGATAAAAGAGAACGGGACAGAGGGTTGGGGTTACAGATAAAAGAGAACGGGACAGAGGGTTGGGGTTACAGATAAAAGAGAACGGGACAGAGTGTTGGGGTTACAGATAAAAGAGAACGGGACAGAGGGTTGGGGTTATTGATAAAAGAGAACGGGACAGAGGGTTGGGGTTACTGATAAAAGAGAATGGGACAGAGGGTTGGGGTTACAGATAAAAGAGAATGGGACAGAGGGTTGGGGTTACAGATAAAAGAGAACGGGACAGAGGGTTGGGGTTACAGATAAAAGAGAACGGGACAGAGTGTTTGGGGTTACTGATAAAAGAGAACGGGACAGAGGGTTAGGGTTACAGATAAAAGAGAATGGGACAGAGGGTTGGGGTTACTGATAAAAGAGAACGGGACAGAGGGTTGGGGTTACTGATAAAAGAGAACAGGACAGAGGGTTAGGGTTACAGATAAAAGAGAACGGGACAGAGGGTTAGGGTTACAGATAAAAGAGAACGAGACAGAGGGTTGGGGTTACAGATAAAAGAGAACGGGACAGAGGGTTAGGGTTACAGATAAAAGAGAATGGGACAGAGGGTTGGGGTTACTGATAAAAGAGAACGGGACAGAGGGTTGGGGTTACAGATAAAAGAGAACGGGACAGAGGGTTAGGGTTACAGATAAAAGAGAATGGGACAGAGGTTTGGGGTTACAGATAAAAGAGAACGGGACAGAGGGTTAGGGTTACAGATAAAAGAGAACGGGACAGAGGGTTAGGGTTACAGATAAAAGAGAACGGGACAGAGGGTTGGGGTTATTGATAAAAGAGAACGGGACAGAGGGTTGGGGTTATTGATAAAAGAGAACGGGACAGACGGTTAGGGTTACAGATAAAAGAGAACGGGACAGAGGGTTGGGGTTACAGATAAAAGAGAACGGGACAGAGGGTTGGGGTTACTGAAAAAAGAGAACGGGACAGAGGGTTGGGGTTACTGAAAAAAGAGAACGGGACAGAGGGTTGGGGTTATTGATAAAAGAGAACGGGACAGAGGGTTGGGGTTATTGATAAAAGAGAATGGGACAGAGGGTTGGGGTTACTGATAAAAGAGAACGGGACAGAGGGTTAGGGTTACAGATAAAAGAGAACGGGACAGAGGGTTGGGGTTACAGATAAAAGAGAACGGGACAGAGGGTTGGGGTTACAGATAAAAGAGAACGGGACAGAGGGTTGGGGTTACAGATAAAAGAGAACGGGACAGAGGGTTGGGGTTATTGATAAAAGAGAACGGGACAGAGGGTTGGGGTTACTGATAAAAGAGAATGGGACAGAGGGTTGGGGTTACAGATAAAAGAGAATGGGACAGAGGGTTGGGGTTACAGATAAAAGAGAACGGGACAGAGGGTTGGGGTTACAGATAAAAGAGAACGGGACAGAGTGTTTGGGGTTACTGATAAAAGAGAACGGGACAGAGGGTTAGGGTTACAGATAAAAGAGAATGGGACAGAGGGTTGGGGTTACTGATAAAAGAGAACGGGACAGAGGGTTGGGGTTACAGATAAAAGAGAACGGGACAGAGTGTTGGGGTTACAGATAAAAGAGAACGGGACAGAGGGTTGGGGTTACAGATAAAAGAGAACGGGACAGAGGGTTAGGGTTACAGATAAAAGAGAACGGGACAGAGGGTTGGGGTTATTGATAAAAGAGAACGGGACAGAGGGTTGGGGTTACTGATAAAAGAGAATGGGACAGAGGGTTGGGGTTACAGATAAAAGAGAATGGGACAGAGGGTTGGGGTTACAGATAAAAGAGAACGGGACAGAGGGTTGGGGTTACAGATAAAAGAGAACGGGACAGAGGGTTGGGGTTATTGATAAAAGAGAACGGGACAGAGGGTTGGGGTTACTGATAAAAGAGAATGGGACAGAGGGTTGGGGTTACAGATAAAAGAGAATGGGACAGAGGGTTGGGGTTACAGATAAAAGAGAACGGGACAGAGGGTTGGGGTTACAGATAAAAGAGAACGGGACAGAGTGTTTGGGGTTACTGATAAAAGAGAACGGGACAGAGGGTTAGGGTTACAGATAAAAGAGAATGGGACAGAGGGTTGGGGTTACTGATAAAAGAGAACGGGACAGAGGGTTGGGGTTACTGATAAAAGAGAACAGGACAGAGGGTTAGGGTTACAGATAAAAGAGAACGGGACAGAGGGTTAGGGTTACAGATAAAAGAGAACGAGACAGAGGGTTGGGGTTATTGATAAAAGAGAACGGGACAGAGGGTTGGGGTTACTGATAAAAGAGAATGGGACAGAGGGTTGGGGTTACAGATAAAAGAGAATGGGACAGAGGGTTGGGGTTACAGATAAAAGAGAACGGGACAGAGGGTTGGGGTTACAGATAAAAGAGAACGGGACAGAGTGTTTGGGGTTACTGATAAAAGAGAACGGGACAGAGGGTTAGGGTTACAGATAAAAGAGAATGGGACAGAGGGTTGGGGTTACTGATAAAAGAGAACGGGACAGAGGGTTGGGGTTACAGATAAAAGAGAACGGGACAGAGTGTTGGGGTTACAGATAAAAGAGAACGGGACAGAGGGTTGGGGTTACAGATAAAAGAGAACGGGACAGAGGGTTAGGGTTACAGATAAAAGAGAACGGGACAGAGGGTTGGGGTTCCTGATAAAAGAGAACGGGACAGAGGTTTGGGGTTACAGATAAAAGAGAACTGGACAGAGGGTTAGGGTTACAGATAAAAGAGAATGGGACAGAGGTTTGGGGTTACAGATAAAAGAGAATGGGACAGAGGGTTGGGGTTACTGATAAAAGAGAACGGGACAGAGGGTTGGGGTTACTGATAAAAGAGAACAAGACAGAGGGTTAGGGTTACAGATAAAAGAGAACGGGACAGAGGGTTAGGGTTACAGATAAAAGAGAATGGGACAGAGGGTTGGGGTTACAGATAAAAGAGAACGGGACAGAGGGTTGGGGTTACAGATAAAAGAGAACGGGACAGAGGGTTGGGGTTACAGATAAAAGAGAACGGGACAGAGGGTTGGGGTTACAGATAAAAGAGAACGGGACAGAGGGTTGGGGTTACAGATAAAAGAGAACGGGACAGAGCGTTGGGGTTACAGATAAAAGAGAACGGGACAGAGGGTTGGGGTTACAGATAAAAGAGAACGGGACAGATGGTTGGGGTTACTGATAAAAGAGAACGGGACAGAGGGTTGGGGTTATTGATAAAAGAGAACGGGACAGAGGGTTAGGGTTACAGATAAAAGAGAACGGGACAGAGGGTTGGGGTTACAGATAAAAGAGAACGGGACAGAGGGTTGGGGTTACAGATAAAAGAGAATGGGACAGAGGGTTGGGGTTACTGATAAAAGAGAACGGGACAGAGGGTTGGGGTTACTGATAAAAGAGAACAAGACAGAGGGTTAGGGTTACAGATAAAAGAGAACGGGACAGAGGGTTAGGGTTACAGATAAAAGAGAATGGGACAGAGGGTTGGGGTTACAGATAAAAGAGAACGGGACAGAGGGTTGGGGTTACAGATAAAAGAGAACGGGACAGAGGGTTGGGGTTACAGATAAAAGAGAACGGGACAGAGGGTTGGGGTTACAGATAAAAGAGAACGGGACAGAAGCGTTGGGGTTACAGATAAAAGAGAACGGGACAGAGGGTTGGGGTTACAGATAAAAGAGAACGGGACAGATGGTTGGGGTTACTGATAAAAGAGAACGGGACAGAGGGTTGGGGTTATTGATAAAAGAGAACGGGACAGAGGGTTAGGGTTACAGATAAAAGAGAACGGGACAGAGGGTTGGGGTTACAGATAAAAGAGAACGGGACAGAGGGTTGGGGTTACAGATAAAAGAGAACAGGACAGAGGGTTGGGGTTACAGATAAAAGAGAACGGGACAGAGTGTTGGGGTTACAGATAAAAGAGAACGGGACAGAGGGTTGGGGTTATTGATAAAAGAGAACGGGACAGAGGGTTGGGGTTACTGATAAAAGAGAATGGGACAGAGGGTTGGGGTTACAGATAAAAGAGAATGGGCCAGAGGGTTGGGGTTACAGATAAAAGAGAACGGGACAGAGGGTTGGGTTACAGATAAAAGAGAACGGGACAGAGTGTTTGGGGTTACTGATAAAAGAGAACGGGACAGAGGGTTGGGGTTACTGATAAAAGAGAACGGGACAGAGGGTTGGGGTTACTGATAAAAGAGAACAGGACAGAGGGTTAGGGTTACAGATAAAAGAGAACGGGACAGAGGGTTAGGGTTACAGATAAAAGAGAACGAGACAGAGGGTTGGGGTTACAGATAAAATAGAACGGGACAAAGGGTTGGGGTTACTGATAAAAGAGAACGGGACAGAGTGTTTGGGTTACTGATAAAAGAGAACGGGACAGAGGGTTGGGGTTACAGATAAAAGAGAACGGGACAGAGGGTTAGGGTTACAGATAAAAGAGAATGGGACAGAGGGTTAGGGTTACAGATAAAAGAGAACGGGACAGAGGGTTGGGGTTACAGATAAAAGAGAATGGGACAGAGGGTTAGGGTTACAGATAAAAGAGAACGGGACAGAGGGTTGGGGTTACAGATAAAAGAGAACGGGACAGAGTGTTTGGGGTTACTGATAAAAGAGAACGGGACAGAGGGTTGGGGTTACTGATAAAAGAGAACGGGACAGAGGGTTGGGGTTACTGATAAAAGAGAACAGGACAGAGGGTTAGGGTTACAGATAAAAGAGAACGGGACAGAGGGTTAGGGTTACAGATAAAAGAGAACGAGACAGAGGGTTGGGGTTACAGATAAAATAGAACGGGACAAAGGGTTGGGGTTACTGATAAAAGAGAACGGGACAGAGTGTTTGGGTTACTGATAAAAGAGAACGGGACAGAGGGTTGGGGTTACAGATAAAAGAGAACGGGACAGAGGGTTAGGGTTACAGATAAAAGAGAATGGGACAGAGGGTTAGGGTTACAGATAAAAGAGAACGGGACAGAGGGTTGGGGTTACTGATTAAAGAGAATGGGACAGAGGGTTAGGGTTACAGATAAAAGAGAACGAGACAGAGGGTTGGGGTTACTGATAAAAGAGAACGGGACAGAGGGTTGGGGTTATTGATAAAAGAGAATGGGACAGAGGGTTGGGGTTACAGATAAAAGAGAACGGGACAGAGGGTTGGGTTTACAGATAAAAGAGAACGGGACAGAGGGTTGGGGTTCCTGATAAAAGAGAACGGGACAGAGGGTTGGGGTTATTGATAAAAGAGAACGGGACAGAGGGTTAGGGTTACAGATAAAAGAGAACGGGACAGAGGGTTGGGGTTATTGATAAAAGAGAACGGGACAGAGGGTTGGGTTTACAGATAAAAGAGATCGGGACAGAGGGTTGGGGTTACAGATAAAAGAGAACGGGACAGAGGGTTAGGGTTTCTGATAAAAGAGAATGGGACAGAGGGTTAGGGTTACTGATAAAAGAGAACGGGACAGAGGTTTGGGTTACAGATAAAAGAGAATGGGACAGAGGGTTGGGGTTATTGATAAAAGAGATCGGGACAGAGGGTTGGGGTTACAGATAAAAGAGAACGGGACAGAGGGTTAGGGTCACAAACAGTAATGACATCACACACTGTTTCTGTCTGTAGATTTATATTCATTTAACGATGCAATATGTCACTTTTTGGGCGAGCCGACCAAATTTATATAGAAATGTGAGCTATCAATCTGCCATTCTCATTGAAAGCTAGTCTATGTAACGGTAGATCTGCCATGCTCATTGAAAGCCAGTCTAAGTAACGGTAGATATGTTCCATGTGTGCTATTTCTATGCTTCTGGTTCTTACATTTTGTTTTTTTCGTGTTTTTCTTTCGGTTTGTACACCAGTTTCAAACATCTGAAAATAAATATTTTTAAATACACAAAGACACAAAGACTCTCCACACAATGATTCTCCACAAAATGATTCTCCACTCAATGATTCTCCACACAGTGACAGCTTGTTTTCTCACAGAAACTGAAATTAGGCAAATTATTGGAATTTGAGCAACCGTGAAATGGAGGAGTGATTTCTGTATATTGCACCTTTAAATAATAAAGCGTTTGATTCTGCCGTTCTCTTAGCGTTGGCGTATTATTTGACTTCCAGTATTTAAGTAATAGCTTCTTTTATTAAAGTGACAAAAATAATATTGTCCAACCCATTGGGTATCTCATCGCACCCACATATGCCATGTCTTGAAATATGCAAACAGACATTATAAAACTTCCCCAACTAGGTTTTATTCAAGCTCTGGGAAGGCTGTGATTTAAACACTAAAGAGGATCATGATAGAGACTGCCCATGAAGACTATCTGTGAGGAAATATTTCAAAGTCAAAGTCAAAGTCAAAAGTCAAAGTCACCATTATTAGTCAGTTGTACAACCAAATGCCTTCAACCAAAATGTGTCTTCCGCATTTAACCCAACCCCTCTGAATCAGAGAGGTGCGGGCGGCTGCCTTAATCCACATCCACAAATATTTGAGGCTGAGCTAGTGTTCCAGCCATTAGTATACAAACCAAACGTCTTTAAACATCCGCCAAAGAAACACTTTCCCACAAACAACAAAACCTAAAGGTAACTGGCAAAGTAAAGGAAACACCAAAATACAGTGAAGTGTCTTAAAGAGATTCTCTGGTACTTTTATATACTTTTTAGGCAGTAGTTCTGAAAGTAGCGCTCATGAGCCAAAAGTGGTCCCCGAAATGTCCGTACTACGTCACATAAAGTGCCTTCAGAAAGTATTCACACCCTAAACTTTTTCCACATTTTGTTGTGTTACAAAGTTGGATTAAAATGTTATTTAATTGTTAAAAATTCATGGGAAAAAAACGGTAATATATCTTGATTAGGTAATAGGGCTGTAACAGCCATGGCTGAAAGTAAAGTGGTATTGTCCGCTACGGCTTCCCGGCAAAATAAATATAGAAGGCACGTGTATAGGTAAAACCTCAGCCTATAACAATAAATACAACATGCCCAAATAATAAATTCACCATGGTTTAACAATTCTGCATGAGTGAATTGACTGGAAAGCGGGTGGTATGCACTCCAAATTGCATTGTGGTTTGAGGAGAACACTTACATTTTGTCAAAGGGGGGGGATGAGTGGCCAACACACTCATGGACAAGAGGCAGAGATGAACGGCCGACACCGAGGCGCGCGTGGACGCGTCAATTCAGGCTACAAGTGTAGACCTAAAGACAATGGCAGAATGTCCTAACAATACACGTAGGTGTTTTGTAACAGATGGCTCTTTCCACTCAGCAAATTGCAGGTGCACAGTACACTGCTAGGGTTTGGATGCTGAAATGAATTTGTGATTGAATGAATGTTGAGTGATAGTTTGACAATCGAATGAAAACATAATGACTGGTTGTGTTTATACCACATTAAAAGGCATAGGCTGCATGTCCATATGGCTAGGGGAAGCTTTCCCCAAAGTAAATTGAATTAAATTGCCAAAATTACATACTTAATTAGCTTACTCCTGTCTATACAGAAATACATTGAATCATTTCAAATAGGCTACAACACCAGAAAGCATGGTTTGGCCATCAGTTTATTTTATTTTGTTTGATTGTTTTTTATCATGTAGCCTACAGTTAGAAAGGCCCGCAATTTGGGCAGCGAGCGCTTGCAAATACCAAATAGATAATTATTGAGTTACGACTGTCAGTGAAAAGCAGAGAGACCCAGCCTAGGCATCTCGCAATATTTAAAATTGCAATCACGGTAAAACTGCTTGGAAAACAACATGGCTGTAAAGAGATGATAATGAAAAGAATCCCATCCGTCTTTTAGGTATTGGCGCCAGCGGGAAACATCGGCCATAGCCCCGGTGAGTAGTCACTGTCTTCATTATTGGGTCACTTTTGTTCGCTTTTAGACAGTAATTTCCTCCTCCAGGTTAGATGGAAGTTATATTGTATTTGTGTCTCCACTCATAGGCCGATTATATGGATCAGACAGCATCGTTTTTATAGATCTGTTTGTCAGTGTCAGCAGAGTAGACTACCCTGTCATATCTGTAGTATACATTATTTGTATTTGTACCAAACCGTTCAGTATGGGACCTCCACACAGTGAACCTGAGTGAACGTATACAAAACATTTGTATAAATAAAAACCAATAGGCCTATAGGCTATGCCTACGTTTTGTTGTATGCTATTGCCTCATGAGTAAATCTGAGCTGAAAAAACACTGTAGGCTGTTAAAACAACTACAGCCTATGGGCTGTCATCAAATTATCATCTGGTGGATTTCAAACTATCCTTTTTTGAGGTTCAGCTGGGAACTGTAGGTGGCGAGTGGCGGGGCGAGTGGTGGGGCGAGTGGCGGGGCGAGTGGCGGGGCGAGAGGCGGGGCGAGGCGAGAGGCGGGGCGAGTGGTGGGGCGAGAGGCGGGGCGAGTGGTGGGGCGAGTTACGGGGCGAGAGGCGGGGCGAGTGGCAGGGCGAGTGGAGGTGGCGGGTCGTGGGGAAGTGGCGGGGCGAGTGGCGGGGCGAGTGGCGGGCGAGTGGCGGGGCGAGAGGCGGGGCGAGTGGTGGCGAGTGGTGGGCGAGGCGAGGATGGTCATGGGGAAGTGGCGAGAAGCGGGCGAGTGGGGGCGAGTGGCAGGGCGAGTGGGCGAATGGGCGAGTGATGGGCGAAGCACGGGCGGATGGGCGAGTATGGGCGAAAATTGCTGGGACCCAGAGGCAAGTTACGGGCGAGAGGCGGGCGAGTGATGGGCGAGAGGCGGGGCGAGTGGCGAGGGCGGGCGAGTGGAGGTGGGTCATGGGGAAGTGGGCGAGAAGCGGGGCGAGTGGCGAGTGCGAGTGAGGTGGCGGGTCGTGGAAGTGGCGGGCGAGAGGCGGGCGAGGGCGGGCGAGTGGCGGGGCGAGAGTGGTGGCGAGTGGCGGGGCGAGTTACGGGCCAGTTACGGGGCGAGTGATGGGCGAGTGGTGGGGCGATGGCGGGGCGAGTGGCTGAGGGGGACGAGAGGCGGGGCGAGCACGGGGCGAGTGGCGGGCGAGTGGCGGGGCGAGTGGAGTGGAGGTGGCGGGTCGTGGGGAAGTGGCGGGGCGAGTGGCGGGGTGAGTGGCGGGGCGAGAGGCGGGGCGAGTGGCGGGGCGAGTGGCAGGGCGAGTGGCAGGGCGAGTGGGCGAGGGCGGGCGAGTGGCGGGCGAGTGGCGGCGGTGGCGTGGGGGGAAGTGGCGGGGCGAGTGGCGGGGCGAGTGGCGGGGCGAGAGGCGGGGCGAGAGGCGGGGCGAGAGGCGGGGCGAGTTACAATGTTTGACGGTGGGGATGGTGTTCTTGGGGTCATAGGCAGCATTCCTCCTCCAAACACGGCGAGTTGAGTTGATGCCAAAGAGCTCCATTTTGGTCTCATCTGACCACAACACTTTCACCCAGATGTCCTCTGAATCATTCAGATGTTCATTGGCAAACTTCAGACGGGCATGTATATGTGCTCTCTTGAGCAGGGGGACCTTGCATGCACTGCAGGATTTCAGTCCTTCACGGCGTTAGTGTATTACCAATTGTTTTCTTGGTGACTATGGTCCCAGCTGCCTTGAGGTCATTGACAAGATCCTCCCGTATAGTTCTGGGCTGATTCCCTCACCGTTCTCATGATCATTGCAACTCCACGAGGTGAGATCTTGCATGGAGCCCCAGGCCGAGGGAGATTGACAGTTCTTTTGTGTTTCTTCCATTTGTGTACAATCGCACCAACTGTTGTCACCTTCTCACCAAGCTGCTTGGCGATGGTCTTGTAGCCCATTCCAGAGTTGTGTAGGTCTACAATCTTGTCCCTGACATCCTTGGAGAGCTCTTTGGTCTTGGCCATGGTGGAGAGTTTGGAATCTGATTGATTGCTTCTGTGGGCAGGTGTCTTTTATACAGGTAACAAACTGAGATTAGGAGCACTCCCTTTATGAGTGTGCTCCTAATCTCAGCTCGTTACCTGTATAAAAGACACCTGGGAGCCAGAAATCTTTCTGATTGAGAGGGGGTCAAATACTTATTTCCCTCATTAAAATGCAATTCCATTTCTAAAATGTTTCACATGCGTTTTTCTGGATTTTTTTGTTGTTATTCTGTCTCTCACTGTTCAAATAAGCCTACCATTACAATTATAGACTGATAATTTCTTTGTCAGTGGGCAAACGTACAAAATCAGCAGGGGATCAAATACTTTTTTCCCTCACTGTAGCTATGACCAGCTAGAAGTTAGTCTACCAGCATGTCGGCTCGGTTGGTTGCTGCCTCTCCCTCCCTCCTCGCTCCGTTTATCTCGCTCACAGTACTCACACCTCAAGGCCCCTCCTTCACCTGCTCTCCCTCTCAAAGCCCCGCCTCCACCTGCTCTCCCTCTCAAGGCCCCTCCTCCGCCTGCACTCCCTCTCAAGGCCCCTCCTCCGCCTGCTCTCCCTCTCAAGGCCCCTCCTCCGCCTGCTCTCCCTCACAAGGCCCCTCCTCCACCTGCTCTCCCTCACAAGGCCCCTCCTCCCCTTGCACTCCCTCACAAGGCCCCTTCCAATTCATCACAAAGGTGTTCGATGGGGTTGAGGTCAGGGCTCTGTGCAGGCCATTCAAGTTCTTCCACACCAATCTTGAAACAACATTTCTGTATGGACCTCGCTATGTGCACGGGGGCATTGTCATGCTGAAATAGGAAAGGGCCTTCCCCAAACTGTTGCCACAAAGTTGGAAGCAGAATCGTCTAGAATGTCATTGTATGCTGTAGCGTTAAGATTTCCCTTCACTGGAACTAAGGTGTTAAATAGTTAAAGTATGAAAGGGAAAATAAATAAACATAAATATAGGTTGTATTTACAATGGTGTTTGAAAAACCATTTCTGTATAGACCTCGCTCTGTGCACGGGGGCATTGTCATGCTGAAACAGAATAATCTAGAATGTCATTGTATGCTGTAGCGTTAAGATTTCTCTTCACTGGAACTAAGGAGCCCGAACCATGAAAAACAGCCCCAGACAATTATTCCTCCTCCACCAAACTTTACAGCACTTTGCATTGGGGCAGGTAGCGTTCTCCTGGCAACTGCCAAACCCAGATTATTCCGTCGCACTGCCAGATAGTGAAGCGTGATTCATCACTCCAGAGAACGCGTTTCCACTGCTCCAGAGTCCAATGGGGGTTGAGCTTTACACCACTCTAGCCGGCATTGCGCATGGTGATCTTAGGCTTGTGTGCGGCTGCTCGGCCATGGAAACCCATTTCATGAAACTCCCGACGAACAGTTATTGTGCTGAAGTTGCTTTCAGAGGCAGTTTTGAACTCGGTAGTGAGTGTTGCAACCGAGGACAGACAATTTTTACGTGCTACGCACTTCAGCAATCAGCAGTCCTGTTTTGTGAACTTGTGTGGCCTACCACTTCACGGCTGAGCCATTGTTGCTCCTAGACGTTTCCACTTCACAATAACAGCACTTACAGTTCACTGGGGCAGTCCTAGCATGACAGAAATTTGACGAATTGACTTGTTGGAAAGGTGGCATCCTATGACGGTGCCACGTTAAAAGTCATTGAGCTCTTTAGTAAAGCCATTCTACTCAAAATGTTTGGCTATGGAGATTGGATGGCTGCATGCTTGATTTTATACACCTGTCAGCAACGGTTGTGGCTGAAATAGCCGAATCCACGAAGTTGAAGGGATGTCAAAATACTTTTGTGTATGTAGTGTATGTGCACCACGTCATTGCTCTCCGTCTGTCTCTCTCTACTGTGTCCACTGAGCTGTTGGGCCCACCCTGCAACATCATTGGATAATGCTGGGCAGGCCTCTTGCTAGCTGTCACTGAAATGTGAGGGGCTGAAGCTCATTGGCTAGAACTCAAATTGCTAGGGGGCTGGCCTACATTGGGGGAAATGTATGGAAAATGTGGCACAGATTTAAGAAAGCAGTCACTTTAAAACTAGGGATTTCATGGTTAATTGAGGCGAGACAGTAATTCTGCTCATAGATTATGCATGTATGGACTACACATTGACACATCCAGCCCAAAGCGGGAGGTTTAAAAATTACTTTCTTAGTGGCCAGAGTACCAGAGTACATCTTTAATAGGGCACTGGGCCACCAAGAGCCAGAACAACTTCAAAGTACCAGAGTATGTCTTTAATAGGGCACTGGGCCGCCAAGAGCCAGAACAGCTTCTAAGTACCAGAGTACGTCTTTAATAGGGCACTGGGCCACCAAGAGCCAGAACAGCTTCAAAGTACCAGAGTACGTCTTTAATAGGGCACTGGGCCACCAAGAGCCAGAACAGCTTCAAAGTACCAGAGTACGTCTTTAATAGGGCACTGGGCCACCAAGAGCCAGAACAGCTTCAAAGTACCAGAGTACGTCTTTAATAGGGCACTGGGCCACCAAGAGCCAGAACAGCTTCAAAGTACCAGAGTACGTCTTTAATAGGGCACTGGGCCACCAAGAGCCAGAACAGCTTCAAAGTACCAGAGTACGTCTTTAATAGGGCACTGGGCCACCAAGAGCCAGAACAGCTTCAAAGTACCAGAGTACATCTTTAATAGGGCACTGGGCCACCAAGAGCCAGAACAGCTTCAAAGTACCAGAGTACGTCTTTAATAGGGCACTGGGCCACCAAGAGCCAGAACAACTTCAAAGTACCAGAGTACGTCTTTAATAGGGCACTGGGCCGCCAAGAGCCAGAACAGCTTCTAAGTACCAGAGTATGTCTTTAATAGGGCACTGGGCCACCAAGAGCCAGAACAGCTTCAAAGTACCAGAGTACGTCTTTAATAGGGCACTGGGCCACCAAGAGCCAGAACAGCTTCAAAGTACCAGAGTACGTCTTTAATAGGGCGTTGGGCCACCAAGAGCCAGAACAGCTTCAAAGTACCAGAGTATATCTGAGCAGAGGTGACGGTTTTGGAGAGTCTGGCATGCCCAAAGTAAAATGCCTGCCACTCAGTCCCGGAAATAAGGATATGCACATAATTAGTACTGTTGGATAGGAAACACTCTTAGGTTAATAAAACTGTTAAAATAATGTCTGTGAGTATAACAGAACTGATATAGCAGGCTAAAACCCGAGGAATTTCTGTCCAGAATTTTTTTGTTTCCTCAGTTTGATAGGCTTCCTATTGAAATCCATGTAAAATGGCTCCCAGATTGCAGTACCTATGGCTTCCACTAGATGTCAACAGTCTTTAGACATAGTTTCAAGGCTTTATCATTGAACAGAACCGAATAGAAGAAGAAATAGTGAAGGGACCACGGATGTCAATAACCTTACCTGGGCGCGAGACCGTGAGCGCGCCACACTTTATTTTCCTTTTATATCATTTAGGATATCATCCGAGTGAAATATTATCGTTAATATTCATAAAAGGATACCTAAGGATGCATTATAAATTATATAAAAGGAAAATAAAGTGTGGCGAAAAGTTATTCTCTTCACTTTACAACGGGCTACTCTACGGTGGATTTTCTGAGCATAAACCGCGCCAACCAAACTGAGATTTATGGATATAATAAATGACTTTTTCTAACAAAAGAACCATGGATTGTCTTGGTTGGACACTTGGGGTGCCCTCAGCAGAAGTTATTTGAAAGGTAAGCGATTTATTTGAGCTCTTATATGGGTTTTGTGTGACCCGCGCTGGATATGAATTCATGCTAATGCATAAATATGAGATGTGCTATCCTCAAACAATCAAATGTTGTGCTTTCGCCATAAAGCCTTTTTGAAATCTGACATTGCTGTGACATTGCCAAGAATCAGAGTCTAAGTTGTTGTAAAATGTGTAATAGTATTTTTTTTACTGCAGAGACATAAAAATGGTATCCACAAGATTATCTGCCTCCGGGGACGTAGATAAAGGGCTTTATTGCCAAAATCCTGAAGTATCCCTTTAAAGGTTGAGCTAAAATGTAGTTGATGTGGTTACTAAAACAGCTGCATCGTATGGTCAGTATAAGATATTTTCTGTTTTGATTTCAGATTTGAATAGCAGAGAAGTAGACTCCGATTTCATATGCGCTACGTTTTTGTCTAACTTGTTTGAAATGTGGTCAAAAGTGCATTTCTTTCAAAACAGCTATCACTTTTGATTGGTAGAAGACACTTTTGTTTTGTTTTTAGATTTGAATAGCAGAGAAGTTTTTGTTTAAGTGTTGGGAATGTGGTCAAAGTAGCTGATTTGTGGCAAAAGTCACAATAGGCCTTTTCACACTGCATTGGGCCATCCATAGCCCCAGGCCTTCCATTACCCCAGGCCATCCATAACCCCAGGCCATCTATAGTCCCAGGCTAGGCCATGGTACATATTTCTGAGCAATGGTTGCTGCAAAAATTTCCATTGACAATGAGCAACGTGTTAATACTGTGTTCAGTTTGTCATGTTTTACCCACAATAATATCCACGCTGGGGTGCATGCTAATTCATTAGTATTCTAACCAAAACCAGGCTAATTTGCTAGCTAGCTCATTTTTGTTTTAGATTGTTTTTTTGTATATTTAACTAGCTGGTTAGCTGGATGAACACCATTTACACTTCCTAGCTTAGAATTGTGAAGTAATTTTTTTTTTTTTAATTTAGTTTTCCTTGTCTGACTTGACTGGCAACAGGTTGAGTCGGGGCCTGTTTGTTGCTTGTTTGTTAGCTGATACATTCCGGGACAGATGTGACAGTCAACAGGCAACAACGAGGGATAACAGCTAAGTCAACTGTTAGGACAAGGGATAACAGCTAAGTCAACTGTTAGGACAAGGGATAACAGTTAAATCAGCTGTTAGGACAAGGGATAACAGCTAAATCAGCTGTTAGGACAAGGGATAACAGCTAAATCAACTGTTAGGACAAGGGATAACAGCTAAATCAACTGTTAGGACAAGGGATAACAGCTAAATCAAATCAAATCAAATTTTATTTGTCACATACACATGGTTAGCAGATGTTAATGCGAGCGTAGCGAAATGCTTGTGCTTCTAGTTCCGACCATGCAGTAGTATCTAACAAGTAATCTAACAAATTCACAACAACTACCTTATACACACTAGTGTAAAGGAATGAATACGAGTATGTACATATAAATATATGGATGAGCGATGGCTGACCGGCATAGGCAAGATGCAGTAGATGGTATGGAGTACAGTATATACAAATGAGATGAGTAATGTAGGATATGTAAACATTATATAAATGTAATTGTTTAAAGTGGCTAGAGATTTGAGTCGATGGCCGAACGGCATAGGCAAGATTCAGTAGATGGTTTAGAGTACAGTGTATACATTTGATATGAGTAATGTCGGATATGTAAACATTATATACAAAATTGTTTAAAGTGGCTAGTGATACATTGTTACATCCAATTCCTATGTTTAAAGTGGCTAGAGATTTAAGTCAGTATGTTGGCAGCAGCCACTCAATGTTAGTGATGGCTGTTTAACAGTCTGATGGCCTTGAGGTAGAAGCTGTTTTTCAGTCTCTTGGTCCCAGCTTTGATGCACCTGTACTGACCTCGCCTTCTGGATGATAGCGGGGTGAACAGGCAGTGGCTCGGGTGGTTGTTGTCCTTGATGATCTTTTTGGCCTTCCTGTGACATCGGGTGGTGTAGGTTTCCTGGAGGGCAGGTAGTTTACCCCCGGTGATGCGTTGTGCAGTCCTCAGTACCCTCTGGAGAGCCTTACGGTTGTGGGCGGAGCAGTTGCCGTACCAGGCGGTGATACAGCCCGACAGGATGCTCTCGATTGTGAATCTGTCGACGTTTGTGAGTGATTTTGGTGACAAGCCGAATTTCTTCAGCCTCCTGAGGTTGAAGAGGCGCTGTTGCGCCTTCTTCACCACGCTGTCTGTGTGGGTGGACCATTTCAGTTTGTCCGTGATCTGTACGCCGAGGAACTTAAAACTTTCCACCTTCTCCACTACTGTCCCGTTGATGTGGATAGGGGAGTGCTCCCTCTGCTGTTTCCTGAAGTCCACGATCATCTCCTTTGTTTTGTTGACGTTGAGTGAGAGATTTTCCTGACACCACACTCCGAGGGCCCTCACCTCACGTCGTTGTTGGTAATCAAGCCTACCACTGTAGTGTCGTCAGCAAACATGATGATTGAGTTGGATGCGTGCTTGGCTACGCAGTCATGGGTAAACAGGGAGTACTGGAGAGGGCTGAGAACGCACCCTTGTGGGGCCCCAGTGTTGAGGATCAGCGGGGTGGAGATGTTGTTTCCTACCCTCACCACCTGGGGCCGGCTCGTCAGGAAGTCCAGGACCCAGTTGCACAGGGCTGGGTCGAGACCTAGGGTCTCGAGCTTAATGACGAGCTTGGAGGGAACTATGGTGTTAAATGCTGAGCTGTAGTCAATGCTGTAGTCGATGAACAGAATTCTTACATAGGCATTCCTGTTAGGACAAGGGATAACAGCTAGGTCAACTGTTAGGACAAGGGATAACAGCTAAATCAACTGTTAGGACAAGGGATAATAGCTAAATCAACTGTTAGGACAAGGGAAAACAGCTAAGTCAACTGTTAGGACAAGGGATAACAGCTAAGTCAACTGTTAGGACAAGGGATAACAGCTAAATCAACTGTTAGGACAAGGGATAACAGCTAAATCAACTGTTAGGACAAGGGATAACAGCTAGGTCAACTGTTAGGACAAGGGATAACAGCTAAATCAACTGTTAGGACAAGGGATAACAGCTAAATCAACTGTTAGGACAAGGGATAACAGCTAGGTCAACTGTTAGGACAAGGGATAACAGCTAAATCAACTGTTAGGACAAGGGATAACAGCTAAATCAGCTGTTAGGACAAGGGATAACAGCTAAGTCAACTGTTTTGGACAAGGGATAACAGCTAAATCAACTGTTAGGACAAGGGATAACAGCTAGGTCAACTCTCTGGTGGTAGCACTATCAGAGGTACATTATTACATTAGTCTCCTGTCCTCTTCTCTCCTGTCCTGTCCTCTTCTCTCCTGTCCTGTCCTCTTCTCTCCTGTCCTGTCCTGTCCTGTACTCTTCTCTCCTGTCCTGTCCTCTTCTCTCGTGTCCTGTCCTGTACTCATCTCTCCTGTCCTGTCCTGTACTCTTCTCTCCTGTCCTGTCCTGTCCTCTTCTCTCCTGTCCTGTCCTGTCCTCTTCTCTCCTGTCCTGTACTCTTCTCTCCTGTCCTGTCCTGTCCTCTTCTCTCCTGTCCTGTACTCTTCTCTCCTGTCCTATCCTGTCCTCTTCTCTCGTGTCCTGTCCTGTACTCTTCTCTCCTGTCCTGTCCTGTACTCTTCTCTCCTTTCCTGTCCTGTCCTCTTCTCTCCTGTCCTGTCCTGTACTCTTCTCTCCTGTCCTGTCCTCTTCTCTCCTGTCCTGTCCTGTCCTCTTCTCTCCTGTCTTGTCCTGTACTCTTCTCTCCTGTCTTGTCCTGTACTCTTCTCTCCTGTGCTGTCCTGTCCTCTTCTCTCCTGTGCTGTCCTGTCCCGTCCTCTTCTCTCCTGTCCTGTCCTGTCCTTTTCCCTCCTGTCCTGTTCTTTTCTCTCCTGTGCTGTCCTGTCCTGTACTCTTCTCTCCTGTCCTGTACTCTTCTCTCCTGTCCTGTCATCTCCTCTCCTCCCCTCTCCTCTCCTCTACTCCCCTCTCCTGTCCTCTAGTCCCCGCTCCTCTTCTCTCCCGTCCTGTCCAGTCCTCTCCTCTACTCCCCTCTTGTCTCGTCTCGTTTCCTGTTCTGTCCTGTCATCTCCTCTCCTGTCCTGTCCTCTCCTCCCCTCTCCCTGGTGACAGACAAAATCTTCCCAAAATGTAAAAGCCAAATGTTTTTTCTCCATCAATGCTCTCTATGCCAACAGGAAGAAGAGCAGTGTGTCTAACTGTATGTTCAGTAGTACACTGTGTTGCGGACTACACCAATGTAAAACTGCAGATGACCGTGTGCTAACGGGATTCGCTTTGCAGAGGCTCTTTGAGATCAAGTCGCGTTTTCATCCATATTATTAAGAGGACTGTGAGTCAGAAGGTCCAGACCACAGGTTTCCTTCATTCGCCCTTCCTGGATAATTACACGATTAGTCAGAATGTATGTAACTACTTTCTGTATGAATGCAAACAATTCTTATGAATTATTATACCTGCGATGTTTCGCAAAGGACCTTTAAGGTCAGGTTACATGTAAAACAGACCAGAAGTTACTCTCATCTTGGCTTCCTGGATAAACAAGGCTACTTGTATTTACAGTATTGTATAGCTCTATGAATAAATAAAACTCAACAATTGATGCTGTATACCCACACCTCAGCATTACACTTCATAAAAACATATATTTCTTTCCATTGAAATGCAGACACTGCTACCACTGTCAGTAGCCAGGAGCATTACCTCAATTCTACATTCATTATACAGTGCTGCTTCTGGACAGAACTCAGGGGCGAATAGGGTGCCATTTGGGACACACATGTTGCTGCGTTCGTTACCTTGGTGACCTCTGAGTTCTGTAGGTTGGCCTCGGGGACCAGCAACCCCACACACACACAGCTGTCAACACGGCACACTCTTGCAGGTCTGCTTCCTGTTTAGTGGCTCGCTGGGCACTGGGTCGTACCAGTGTCGTGGTGTCCTCAAGGTCCGGACCATTACAAAAAGGTGTACTCAGCTGCAGGCCTCGCAGGAGGAGGTGACAGGCTTCTAGCTCAGCCTTCCAGACACACCCCAGGGGGGGACAGCCACAACTAGAGAGAGACAGAGTGTGAGAGAGCGAGCGCGAGAGAGAGAGCGAGTGCGCGACAGAGAGCGGGAGAGAGAGAAAGAGACACATACAAAGAGAGACAAACAAATCATCCCACAGTCACAAATAGAAAACAATAGAATAAAACATCCTGAATTATTTTCTCCAGTTAGTCTTGTCAGATGGTGAGTCTCGAAACACACTAAATAATAAATGGTAAGCATTCCCCCAACTCATCAAAAAACAGAGGTAAAAAGATCTCCATAAACGTCCATGTGAGGAAATTTTAAAGATTCCAAGCTCACAACAAGTTGATGTTAAATATGAGTCACATTCTGTTTCCAGATGTCATTATGTGTTGATCATATTCACATACATTATAAACCCCAACAAACCTGCTACGGTGTAAACCCCGACACATCCTGGTGGAGGCTAAAGACCGAGACAATTGCTTTTCTAACACCCTCTGTCCGTCTCCAAGGAGACCAGACATAACACCCTCCGCTCGTCTCCAAGGAGACCAGAAATAACACCATCCGTCCGTCTCTAAGGAGGCCCGACATAACACCAGCAGCGGTGTCAGTGGTACATTACTTCCACAGGGTCCTGCTCTCCTCTCCTCTCCTCATCCCTCCCTGGTGTTAACACAATCAGTGGTACATTACTTCCACAGGGTCCTGCTCTCCTCTCCTCTCCTCATCCCTCCCTGGTGTTAACACAATCAGTGGTACATTAGTTCCACAGGGTCCTCCTCTCCTCTCCTCATCCCTCCCTGATGTTAACACAATCAGTGGTACATTAGTTCATCAGGGTCCTCCTCTCCTCTCCTCTCCTCTCCTCATCCCTCCCTGATGTTAACACAATCAGTGGTACATTAGTTCATCAGGGTCCTCCTCTCCTCTCCTCTCCTCTCTTCATCCCTCCCAGTTGATAACACTATCACTGCAACACTCAATCTATTCAACACTTCTCTGTCCTCTCTCTGTTCTAACATCCATCTATTCAACACTTCTCTGTCCTCTCTCTGTTCTAACATCCATCTATTCAACACTTCTCTGTCCTCTCTCTGTTCTAACATCCATCTATTCAACACTTCTCTGTCCTCTCTCTGTTCTAACATCCATCTATTCAACACTTCTCTGTCCTCTCTCTGTTCTAACATCCATCTATCCAACACTTCTCTGTCTTCTCTCTGTTCTAACATCCATCTATCCAACACTTCTCTGTCCTCTCTCTGTTCTAACATCCATCTATTCAACACTTCTCTGTCCTCTCTCTGTTCTAACATCCATCTATTCAACACTTCTCTGTCCTCTCTCTGTTCTAACATCCATCTATTCAACACTTCTCTGTCCTCTCTCTGTTCTAACATCCATCTATCCAACACTTCTCTGTCTTCTCTCTGTTCTAACATCCATCTATCCAACACTTCTCTGTCTTCTCTCTGTTCTAACATCCATCTATTCAACACTTCTCTGTCTTCTGTCTGTTCTAACATCCATCTATCCAACACTTCTCTGTCTTCTCTCTGTTCTAACATCCATCTATTCAACACTTCTCTGTCTTCTGTCTGGTGGAAACTGACCTGCACGTCCCAACCTCCTGCCAAATGCCTAACCATATTAGAGTAACATATTTCCCACAGATTACACAGACCCACAAAGAATTTGAAACCAAACCTAATTTTGATAGACTCCCGTATCTATTGGGTGAAATACCACAGCGTGCAATACCAACCACAGTGTGTCATCACAGCAGCAAGATGTGTGACCTGTTGCCACGAGAAAAGGTCAACCAGTGAAGAACAAACACCATTGTAAATACAACCCAGACATGTTTATGTAATTTCCCTTTTCTAATTTAACTATTTTCACATCGTTACAACACTGTATATACAGTTGAAGTCGGAAGTTTACATACACCTTAGCCAAATACATTTAAACTCAGTATTTCACAATTCCTGACATTTAATCATAATAAAAATTCCCTGTTTTAGGTCAGTTAGGATCACCACTTTATTTTAAGAATGTGAAATACACTACATGAGGTCACAGTAATATACACTACATGAGGTCACAGTAGTATACACTACATGGGGTCACAGTAATATACACTACATGAGGTCACAGTAATATACACTACATGAGGTCACAGTAATATACACTACATGAGGTCACAGTAGTATACACTACATGGGGTCACAGTAATATACACTACATGAGGTCACAGTAGTATACACTACATGGGGTCACAGTAATATACACTACATGAGGTCACAGTAATATACACTACATGAGGTCACAGTAATATACACTACATGAGGTCACAGTAGTATACACTACATGAGGTCACAGTAATATACACTACATGAGGTCACAGTTATATACACTACATGAAGTCACAGTAATATACACTACATGAGGTCACAGTAATATACACTACATGAGGTCACAGTAATATACACTACATGGGGTCACAGTAATATACACTACATGGGGTCACAGTAATATACACTACATGAGGTCACAGTTATATACACTACATGGGGTCACAGGAAAATGCAACACCAACACAACAACACTAACACAGTACCAGCTATATGAGGCTGATGCTACTCAACAACACATTACCAGCTATATGAGGCTGATGCTACTCAACAACACATTACCAGCTATATGAGGCTGATGCTACTCAACAACACTAACACAGTACCAGCTATATGAGGCTGATGCTACTCAACAACAAATTACCAGCTATATGAGGCTGATGCTACTCAACAACACAGTACCAGCTATATGAGGCTGATGCTACTCAACAACACATTACCAGCTATATGAGGCTGATGCTACTCAACAACACTAACACAGTACCAGCTATATGAGGCTGATGCTACTCAACAACACATTACCAGCTATATGAGGCTGATGCTACTCAACAACACAGTACCAGCTATATGAGGCTGATGCTACTCAACAACACATTACCAGCTATATGAGGCTGATGCTACTCAACAACACATTACCAGCTATATGAGGCTGATGCTACTCAACAACACTAACACAGTACCAGCTATATGAGGCTGATGCTACTCAACAACACAATACCAGCTATATGAGGCTGATGCTACTCAACAACACAGTACCAGCTATATGAGGCTGATGCTGCTCAACAACACATTACCAGCTATATGAGGCTGATGCTACTCAACAACACATTACCAGCTATATGAGGCTGATGCTACTCAACAACACTAACACATTACCAGCTATATGAGGCTGATGCTACTCAACAACACATTACCAGCTATATGAGGCTGATGCTACTCAACAACACAGTACCAGCTATATGAGGCTGATGCTACTCAACAACACATTACCAGCTATATGAGGCTGATGCTACTCAACAACACTAACACAGTACCAGCTATATGAGGCTGATGCTACTCAACAACACAGTACCAGCTATATGAGGCTGATGCTACTCAACAACACATTACCAGCTATATGAGGCTGATGCTACTCAACAACACTAACACAGTACCAGCTATATGAGGCTGATGCTACTCAACAACACATTACCAGCTATATGAGGCTGATGCTACTCAACAACACATTACCAGCTATATGAGGCTGATGCTACTCAACAACACTAACACATTACCAGCTATATGAGGCTGATGCTACTCAACAACACAGTACCAGCTATATGAGGCTGATGCTACTCAACAACACATTACCAGCTATATGAGGCTGATGCTACTCAACAACACATTACCAGCTATATGAGGCTGATGCTACTCAACAACACAGTACCAGCTATATGAGGCTGATGCTACTCAACAACACATTACCAGCTATATGAGGCTGATGCTACTCAACAACACATTACCAGCTATATGAGGCTGATGCTACTCAACAACACAGTACCAGCTATATGAGGCTGATGCTACTCAACAACACATTACCAGCTATATGAGGCTGATGCTACTCAACAACACATTACCAGCTATATGAGGCTGATGCTACTCAACAACACTAACACAGTACCAGCTATATGAGGCTGATGCTACTCAACAACACAGTACCAGCTATATGAGGCTGATGCTACTCAACAACACATTACCAGCTATATGAGGCTGATGCTACTCAACAACACATTACCAGCTATATGAGGCTGATGCTACTCAACAACACTAACACAGTACTCGCTATATGAGGCTGATGCTACTCAACAACACAGTACCAGCTATATGAGGCTGATGCTACTCAACAACACATTACCAGCTATATGAGGCTGATGCTACTCAACAACACATTACCAGCTATATGAGGCTGATGCTACTCAACAACACTAACACAGTACCAGCTATATGAGGCTGATGCTACTCAACAACACATTACCAGCTATATGAGGCTGATGCTACTCAACAACACTAACACAGTACCAGCTATATGAGGCTGATGCTACTCAACAACACAGTACCAGCTATATGAGGCTGATGCTACTCAACAACACATTACCAGCTATATGAGGCTGATGCTACTCAACAACACGTTACCAGCTATATGAGGCTGATGCTACTCAACAACACATTACCAGCTATATGAGGCTGATGCTACTCAACAACACATTACCAGCTATATGAGGCTGATGCTACTCAACAACACTAACACATTACCAGCTATATGAGGCTGATGCTACTCAACAACACAGTACCAGCTATATGAGGCTGATGCTACTCAACAACACATTACCAGCTATATGAGGCTGATGCTACTTCAACAACACATTACCAGCTATATGAGGCTGATGCTACTCAACAACACAGTACCAGCTATATGAGGCTGATGCTACTCAACAACACATTACCAGCTATATGAGGCTGATGCTACTCAACAACACATTACCAGCTATATGAGGCTGATGCTACTCAACAACACAGTACCAGCTATATGAGGCTGATGCTACTCAACAACACATTACCAGCTATATGAGGCTGATGCTACTCAACAACACATTACCAGCTATATGAGGCTGATGCTACTCAACAACACTAACACAGTACCAGCTATATGAGGCTGATGCTACTCAACAACACAGTACCAGCTATATGAGGCTGATGCTACTCAACAACACATTACCAGCTATATGAGGCTGATGCTACTCAACAACACATTACCAGCTATATGAGGCTGATGCTACTCAACAATACTAACACAGTACCAGCTATATGAGGCTGATGCTACTCAACAACACAGTACCAGCTATATGAGGCTGATGCTACTCAACAACACATTACCAGCTATATGAGGCTGATGCTACTCAACAACACATTACCAGCTATATGGAGGCTGATGCTACTCAACAACACTAACACAGTACCAGCTATATGAGGCTGATGCTACTCAACAACACATTACCAGCTATATGAGGCTGATGCTACTCAACAACACTAACACAGTACCAGCTATATGAGGCTGATGCTACTCAACAACACAGTACCAGCTATATGAGGCTGATGCTACTCAACAACACATTACCAGCTATATGAGGCTGATGCTACTCAACAACACATTACCAGCTATATGAGGCTGATGCTACTCAACAACACTAACACAGTACCAGCTATATGAGGCTAATGCTACTCAACAACACTAACACAGTACCAGCTATATGAGGCTGATGCTACTCAACAACACATTACCAGCTATATGAGGCTGATGCTACTCAACAACACTAACACAGTACCAGCTATATGAGGCTGATGCTAATCAACAACACATTACCAGCTATATGAGGCTGATGCTACTCAACAACACTAACACATTACAAGCTATATGAGGCTGATGCTACTCAACAACACATTACCAGCTATATGAGGCTGATGCTACTCAACAACACTAACACATTACCAGCTATATGAGGCTGATGCTACTCAACAACACATTACCAGCTATATGAGGCTGATGCTACTCAACAACACATTACCAGCTATATGAGGCTGATGCTACTCAACAACACATTACCAGCTATATGAGGCTGATGCTACTCAACAACACATTACCAGCTATATGAGGCTGATGCTAATCAACAACACATTACCAGCTATATGAGGCTGATGCTAATCAACAACACATTACCAGCTATATGAGGCTGATGCTAATCAACAACACATTACCAGCTATATGAGGCTGATGCTACTCAACAACACATTACCAGCTATATGAGGCTGATGCTACTCAACAACACATTACCAGCTATATGAGGCTGATGCTACTCAACAACACATTACCAGCTATATGAGGCTGATGCTACTCAACAACACTAACACAGTACCAGCTATATGAGGCTGATGCTAATCAACAACACAGTACCAGCTATATGAGGCTGATGATACTCAACAACACTAACACAGTACCAGCTATATGAGGCTGATGCTACTCAACAACACTAACACAGTACCAGCTATATGAGGCTGATGCTAATCAACAACACATTACCAGCTATATGAGGCTGATGCTACTCAACAACACTAACACAGTACCAGCTATATGAGGCTGATGCTACTCAACAACACATTACCAGCTATATGAGGATGATGCTACTCAACAACACATTACCAGCTATATGAGGCTGATGCTACTCAACAACACTAACACAGTACCAGCTATATGAGGCTGATGCTACTCAACAACACAGTACCAGCTATATGAGGATGATGCTACTCAACAACACATTACCAGCTATATGAGGCTGATGCTACTCAACAACACAGTACCAGCTATATGAGGATGATGCTACTCAACAACACATTACCAGCTATATGAGGCTGATGCTACTCAACAACACATTACCAGCTATATGAGGCTGATGCTACTCAACAACACTAACACAGTACCAGCTATATGAGGCTGATGCTACTCAACAACACATTACCAGCTATATGAGGCTGATGCTACTCAACAACACAGTACCAGCTATATGAGGATGATGCTACTCAACAACACAGTACCAGCTATATGAGGCTGATGCTACTCAACAACACAGTACCAGCTATATGAGGATGATGCTACTCAACAACACATTACCAGCTATATGAGGCTGATGCTACTCAACAACACATTACCAGCTATATGAGGCTGATGCTACTCAACAACACTAACACAGTACCAGCTATATGAGGCTGATGCTACTCAACAACACAGTACCAGCTATATGAGGATGATGCTACTCAACAACACATTACCAGCTATATGAGGCTGATGCTACTCAACAACACATTACCAGCTATATGAGGCTGATGCTACTCAACAACACTAACACAGTACCAGCTATATGAGGCTGATGCTACTCAACAACACTAACACAGTACCAGCTATATGAGGCTGATGCTACTCAACAACACATTACCAGCTATATGAGGCTGATGCTACTCAACAACACAGTACCAGCTATATGAGGATGATGCTACTCAACAACACAGTACCAGCTATATGAGGCTGATGCTACTCAACAACACAGTACCAGCTATATGAGGCTGATGCTACTCAACAACACATTACCAGCTATATGAGGCTGATGCTACTCAACAACACTAACACAGTACCAGCTATATGAGGCTGATGCTACTCAACAACACATTACCAGCTATATGAGGCTGATGCTACTCAACAACACATTACCAGCTATATGAGGCTGATGCTACTCAACAACACATTACCAGCTATATGAGGCTGATGCTACTCAACAACACATTACCAGCTATATGAGGCTGATGCTACTCAACAACACTAACACAGTACCAGCTATATGAGGCTGATGCTACTCAACAACACATTACCAGCTATATGAGGCTGATGCTACTCAACAACACATTACCAGCTATATGAGGCTGATGCTACTCAACAACACATTACCAGCTATATGAGGCTGATGCTACTCAACAACACTAACACAGTACCAGCTATATGAGGCTGATGCTACTCAACAACACATTACCAGCTATATGAGGCTGATGCTACTCAACAACACATTACCAGCTATATGAGGCTGATGCTACTCAACAACACTAACACAGTACCAGCTATATGAGGCTGATGCTACTCAACAACACATTACCAGCTATATGAGGCTGATGCTACTCAACAACACTAACACATTACCAGCTATATGAGGCTGATGCTACTCAACAACACATTACCAGCTATATGAGGCTGATGCTACTCAACAACACTAACACAGTACCAGCTATATGAGGCTGATGCTACTCAACAACACATTACCAGCTATATGAGGCTGATGCTACTCAACAACACATTACCAGCTATATGAGGCTGATGCTACTCAACACTAACACAGTTACCAGCTATATGAGGCTGATGCTACTCAACAACACATTACCAGCTATATGAGGCTGATGCTACTCAACAACACATTACCAGCTATATGAGGCTGATGCTACTCAACAACACATTACCAGCTATATGAGGCTGATGCTACTCAACAACACTAACACAGTACCAGCTATATGAGGCTGATGCTACTCAACAACACTAACACAGTACCAGCTATATGAGGCTGATGCTACTCAACAACACATTACCAGCTATATGAGGCTGATGCTACTCAACAACACAGTACCAGCTATATGAGGCTGATGCTACTCAACAACACTACCAGCACAGTACCAGCTATATGAGGCTGATGCTACTCAACAACACAGTACCAGCTATATGAGGCTGATGCTACTCAACAACACATTACCAGCTATATGAGGCTGATGCTACTCAACAACACTAACACAGTACCAGCTATATGAGGCTGATGCTATGCTACTCAACAACACAGTACCAGCTATATGAGGCTGATGCTACTCAACAACAACACAGTACCAGCTATATGAGGATGATGCTACTCAACAACACAGTACCAGCTATATGAGGCTGATGCTACTCAACAACACTAACACAGTACCAGCTATATGAGGCTGATGCTACTCAACAACACTAACACAGTACCAGCTATAAGGAGGCTGATGCTACTCAACAACACATTACCAGCTATATGAGGCTGATGCTACTCAACAACACAGTACCAGCTATATGAGGATGATGCTACTCAACAACACAGTACCAGCTATATGAGGATGATGCTACTCAACAACACATTACCAGCTATATGAGGATGATGCTACTCAACAACACATTACCAGCTATATGAGGCTGATGCTACTCAACAACACATTACCAGCTATATGAGGCTGATGCTACTCAACAACACTAACACATTACCAGCTATATGAGGCTGATGCTACTCAACAACACTAACACAGAACCAGCTATATGAGGCTGATGCTACTCAACAACACATTACCAGCTATATGAGGCTGATGCTACTCAACAACACTAACACAGTACCAGCTATATGAGGCTGATGCTACTCAACAACACAGTACCAGCTATATGAGGCTGATGCTACTCAACAACACAGTACCAGCTATATGAGGATGATGCTACTCAACAACACAGCTATAGCTATATGAGGCTGATGCTACTCAACAACACATTACCAGCTATATGAGGCTGATGCTACTCAACAACACTAACACAGTACCAGCTATATGAGGCTGATGCTACTCAACAACACAGTACCAGCTATATGAGGATGATGCTACTCAACAACACATTACCAGCTATATGAGGCTGATGCTACTCAACAACACATTACCAGCTATATGAGGCTGATGCTACTCAACAACACTAACACATTACTAGCTATATGAGGCTGATGCTACTCAACAACACTAACACAGCTATATGAGGCTGATGCTACTCAACAACACATTACCAGCTATATGAGGCTGATGCTACTCAACAACACTAACACAGTACGTACCAGCTATATGAGGCTGATGCTACTCAACAACACATTACCAGCTATATGAGGCTGATGCTACTCAACAACACTAACACAGTACCAGCTATATGAGGCTGATGCTACTCAACAACACAGTACCAGCTATATGAGGCTGATGCTACTCAACAACACATTACCAGCTATATGAGGCTGATGCTACTCAACAACACATTACCAGCTATATGAGGCTGATGCTACTCAACAACACTAACACAGTACCAGCTATATGAGGCTGATGCTACTCAACAACACTAACACAGTACCAGCTATATGAGGCTGATGCTACTCAACAACACATTACCAGCTATGTGAGGCTGATGCTACTCAACAACACTAACACAGTACCAGCTATAGGAGGCTGATGCTACTCAACAACACATTACCAGCTATATGAGGCTGATGCTACTCAACAACACTAACACAGTACCAGCTATATGAGGCTGATGCTACTCAACAACACATTACCAGCTATATGAGGCTAATGCTACTCAACAACACATTACCAGCTATATGAGGCTGATGCTAATCAACAACACTAACACAGTACCAGCTATATGAGGCTGATGCTAATCAACAACACACATTACCAGCTATATGAGGCTGATGCTACTCAACAACACATTACCAGCTATATGAGGCTGATGCTAATCAACAACACATTACCAGCTATATGAGGCTGATGCTACTCAACAACACTAACACATTACAAGCTATATGAGGCTGATGCTACTCAACAACACATTACCAGCTATATGAGGCTGATGCTACTCAACAACACTAACACATTACCAGCTATATGAGGCTGATGCTACTCAACAACACATTACCAGCTATATGAGGCTGATGCTACTCAACAACACATTACCAGCTATATGAGGCTGATGCTACTCAACAACACATTACCAGCTATATGAGGCTGATGCTACTCAACAACACTAACACAGTACCAGCTATATGAGGCTGATGCTACTCAACAACACATTACCAGCTATATGAGGCTGATGCTACTCAACAACACATTACCAGCTATATGAGGATGATGCTACTCAACAACACATTACCAGCTATATGAGGCTGATGCTACTCAACAACACATTACCAGCTATATGAGGCTGATGCTACTCAACAACACTAACACAGTACCAGCTATATGAGGCTGATGCTACTCAACAACACAGTACCAGCTATATGAGGATGATGCTACTCAACAACACATTACCAGCTATATGAGTCTGATGCTACTCAACAACACATTACCAGCTATATGAGGCTGATGCTACTCAACAACACTAACACAGTACCAGCTATATGAGGCTGATGCTACTCAACAACACATTACCAGCTATATGAGGCTGATGCTACTCAACAGCACAGTACCAGCTATATGAGGCTGATGCTACTCAACAACACAGTACAAGCTATATGAGGATGATGCTACTCAACAACACAGTACCAGCTATATGAGGCTGATGCTACTCAACAACACAGTACCAGCTATATGAGGATGATGCTACTCAACAACACAGTACCAGCTATATGAGGATGATGCTACTCAACAACACATTACCAGCTATATGAGGCTGATGCTACTCAACAACACATTACCAGCTATATGAGGCTGATGCTACTCAACAACACTAACACAGTACCAGCTATATGAGGCTGATGCTACTCAACAACACAGTACCAGCTATATGAGGATGATGCTTCTCAACAACACATTACCAGCTATATGAGGCTGATGCTACTCAACAACACATTACCAGCTATATGAGGCTGATGCTACTCAACAACACTAACACAGTACCAGCTATATGAGGCTGATGCTACTCAACAACACTAACACAGTACCAGCTATATGAGGCTGATGCTACTCAACAACACATTACCAGCTATATGAGGCTGATGCTACTCAACAACACAGTACCAGCTATATGAGGATGATGCTACTCAACAACACAGTACCAGCTATATGAGGCTGATGCTACTCAACAACACAGTACCAGCTATATGAGGATGATGCTACTCAACAACACAGTACCAGCTATATGAGGATGATGCTACTCAACAACACATTACCAGCTATATGAGGCTGATGCTACTCAACAACACATTACCAGCTATATGAGGCTGATGCTACTCAACAACACTAACACAGTACCAGCTATATGAGGCTGATGCTACTCAACAACACAGTACCAGCTATATGAGGATGATGCTACTCAACAACACATTACCAGCTATATGAGGCTGATGCTACTCAACAACACATTACCAGCTATATGAGGCTGATGCTACTCAACAACACTAACACAGTACCAGCTATATGAGGCTGATGCTACTCAACAACACATTACCAGCTATATGAGGCTGATGCTACTCAACAACACAGTACCAGCTATATGAGGATGATGCTACTCAACAACACAGTACCAGCTATATGAGGCTGATGCTACTCAACAACACAGTACCAGCTATATGAGGATGATGCTACTCAACAACACAGTACCAGCTATATGAGGATGATGCTACTCAACAACACAGTATCAGCTATATGAGGATGATGCTACTCAACAACACAGTACCAGCTATATGAGGCTGATGCTACTCAACAACACTAACACAAGAAGCATTCCGGCGCCGACAGCGATGGCCGCCTCGCTTCGCGTTCTTAGGAACCTTTCCAGTATTTAGTTTTTTATGTATTTTTTCTTACACTGTTTCCCCAGAAAATCTTAACTTTAATTACATACAGCCGGGAGGAACTATTGGATATCAGAGCAACATCAACTTAACTCTTAGTTTCTGTCTATACGCTGGGAGCAACAAAATGGAGTCGTGGTCAGATTTGCCGAAAGGAGGGCGAGGGAGGGCGAGGGAGGGCTTTGTACGCGTTGCGGATATTAGAATACCAATGATCCAGAGTTTTGCCAGCCCGGGTCATGCATTCAATATGCTGATAAAATTTAGGGACCCTTGTTATCAGATTAGCCTTGTTAATATTACTATTTTTGTATTTTTGCAATTTCACCGGATGTTGTCGTAGGTGGTAGGTGGTCATCACTACATGGTCTTCTAACCATCTTGGGTGTGAACCGGTTTGGAATCCGCTCTACATAGTCTTCTAACCATCTTGGGTGTGAACCGGTTTGGAATCCGCTCTACATAGTCTTCTAACCATCTTGGGTGTGAACCAGTTTGGAATCCTCTCTACATAGTTTCCTAACCATCTTGGGTGTGAACCAGTTTGGAATCCTCTCTACATAGTTTCCTAACCATCTTGGGTGTGAACCAGTTTGGAATCCTCTCTACATAGTCTTCTAACCATCTTGGGTGTGAACCAGTTTGGAATCCTCTCTACATAGTCTTCTAACCATCTTGGGTGTGAACCAGTTTGGAATCCTCTCTACATAGTCTTCTAACCATCTTGGGTGTGAACCGGTTTGGAATCCTCTCTACATAGTTTCCTAATCATCTTGGGTGTGAACCGGTTTGGAATCCTCTCTACATAGTCTTCTAACCATCTTGGGTGTGAACCAGTTTGGAATCCTCTCTACATAGTTTCCTAACCATCTTGGGTGTGAACCGGTTTGGAATCCTCTCTACATAGTCTTCTAACCATCTTGGGTGTGAACCGGTTTGGAATCCTCTCTACATAGTTTCCTAACCATCTTGGGTGTGAACCAGTTTGGAATCCTCTCTACATAGTCTTCTAACCATCTTGGGTGTGAACCAGTTTGGAATCCTCTCTACATAGTTTCCAAACCATCTTGGGTGTGAACCAGTTTGGAATCCTCTCTACATAGTTTCTTAACCATCTTGGGTGTGAACCGGTTTGGAATCCTCTCTACATAGTCTTCTAACCATCTTGGGTGTGAACCAGTTTGGAATCCTCTCTACATAGTTTACTAACCATCTTGGGTGTGAACCAGTTTGGAATCCTCTCTACATAGTTTCCTAACCATCTTGGGTGTGAACCAGTTTGGAATCCTCTCTACATAGTTTCCTAACCATCTTGGGTGTGAACCAGTTTGGAATCCTCTCTACATAGTCTTCTAACCATCTTGGGTGTGAACCAGTTTGGAATCCTCTCTACATAGTTTCCTAACCATCTTGGGTATGAACCAGTTTGGAATCCTCTCTACATAGTCTTCTAACCATCTTGGGTGTGAACCAGTTTGGAATCCTCTCACATAGTCTTCCTAACCATCTTGGGTGTGAACCAGTTTGGAATCCTCTCTACATAGTTTCCTAACCATCTTGGGTGTGAACCAGTTTGGAATCCTCTCTACATAGTTTTCTAACCATCTTGGGTGTGAACCAGTTTGGAATCCTCTCTACATAGTTTCCTAACCATCTTGGGTGTGAACCGGTTTGGAATCCTCTCTACATAGTCTTCTAACCATCTTGGGTGTGAACCGGTTTGGAATCCTCTCTACATAGTTTCCTAACCATCTTGGGTGTGAACCAGTTTGGAATCCTCTCTACATAGTTTCCTAACCATCTTGGGTGTGAACCAGTTTGGAATCCTCTCTACATAGTTTCCTAACCATCTTGGGTGTGAACCAGTTTGGAATCCTCTCTACATAGTTTCCTAACCATCTTGGGTGTGAACCGGTTTGGAATCCTCTCTACATAGTCTTCTAACCATCTTGGGTGTGAACCAGTTTGGAATCCTCTCTACATAGTTTCCTAACCCTTGGGTGTGAACCGGTTTGGAATCCTCTCTACATAGTCTTCTAACCATCTTGGGTGTGAACCAGTTTGGAATCCTCTCTACATAGTTTCCTAACCATCTTGGGTGTGAACCAGTTTGGAATCCTCTCTACATAGTTTCCTAACCATCTTGGGTGTGAACCAGTTTGGAATCCTCTCTACATAGTTTCCTAACCATCTTGGGTGTGAACCAGTTTGGAATCCTCTCTACATAGTCTTCTAACCATCTTGGGTGTGAACCAGTTTGGAATCCTCTCTACATAGTTTCCTAACCATCTTGGGTGTGAACCAGTTTGGAATCCTCTCTACATAGTCTTCCTAACCATCTTGGGTGTGAACCGTTTGGAATCCTCTCTACATAGTCTTCCTAACCATCTTGGGTGTGAACCAGTTTGGAATCCTCTCTACATAGTTTCCTAACCATCTTGGGTGTGAACCAGTTTGGAATCCTCTCTACATAGTTTCCTAACCATCTTGGGTGTGAACCAGTTTGGAATCCTCTCTACATAGTTTCCTAACCATCTTGGGTGTGAACCGGTTTGGAATCCTCTCTACATAGTTTCCTAACCATCTTGGGTGTGAACCGGTTTGGAATCCTCTCTACATAGTTTCCTAACCATCTTGGGTGTGAACCAGTTTGGAATGCTCTCTACATAGTTTCCTAACCATCTTGGGTGTGTGAACCAGTTTGGAATCCTCTCTACATAGTTTCCTAACCATCTTGGGTGTGAACCAGTTTGGAATCCTCTCTACATAGTTTCCTAACCATCTTGGGTGTGAACCAGTTTGGAATCCTCTCTACATAGTTTCCTAACCATCTTGGGTGTGAACCAGTTTGGAATCCTCTCTACATAGTTTCCTAACCATCTTGGGTGTGAACCAGTTTGGAATCCTCTCTACATAGTTTCCTAACCATCTTGGGTGTGAACCAGTTTGGAATCCTCTCTACATAGTTTCCTAACCATCTTGGGTGTGAACCAGTTTGGAATCCTCTCTACATAGTTTCCTAACCATCTTGGGTGTGAACCAGTTTGGAATCCTCTCTACATAGTCTTCTAACCATCTTGGGTGTGAACCAGTTTGGAATCCTCTCTACATAGTTTCCTAACCATCTTGGGTGTGAACCAGTTTGGAATCCTCTCTACATAGTTTCCTAACCATCTTGGGTGTGAACCAGTTTGGAATCCTCTCTACATAGTTTCCTAACCATCTTGGGTGTGAACCAGTTTGGAATCCTCTCTACATAGTCTCCTAACCATCTTGGGTGTGAACCAGTTTGGAATCCTCTCTACATAGTCTTCTAACCATCTTGGGTGTGAACCAGTTTGGAATCCTCTCTACATAGTTTCCTAACCATCTTGGGTGTGAACCAGTTTGGAATCCTCTCTACATAGTTTCCTAACCATCTCAAATCAAATCAAATCAAATCAAATTTTATTTGTCACATACACATGGTTAGCAGATGTTAATGCGAGTGTAGCGAAATGCTTGTGCTTCTAGTTCCGACCATGCAGTAGTATCTAACAAGTAATCTAACAATTTCACAACAACTACCTTATACACACAAGAGTAAAGGAATGAATACGAGTATGTACATATAAATATATGGATGAGCGATGGCTGACCGGCATAGGCAAGATGCAGTAGATGGTATGGAGTACAGTATATACACATATATATATATGAGATGAGTAATGTAGGATATGTAAACATTATATAAATGGCATTGTTTAAAGTGGCTAGTGATACATTATTTCATCCAGTTATAATTATTAAAGTGGCTAGAGATTTGGGTCGATGGCCGAACGGCATAGGCAAGATACAGTAGATGGTTTAGAGTACAGTGTATACATTTGATATGAGTATGTCGGATACGTAAACATTATCTAAAAAATTGTTTAAAGTGGCTAGTGATACATTTGTTACATCCAATTCCTATGTTTAAAGTGGCTAGAGATTTAAGTCAGTATGTTGGCAGCAGCCACTCAATGTTAGTGATGGCTGTTTAACAGTCTGATGGCCTTGAGGTAGAAGCTGTTTTTCAGTCTCTCGGTCCCAGCTTTGATGCACCTGTACTGACCTCGCCTTCTGGATGATAGCGGGGTGAACAGGCAGTGGCTCGGGTGGTTGTTGTCCTTGATGATCTTTTTGGCCTTCCTGTGACATCGGGTGGTGTAGGTGTCCTGGAGGGAAGGTAGGTTTCCCCCGGTGATGCGCTGTGCAGTCCTCACTACCCTCTGGAGAGCCTTACGGTTGTGGGCGGAGCAGTTGCCGTACTCAGGCGGTGATACAGCCCGACAGGATGCTCTCGATAGTGCATCTGTAAAAGTTTGTGAGTGATTTTGGTGACAAGCCGAATTTCTTCAGCCTCCTGAGGTTGAAGAGGCGCTGTTGCGCCTTCTTCACCACGCTGTCTGTGTGGGTGGACCAATTCAGTTTGTCCGTGATGTGTACACCGAGGAACTTAAAACTTTCCACCCTCTCCACTACTGTCCCCTCGATGTGGATAGGGGGTGCTCCTCTCCTGTTTCCTGAAGTCCACGATCATCTCCTTTGTTTTGCTGACATTGAGTGAGAGGTTATTTTCCTGACACCACACTCCGAGGGCCCTCACCTCCTCTCTGTAGGCCGTCTCGTCGTTGTTGGTAATCAAGCCTACCACTGTAGTGTCGTCAGCAAACTTGATGATTGAGTTGGATGCGTGCTTGGCCACGCAGTCATGGGTAAACAGGGAGTACAGGAGAGGGCTGAGAACGCACTTGTGGGGCCCCAGTGTTGAGGATCAGCGGAGTGGAGATGTTGTTTCCTACCCTCACCACCTGGGACCGCACGTCAGGAAGTCCAGGACCCAGTTGCACAGGGCTGGAGTCGAGACCCAGGGTCTCGAGCTTAATGACGAGCTTGGAGGGAACTATGGTGTTAAATGCTGAGCTGTAGTCGATGAACAGCATTCTTACATAAGTATTCCTCTTGTCCAGATGGGTTAGGGCAGTATGCAGTGTGATTGCGATTAAGGCTGTCTGTGGACCTATTGGGACGGTAAGCAAATTGGAGTGGGTCCAGGGTGTCTGGCAGGATGGAGGTGATATGATCCTTGACTAATCTCTCAAAGCACTTCATGATGACAGAAGTGAGTGCTACGGGCGATAGTCATTTAGCTCAGTCACCTTAGCTTTCTTGGGAACAGGAACAATGGTGGCCCTCTTGAAGCATGTGGGAACAGCAGACTGGGATAGGGACTGATTGAATATGTCCGTGAACACACCAGCCAGCTGGTCTGCGCATGCTCTGAGGACACGGCCAGGGATGCCATCTGGGCCGGCAGCCTTGCGAGGGTTAACACATTTAAATGTTTTTCTCACATTGGCTGCGGTGAAGGTGAGCCCGCAGGTTTTGGTAGCGGGCCGTGTCGGTGGCACTGCATTGTCCTCAAAGCGAGCAAAGAAGTTGTTTAGTTGGTCTGGGAGCAGGACGTCATGGTCCGCGACGGGCTGGTTTTCTTTTGTAGTCTGTGATTGACTGTAGACCCTGCCACATTCCTCTTGTGTCTGAGCCGTTGAATTGTGACTCTACTTTGTCTCTATATTGACGCTTAGCTTGTTTGATTGCCTTGCGGAGGGAATAGCTACACTGTTTGTATTCAGTCATGTTTCCGGTAGCCTTACCCTGGTTAAAAGCAGTGGTTCGCGCTTTCAGTTTTGCGCGAATGCTGCCATCAATCCACGGTTTCTGGTTGGGGAAGGTTTTAATATTTGCTATGGGTACAACATCACCAATGCACTTGCTAATAAACTCGCTCACCGAATCAGCGTATACATCTTGGGTGTGAACCAGTTTGGAATCCTCTATACATAGTTTCCTAACCATCTTGGGTGTGAACCAGTTTGGAATCCTCTCTACATAGTTTCCTAACCATCTTGGGTGTGAACCAGTTTGGAATCCTCTCTACATAGTCTTCTAACCATCTTGGGTGTGAACCAGTTTGGAATCCTCTCTACATAGTTTCCTAACCATCTTGGGTGTGAACCAGTTTGGAATCCTCTCTACATAGTTTCCTAACCATCTTGGGTGTGAACCAGTTTGGAATCCTCTCTACATAGTTTCCTAACCATCTTGGGTGTGAACCAGTTTGGAATCCTCTCTACATAGTTTCCTAACCATCTTGGGTGTGAACCAGTTTGGAATCCTCTCTACATAGTCTTCTAACCAGTGCTCTACTCTAACACCCTAACAAGAGTTTAGAACTGACAGCAAGACAATGGATATTTTCACTACAGAGGCCTATACTCCTCTTATCATAGAACAGCTCTAATTCTCATGATCATATATTGTAAGTTATGCCTCTAACCATCTTGGCTATGAAATTGACCCCCCCAGCTAAAGACATGGTAATGCTCACTCTCTCTCTCTTCTCTCTTCTCTCTGTGTGTGTGTCTGTGTTGTGGTAAGATCAGGTTATCCTACCAATTTAAGAACACATGGTGGGAGAACAGAGACCACAGAGCCCCACCAGATCTTACCATACTCTAATGTTCTTTAACATGGCAGGATAACCAGATCTTACTCTCTCTCTCTCTCTCTCTCTCTCTCTCTCTCTCTCTCTCTCTCTCTCTCTCTCTCTCTCTCTCTCTCTACTCCCATCCTCCTCTCCCCCCGCTCTCTATCTCTATACTCCCTTCATTCCTCTCTTCCCCTCCCTTCCCCTCTCTCCTCCTCTCTCTCTCTCTCCACTCCACCTCCTCCTCCCCTCTGCCAGCTGGTGACAGTAATGGCCCAACCATTAGAGATTGTTCTCTCCCGCAGGCTCAGAGTGTCTGTCTGTCTCTCTCTCTCTCTTTAAAGTGAAGTGGGAAAATCACTTGGATGCCTATTTGCTGCCCCCTCCCCCCAACAGCCCCACCTCCCCCCACACACACACAAAATCAGAGGATTAATTCTTACAACACAGTAATGGTGGAACATTGCCCCCTAGTGCCTCTATATCGAGAGAGAGAGAGAGAGAGAGAGAGAGAGAGAGAGAGAGAGAGAGAGAGAGAGAGAGAGAGAGAGAGAGAGAGAGAGAGAGAGAGAGAGACAGAGAGACAGAGAGAGACAGAGAAAGAGAGAGAGAGAGAGAGAGAGAGAGACAGAGAAAGAGAGAGAGGGAACATTGCCCCCCTAGCGCCTCTATATCGAGAGCAGGACAGCAGCCTTACAACACAGCTGAAAGAGGTTCAGCAAGAGAGAGACGGACTCAAGAGAGAGCTGGCTGATCTAGCAGAGGAGGTGAGAGAGCTCCAAAAAGACAGGCAGAGCAGTAATACGGAGCTGACCACACTAAGAGAGGAGCTGCAGGAGAGAAAGAGAACAGAGGACAGGCTGCAGGAGCAGCTAGATCACCACTCTATGACCTGCCCTCACACAGCAGAGGAGCCCACCTCAACCAGCCAGGCCTCCCCAGCCCTGCCTACTGCACACCTCCTCCCCAGCCCACAGAACAGCCTCCCACTGACAGCGGCACCAGCACAGACCAGCCACACCCCAGCTCCAACACCCACCAGCCCCCACTCTACCCCCTCCAGTCCAGAGGAAACAGACCAGACTGTCTCTATGACCATGTTCACCTGGCCTACCATCCCACCCTCCATCTGGACTGTCTCTATGACCATGTTCATCTGGCCCACCATCCCACCCTCCATCTGGACTGTCTCTATGACCATGTTCACCTGGCCCACCATTCCACCCTCCATCTGGACTGTCTCTATGACCATGTTCACCTGGCCCACCATCCCACCCTCCATCTGGACTGTCTCTATGACCATGTTCACCTGGCCCACCATCCCACCCTCCATCTGGACTGTCTCTATGACCATGTTCACCTGGCCCACCATCCCACCCTCCATCTGGACTGTCTCTATGACCATGTTCACCTGGCCCACCATCCCACCCTCCATCTGGACTGTCTCTATGACCATGTTCACCTGGCCCACCATCCCACCCTCCATCTGGACTGTCTCTATGACCATGTTCACCTGGCCCACAATCCCACCCTCCATCTGGACTGTCTCTATGACCATGTTCACCTGGCCCACCATCCCACCCTCCATCTGGACTGTCTCTATGACCATGTTCACCTGGCCCACCATCCCACCCTCCATCTGGACTGTCTCTATGGCCATGTTCACCTGGCCCACCATCCCACCCTCCATCTGGACTGTCTCTATGACCATGTTCACCTGGCCCACCATCCCACCCTCCATCTGGACTGTCTCTATGACCATGTTCACCTGGCCCACCATCCCACCCTCCATCTGGACTGTCTCTATGACCATGTTCACCTGGCCCACCATCCCACCCTCCATCTGGACTGTCTCTATGACCATGTTCACCTGGCCCACCATCCCACCCTCCATCTGGACTGTCTCTATGACCATGTTCACCTGGCCCACCATCCCACCCTCCATCTGGACTGTCTCTATGACCATGTTCACCTGGCCCACCATCCCACCCTCCATCTGGACTGTCTCTATGACCATGTTCACCTGGCCCACCATCCCACCCTCCATCTGGACTGTCTCTATGACCATGTTCCCCTGTACAGGGAGACAGTCCCCATCCTTTCCAAGACTCTCAAGGACATCGCTTTAAACTGCAGCCCGACCTCTCCACCCAGGAACAGCGGAGCAATCTCCACCCCTCCGAGATCACCGAGACAACACCCTGGACTGGATCCCCCTGGATGTTTCCACTGGCTGTCCACTAGGTTATAGGGAGATAATCATACCATCCACTAAATTAAAAGGAGTCAGACAGGGCAGAGACTCAGGGGGAATGCTAATATGGTATAAATCTGAACTAATTAATTCAATCGAATTGATCAAAACAGGAGAATTCTTTATCTGGTTAAAAATCAACAAGGAGGCTGTCTCTTAACAGATAAAAACGTCTTCCTCTGTGCCACATACGTTCCCCCGTCAGAGTCACCGTGCTTCAATGAAGAGAGTTTCTCCATTCTAGAGGGGGAGAGTCTCTTTCAGGCCCAAGGCAACGTACTGGTTTGTGGAGACCTGAATGCCAGAACAGCAGAAGAACTAGACACTATTAACAGTCATGGAGACAAACACCTACCGGGAAGCAACAACCTTTCCCTCCCCACATACCCCCACAGAAACAACTATGACGAAGTGAAAAACAAAAACGGAGCACTGCTCCTGAAGCTCTGTGGAACACTGGGTCTGTACGTAGTCAATGGTAGGCTGAGAGGGGACTCATTTGGTAGGTACACCTACAGCTCATCCCTTGGCAGCAGCACTGTAGACTGCTTCCTCACCGACCTCAACCCAGAGTCTCTCAGAGCCTTCACAGTCAGCCCACTGACACCTCTCTCAGACCACAGTAAAATCACAGAGCCTTCACAGTCAGCCCACTGACACCTCTATCAGACCACAGTAAAATCACAGAGCCTTCACAGTCAGCCCACTGACACCTCTATCAGACCACAGTAAAATCACAGAGCCTTCACAGTTACTAACACCTCTCTCAGACCACAGTAAAATCACAGAGCCATCACAGTCAGCCCACTGGCACCTCTCTCAGACCACAGTAAAATCACAGAGCCATCACAGTCAGCCCACTGACACCTCTATCAGACCACAGTAAAATCACAGAACCTTCACAGTCAATAACACCTCTCTCAGACCACAGTAAAATCACAGAGCCTTCACAGTCAGCCCACTGACACCTCTCTCAGACCACAGTAAAATCACAGAGCCTTCACAGTCAGCCCACTGACACCTCTCTCAGACCACAGTAAAATCACAGAGCCATCACAGTCAGCCCACTGACACCTCTCTCAGACCACAGTAAAATCACAGAGCCTTCACAGTCAATAACACCTCTCTCAGACCACAGTAAAATCACAGAGCCTTCACAGTCAGCCCACTGACACCTCTCTCAGACCACAGTAAAATCACAGAGCCTTCACAGACAGCCCACTGACACCTCTCTCAGACCACAGTAAAATCACAGAGCCTTCACAGACAGCCCACTGACACCTCTCTCAGACCACAGTAAAATCACAGAGCCTTCACAGACAGCCCACTGACACCTCTCTCAGACCACAGTAAAATCACAGAGCCTTCACAGACAGCCCACTGACACCTCTCTCAGACCACAGTAAAATGACAGAGCCATCACAGTCAGCCCACTAACACCTCTCTCAGACCACAGTAAAATCACAGAGCCTTCACAGTCAGCCCACTGACACCTCTCTCAGACCACAGTAAAATCACAGAGCCATCACAGTCAGCCCACTGACACCTCTCTCAGACCACAGTAAAATCACAGAGCCATCACAGTCAGCCCACTGACACCTCTCTCAGACCACAGTAAAATCACAGAGCCTTCACAGTCAGCCCACTGACACCTCTCTCAGACCACAGTAAAATCACAGAGCCTTCACAGACAGCCCACTGACACCTCTCTCAGACCACAGTAAAATCACAGAGCCTTCACAGACAGCCCACTGACACCTCTCTCAGACCACAGTAAAATCACAGAGCCTTCACAGACAGCCCACTGACACCTCTCTCAGACCACAGTAAAATCACAGAGCCTTCACAGACAGCCCACTGACACCTCTCTCAGACCACAGTAAAATCACAGAGCCTTCACAGACAGCCCACTGACACCTCTCTCAGACCACAGTAAAATCACAGAGCCTTCACAGACAGCCCACTGACACCTCTCTCAGACCACAGTAAAATCACAGAGCCTTCACAGACAGCCCACTGACACCTCTCTCAGACCACAGTAAAATGACAGAGCCATCACAGTCAGCCCACTAACACCTCTCTCAGACCACAGTAAAATCACAGAGCCTTCACAGTCAGCCCACTGACACCTCTCTCAGACCACAGTAAAATCACAGAGCCATCACAGTCAGCCCACTGACACCTCTCTCAGACCACAGTAAAATCACAGAGCCTTCACAGACAGCCCACTGACACCTCTCTCAGACCACAGTAAAATCACAGAGCCTTCACAGACAGCCCACTGACACCTCTCTCAGACCACAGTAAAATCACAGAGCCTTCACAGACAGCCCACTGACACCTCTCTCAGACCACAGTAAAATGACAGAGCCATCACAGTCAGCCCACTAACACCTCTCTCAGACCACAGTAAAATCACAGAGCCTTCACAGTCAGCCCACTGACACCTCTCTCAGACCACAGTAAAATCACAGAGCCATCACAGTCAGCCCACTGACACCTCTCTCAGACCACAGTAAAATCACAGAGCCTTCACAGTCAATAACACCTCTCTCAGACCACAGTAAAATCACAGAGCCTTCACAGTCAGCCCACTGACACCTCTCTCAGACCACAGTAAAATCACAGAGCCTTCACAGACAGCCCACTGACACCTCTCTCAGACCACAGTAAAATCACAGAGCCTTCACAGACAGCCCACTGACACCTCTCTCAGACCACAGTAAAATCACAGAGCCTTCACAGACAGCCCACTGACACCTCTCTCAGACCACAGTAAAATGACAGAGCCATCACAGTCAGCCCACTAACACCTCTCTCAGACCACAGTAAAATCACAGAGCCTTCACAGTCAGCCCACTAACACCTCTCTCAGACCACAGTAAAATCACAGAGCCATCACAGTCAGCCCACTGACACCTCTCTCAGACCACAGTAAAATCACAGTGTATCTGAGAAGAGCGGAACCCAACCATGAAGCATCACGGCCCAATAAATGACATGGTACTAAACAGGCCTACAGATGGAGTGCAAACAGTACAGACATCTACCAACAAGCAATTAGTAGCCCAAAAAATACAATCTCTCCTGGACAACCTTTTAGCCTTAACATTCTCCTACAGCAATGAAGGTGTAAACTTGTCAGTTTGGAACATAAACTTTATATTTGACAAATTAGCCTCATTGGCTAATCTAAAGAAGCATAAGAGCAAACCAAAAATAACATAATGAAAAATGGTTTGATAATGATTGTAAAAATCTAAGAAAATCCTTGAGAAATATATCTAATCAAAGACACAGAGAACCAGACAACACAAATATAGGCCTTCAATATGGGGAAACACTGAAGCAATACAAACACACCCTGAGAACAGAACAGGAACAGCACATTAGAAATCAGCTGGATGTAGTTGAGGAATCCATAGAATCAAACCACTTCTGGGAGAATTGGAATAAATTAAACAAACCTCATCATGAGGAATGGGCTATGGAAAATGGGGATATGTGGAGAAACCACTTTGCAAACCTCTACAGCAATATAACAAAGAGCCCAGAACAAAATTATATACAAGAAAAATTACAAATCCTTGAATCAGCAGTCAAAGACTATCAGAATCCTGTGGACACACCAATTACAGAAGAAGAATTATTGGAAAAACTATGCACTCTCCAACCCCAAAAGGCCTGTGGTGCTGATGGTATTTTAAATTAAATGATCAAATATACAGACCACAAATTCAAATTGGCTGTACTCAAACTCTTCAACATTATCCTCACTGCAGGTATTTCCCCCGATATTTGGAACCAGGGATTAATCACACCAATCTATAAAAATGGAGACAAATTTGACCCAAGTAATTACAGAGGAATTTGCATTTAAAGCAACTTGGGGAAAATTCTCTGCAGTATTATAAATAGCAGACTACATCATTTCCTTGACGAACACAACGTCCTGAGCAGAAGCCAGATTGGATTTCGAAAACATTATCGTACAACAGACCACATTTACACCCTTCACACTCTAATTGACAAACAAGTAAACCAAAACAAAGGCAAAATCTACTCGTGTTTTGTAGATTTCAGGAAAGCATTTGACTCAATTTGGCACAAAGGTCTTTTTATAAACGAATAGAAAGTGGTATTGGAGGGAAAACATATGATGCTATTAAATCATTTTTAAATTGGCAACAAGTAAACAGAGTGAAAAGGGTTACAGCACCACCTAGATCGTCTCCACAGGTTCTGTCAGACCTGGGCTCTGACCGTTAACCACAGGTTCTGTCAGACCTGGGCTCTGACCGTTAACCACAGGTTCTGTCAGACCTGGGCTCTGTCTCCCACTAAAGAGGGGTTACAGCAGCACCTAGATCGCCTTCACAGGTTCTGTCAGACCTGGGCTCTGACCCGTTAATCACAGGTTCTGTCAGACCTGGGCTCTGACCGTTAACCACAGGTTCTGTCAGACCTGGGCTCTGACCGTTAACCTAAAAAAAACTAATATAATGATATTCCAAAAAAGGTCCAGAAATCAGGATGGCAAATATAAATTCTATTTGGACACAGTTCTATTAGAACACACCAGAAACGACACACATCTAGGACTAAATATCAGCAACACAGGTAGCTTTCACATGGCTGTGAATGAGCTGAGAGACAAAGCAAGAAGAGCATTCTATGCCATTAAAAGGAACATTGAAATCGAAATTCCAATTAGAATCTGGCTCAAGATTTTCCAATCAGTTATAGAACCAATTGCTCTATATGGCAGCGAAGTATCAAAATCAAATGTATTTATAAAGCCCTTCTTACAGCTGATGTCACAGAGTGCTGTACAGAAACCCAGCCTAAAACCCCAAAAAGCAAGCAATTCAGGTGTAAAAGCAAGTATGGGGTCCAATCTCTAACAATTAATTTACCAAATCTACAAAATACTGCATGCAGAGTTTTGCAAGACTGTATTGCAAGTGCAAAGAAAACCTCCAAATAACGCATGTAGAGCCAAAACCCCCTCCTCATTCGAATAGAAAAAAGAGCCAGCAAATTTGACAACCATCTAAAAACAAGTGACCCCAGAACATTCCATCACACAGCTCTACAATGTCAAGAGATGAAACAAGAGAAGAGTCCCCTCAGCCAGCTGGTTCTGAGGCTCAGTTCACTAACCCAAACCAACCCCATAGAGCCTCAGGACAGCACTCAGCCAGCTGGTTCTGAGGCTCAGTTCACTAACCCAAACCAACCCCATAGAGCCTCAGGACAGCACTCAGCCAGCTGGTTCTGAGGCTCAGTTCACTAACCCAAACCAACCCCATAGAGCCTCAGGACAGCACTCAGCCAGCCTGTTCTGAGGCTCAGTTCACTAACCCAAACCAACCCCATAGAGCCTCAGGACAGCACTGAGAAAATCTGGCCCAACCAAATCATCACAAAACAAAAATAAAAATATATCACCTATTGGAAAGACACCACAAAAAATCTAAGTAAACTTCAATGCTGTTTGTCTCTAATCAGACAGTACATTGTGGCAGACTATCTGACCACTGTGACTGATAGAAAACTGAGAAAAACACTGACTAGGTACAGACTCAGTGAGCACCGTCTGGCTATAGAGACCCGTCACAGACAAACCTGGCTGTCCAGAGAGGACAGTCTGGCTATAGAGGCCAGTCGTCACAGGCAAACCTGGCTGCCCAGAGAGTACAGTCTGGCTATAGAGACCAGTCGTCACAGACAAACCTGGCTTCCCTGAGAGGACAGGCTCTGTCTCTACCTGCTCCAGGGGAGAGGTAGAGACAGAGCTGCATTTCTATATCGAGAGAGAGATAGATAGTGAGAGAGGGAACATTGCCCCCTTGTACCTCTATATCGAGATCGAGAGAGAGAGAGAGAGAGATAGCGAGAGACAGGAGAAATCCGCACACAATGCATCCCTGACCAGCTCTTGAAGTGACAGACAGATCTGAACACAATGCATCCCTGACCAGTTCCTGAAGTGACAGACAGATCTGAACACAATGCATCCCTGACCAGCTCCTGAAGTGACAGACAGATCTGAACACAATGCATCCCTGACCAGCTCCTGAAGTGACAGACAGATCTGAACACAATGCATCCCTGACCAGCTCCTGAAGTGACAGACAGATCTGAACACAATCAGACCATAGAGCTACTTTTGTGCGTCTAGACCTGTCTTTTCAATGCAATCTTCATATTCTGATAGCAGAAGTCGAATGTACGTCTCAAGTGTAGACACAACCTAAGAGTTTTCCTCACCTGGATTGTGCAACATTTGCCAATTAATATTTTCTAAATTCTTCAAGCTCTCTCAAATTTGTTTTTGATCATTGCTAGATGGCCATTTAAGTCAAAACTGTAACTCGGCCACTCAGGAACGTCCACTGTCTCCAGTGTAGATGTGGTCTTGTGTTTTAGGTTATTGTCCTGCTGACAGGTGAATTCATCTCCCAGTGTCTTGTGGAAAGGAAACTGAACCAGATGTTACTCTAGGATTTTACTTGTGCTTAGCTGCATTCTGTTTATTTTTCATCCTGAAAAACTCCCCAGTCCTTAACGATTACAAGTATACCCATAACATGATGCAGCCACCACTATGCTTGAAAATATGGAGAGTGGTACTCATTGATGTGTTGTGTTGGATTTGCCCCAAACATAACACTTTTTATTCAAGACAAAAAGTGAATTGCTTTGCAGTTTTACTGTATTGCCTTGTTAGAAACAGGATGTGAGTTTTATTATGAACAGGCTTCCTTCTTTTTACTCTGTTTTTACTCTCACAGCCATTAAACTCTGTAACTGTTTAAAAAAAAAAACATAATTCCCCTTTGACATTATGGAGTGTGTAGAGGCCAGTGAAACAAAATGTAAATTTCATCCATTTTAAATTCAGGGGTCATGGGTGTGAAAACTTTCTGAAGGCATCTGTACATCAATGAATTGGCGAGAGCACTAGAACAGTCTATTAATTTAGAGTCCTGGTGGGGAGTATAATAGTGTGGGCCGTATCAGGCAGCTGAACATGTTAATTTAGAGTCCTGGTGGGGAGTATAATAGTGTGGGCCGTATCAGGCAGCTGAACATGTTAATTTAGAGTCCTGGTGGGGAGTATAATAGTGTGGGCAGTATCAGGCAGCTGAACATGTTAATTTAGAGTCCTGGTGGGGAGTATAATAGTGTGGGCAGTATCAGGCAGCTGAACATGTTAATTTAGAGTCCTGGTGGGGAGTATCAGGCAGCTGAACATGTTAATTTAGAGTCCTGGTGGGAAGTGTAATAGTGTGGGCAGTATCAGGCAGCTGAACATGTTAATTTAGAGTCCTGGTGGGGAGTATAATAGTGTGGACAGTATCAGGCAGCTGAACATGTTAATTTAGAGTCCTGGTGGGGAGTATCAGGCAGCTGAACATGTTGATTTAGAGTCCTGGTGGGAAGTGTAATAGTGTGGGCAGTATCAGGCAGCTGAACATGTTAATTTAGAGTCCTGGTGGGGAGTATAATAGTGTGGACAGTATCAGGCAGCTGAACATGTTAATTTAGAGTCCTGGTGGGGAGTATAATAGTGTGGGCAGTATCAGGCAGCTGAACATGTTAATTTAGAGTCCTGGTGGGGAGTATAATAGTGTGGGGAGTGTCAGGCAGCTGAACATGTTAATTTAGAGTCCTGGTGGGGAGTATAATAGTGTGGGGAGTATCAGGCAGCTGAACATGTTAATTTAGAGTCCTGGTGGGGAGTATAATAGTGAGGGGAGTATCAGGCAGCTGAACATGTTAATTTAGAGTCCTGGTGGGGAGTATAATAGTGTGGGCAGTATCAGGCAGCTGAACATGTTAATTTAGAGTCCTGGTGGGGAGTATCAGGCAGCTGAACATGTTGATTTAGAGTCCTGGTGGGAAGTGTAATAGTGTGGGCAGTATCAGGCAGCTGAACATGTTAATTTAGAGTCCTGGTGGGGAGTATAATAGTGTGGACAGTATCAGGCAGCTGAACATGTTAATTTAGAGTCCTGGTGGGGAGTATAATAGTGTGGGCAGTATCAGGCAGCTGAACATGTTAATTTAGAGTCCTGGTGGGGAGTATAATAGTGTGGGGAGTGTCAGGCAGCTGAACATGTTAATTTAGAGTCCTGGTGGGGAGTATAATAGTGTGGGGAGTATCAGGCAGCTGAACATGTTAATTTAGAGTCCTGGTGGGGAGTATAATAGTGAGGGGAGTATCAGGCAGCTGAACATGTTAATTTAGAGTCCTGGTGGGGAGTATAATAGTGTGGGGAGTGTCAGGCAGCTGAACATGTTAATTTAGAGTCCTGGTGGGGAGTATAATAGTGTGGGGAGTATCAGGCAGCTGAACATGTTAATTTAGAGTCCTGGTGGGGAGTGTAATAGTGTGGGCAGTATCAGGCAGCTGAACATGTTAATTTAGAGTCCTGGTGGGGAGTACAATAGTGTGGACAGTATCAGACAGATGAACTTGTTAATTTAGAGTCCTGGTGGGGAGTATAATAGTGTGGGGAGTGTCAGGCAGCTGAACATGTTAGTTTAGAGTCCTGGTGGGGAGTATAATAGTGTGGGGAGTGTCAGGCAGCTGAACAGGTTAATTTAGAGTCCTGGTGGGGAGTATAATAGTGTGGGGAGTATCAGGCAGCTGAACATGTTAATTTAGAGTCCTGGTGGGGAGTATAATAGTGTGGGCAGTATCAGGCAGCTGAACATGTTAATTTAGAGTCCTGGTGGGGAGTATAATAGTGTGGGGAGTGTCAGGCAGCTGAACAGGTTAATTTAGAGTCCTGGTGGGGAGTATAATAGTGTGGGGAGTGTCAGGCAGCTGAACAGGTTAATTTAGAGTCCTGGTGGGGAGTGTAATGGTGTCGGGAGTGTCAGGCAGCTGTCAGGACTTTTTAACTGCTCAATATAGGTCTGTATTTTTCATCAGGTCTGCATATCAGACTATAATACAGTGTGCATCTGTGTAATGATCATGCTGTCTAATCAGCTTCTTGATATGACAGCTGTCAGGTGGATGGATTATCGTGGCAAAGGAGAAATGCTCACTAACAGGAATTTAAACACATTTGTGCACAATTTGAGAGAAATAAGCTTTTTGTGCATATGAAACATTTATTGGATCTTTTATCTCAGCTCATGAAACATGGGACCAACACTTTATATGTTAGGATCTGGGGGGATTAACACTAAAGATAATTACGTCATTAATAATAGATTATTTTCTTTAAAACAATGGCAACGCTAGCTAAGTTGAAAGGCCTAAACTCACCTATTAAATGTTCCAGCTGTCTTGATATCCTAGCAACCATAATGATATACTGTAGCAATGCTTCAAGAATCACACCTGATGCACAAAGAATACCAATAAATTAAGTTCTGTCCTGTCTTGTCTTTTGAAAGAGCTACCGGGTCTGAAGAGTGTTGACACAGTTATGTTATGACGTGTCACTTTCTGTCACTTTCTGGGTATAGATCATGGCTTCCCCCTCTCTCTCTCACTCTCTCCTACACCCAGGTTCTGTTATCTCTGGCCATAAATTCCTGGCGGAGACTCTCTCCCCCTGTTCATGCAGAGAGAGCGACACAGAGAGAACAAAGGATTTTACGTGGTCGAACTCCTAAATCGGCAAAATGGGAATTTGAAACAATATGTCCACTTGTGAGAAGGTGGGAATGGTCCGTGGACACTTAAGGGACGGGTGTGATGACTGTGTTTCATTTGGTGACCTCAGAGAGGACAGGAAACACACATAACTATATATCTGAATGTGTACATTCCTCCTGAGGAAATCCTCTTCAGACCACGCACACCTCGGTGTAAACTGACTGAGCAAACCCACAGCATGAGCTGTGATTGCGAATAGTTATTGAATTTCTAACCATACCACGTGGAGCATTGGCTACACGGCTGGAAATGGTTCAACTCTGAGACTTTCGATCCCTACAGAATAAGAGCAAATCTTAGATACTAATTACTAGTCTGCAGCTAAAAATTATGGGACGCAAATACCGACAACTGCCAAAACATCTATTCTATGAGAACACTTCTGAATGGTACTCTGAAGTATCCATTCTAACCCGGGTAAGTCTTCAGGGAAACAGAAAGTTTGAGAGAGACTCGAATGAACTCTCCAGCAGACCTACTGGATTCCAACACAACGACCCATGGGCGTAAATATATATTGATTGCAATTATTCCCGAATGAATGAGCGTTCATGTGCAAAGGATTAGCATTTCAATTAATATAATTATCACCTGTGTAGTGATCCCTTTTGTCTCTCCCGGTCTTTCTATGTCCACGCCCCCTTCCCTTTGTCCACCAAGCCGTCATATCGGCTTAGCCCACTAGGGAATCTTCCCTATCCTTGTAATCATATCTACTGTTTGTTTGATTATTTAGTTAGTTAGTAAATAAATGATTAAGCCAATTGATGTATGGATGATTCATAGTAAAGACTGGGTTCGTGCAGATAACCAACAATTTACGACGTTTGGAATGAGACTGATGTGAGATAAAGAATAATTCATTAATAGAAGACTAATTGATCAGATATAAAAATATCTGAAGAGTTATATTTGGAAAACTATAACTTTGTAATCTGAAGATTTTCCTTGGTGCCCAAACTTCCTAGTTAATTACATTTACATGATTAGTTTAATCACGTAATAATAAGCCCCGCCTTATCTCAGCTCACTGTTCACCATATCAACACCAACCCGTAATACGCGCTCCAGCAGGTATAATTCACTGGTCATCCCCAAAGTCAACACTTCCTTTGGCCGCCTTTCCTTCCAGTTCTCTGCTGCCAATGACTGGAATGAATTGCAAAAATCTCTGAAACTGGAGTCATATATCTCCCTCTCTAACTTTCGCCTCTATGGCCTATTTATTGCCTTACCTCCCTACTGTTCTACATTTGCACACACTGTACATAGATCTTTCTTTTGTGTTATTGACTGTACGTTTGTTTCTGTGTTACTCCGTGTCGTTGTTTGTGTCGCACTGCTTTGCTTTGTCTTGACCAGGTCGCAGTTGTAAATGAAAACTTTTTACAACTCAAATGGCCTACCTGGTTAAATAAAGGTGAAATAAAAAAATTAAAAAAAAAATAATTACAGAGAATTGATTTGATAAAATAACAGTCTTCACTAGTAATGATGCCAAAGACACGACAGTTAACAACATTTCAATATTCAACCCAGATGCAAAGACTGAAGAAGATGGAAATGTTGTTAACTTCTTAGGGAGCGGCAGCAGAGGTGACGGTTTTGGAGAGTCTGGCGTGCCCAAAGTAAAATGACTGCCACTCAGGCCCGGAAAATAGGATATGCACATAATTAGTTATATTGGATAGGAAACACTCTGAAGTTTCTAAAAGTGTTAAAATAATGTATGTGAGTATAACAGAACTGATATAGCAGGCGAAAACCAGAGGAAAATCCATCCGGATTTGCAGTTTTTTTTGTACATGACCTTCTTCTTCAGGCTGCCTATTCATTTCTATGTTATCTAGGACTGGGACTGCAGTAGCTATGGCTTCCACTAGATGTCAACAGTCTTTATACAGTGTTTGGAGGCTCTAGCACTAAGCAGAATGTATAGGAAGAGGAAGTAGTGAAGGGACCACTTTTGTCAACAACGTTTGTCGGGCGCGAGATTGTGAGCGTGCCCCACTTTATTTTCCTTTCTTATTGTTCACGTTAACGTCCGGTTGAAATATTACAGTAAATATACATAAAAGGATACCTAAGGATACATAAAAAATTATGTTTGATTTGTTTGTAGAACGTTCATAGGTATAATGTTCTCTTCACGGTTCAATGGGCGACTCAACAGTGGATTTTCTGACGCGCCAACCAAACGGAGATTTATGGATATAATAAATGACTTTTTCTAACAAAAGAACCATTGGATGTCTTCGTTGGACACTTGGGAAGCCCTCAGCAGAAGTTCTTTGAAAGGTAAGTGATATTTTTTAGCTCTTATATGGGTTTTGTGTGACCCGCGCTGGCTTTGAATTTATGCTAATGTGGAAAATATATGAGGTGCTATCCTCAAACAATCAAATGTTGTGCTTTCGCCGTAAAAACCTTTTTGAAATCTGACAACGCTGTGATATTGCCAAGAATCAGAGCTTTTGATGACTATGCAACACTTGTATATTGATGAATGTTTAATAATTCAACTTTTGGATTTTGAATTTGGCGCCTTACATTTCACCGGGTAGTGTCAGGAATGGCCCGCTAGCGCACCGCTACTCCCTAAGTACTATGTTAGAGCTATCTCAACAAACACTCTTTTCAGACCAGGTAGCTATTACTCTTTCTAATTATAAAACAGAACTTCACTTATTGATTAGACAGAGAGCAGAATTTGACATCCATCGAGTTAGACTCAACCATTACTTCCATGGTAATCGCCCCAGCCGTTTACTGGCCGACAAGCTACGCAGTAATGATCAAATAGCTTATATAGTAACTATTGAATCTGAAACAGGGGAATTACTATCAGAACCCAAATTAATACATCAAATTAATAAATCAGGAAGCTGCTGGGAGGCCAAATCTCTCTCCATGAACTCAAAAGGGCATTAGATAGCATGAATAAAGGGCATTGGATTACATGAATAAAGGGCATTGGATAACATGAATAAAGGGCATTGGATAACATGAATAAAGGGCATTGGATTACATGAATAAAGGGCATTGGATTACATGAATAAAGGGCATTGGATAACATGAATAAAGGGCATTGGATAACATGAATAAAGGGCATTGGATAACATGAATAAAGGGCATTGGATAGCATGAATAAAGGGCATTGGGTAACATGAATAAAGGGCATTGGATAGCATGAATAAAGGGCATTGAATAGCATGAATAAAGGGCATTGGATAACATGAATAAAGGGCATTGGATAGCATGAATAAAGGGCATTGGGTAACATGAATAAAGGGCATTGGATAGCATGAATAAAGGGCATTGGATAACATGAATAAAGGGCATTGGATAACATGAATAAAGGGCATTGGATAACATGAAAAAAGGCAAATCACCTTATGGGACGATATTCCTCCTGAGATTTATTTACCATTTAGGAATCAATTAGGTCCACTATTGCTGGAAAGGGTTAATACAGACGTTCACAACGGTTCATTTGGGATGTGAATACAGCGCTAATTTCGCTTTCATTGATTTTTTTTAAGTAAGGATGCCACCCAGTGTTTTTACTATCGCCCCCTATCTTTGATGAACATATTAAACTTTTTTCCAAGATGTTGTAGTCCCGCCTCGAGACTTACTTACCCAAATTGATCCACACGGACCAAACCAGTTAATTAGGGATCGGTGGGACGCTAGCGGTCCATTTACGACAACATCCGGTGAAATGCAGAGCGCCAAATTCAATTAACAAAAATAGTCATATTAAACATTTATGAAAATACAAATGTTATACACCATTCAAAAACTTAGAATCTTGGTAATCGAACCGCGTTATCAGATTTACAATAGGCTTTACAGCAAAAGCAGAACATGTGATTGTCTGAGGACAGCGCCCCACAACAACATATTATTCAAACCAGCACAGGCGTTACACAATTAAAAATAGCGATAAAATAAATCACTTACCTTTGAAGATCTTCCTCTGTTTGCAATCCCAAGGGTCCCAGGAACACAAAGAATGGTTGTTTTGTATGGATTTTCCACTGGCTTTCGCCTGCCATATCAGTTATGTTATACTCACAGACATTATTTTAACAGTTTTAGAAACTTCAGAGTGTTTTCTATCCAATACTACTATATGCACATCCTAGCTTCTTGGCCTGAGTAACAGGCAGTTTACTTTGGGCACGTCAGACTCTCCGTACTTCCAAACACTGCCCCCTATATGATTCAAATACTATATGGCAATCCCTCAGCCATAGTTATAACAGGCAATATCTGCTCTGCTCCGTTCAGAATCACTAGACACAACAAGGCGATCCAATTCCGCCTCTGCTATTATTATTATAATACATAGAACCCCTGGCCCGGGCAATTCGTCAATCCAAGAAAAGAACACACATTTCTTTAAAATCTACTGATCACTTCATCTCATTATACTGAGATCATATTTTATTATTATCTAGACAAAGTATCTCAATTGCTCCCAACGCATTGAAGATCAACGATACATTCAGCATCATCATCTCAAGTTATAAAATGAATCTAACCAAATCAGCCCTACAGCCACCTCAAGACCCCGATGGAGGACTCCATCTCTACTGGAATCCCAATCCTTTATCATTTTAAATATTGGGGAGTAGATATAAAGACTCCTGAACATCTAGTCAAAAACGGCTACCCAGATTATTTGCAATGCCCCCCCCCCTTCTCCCGCTCTTTACACCACTGCTACTCTCTGTTGTCATACCTACATGTACAGTTGTAGTCGGACGTATACATACACCTTAGCCAAATACATTTAAACTCAGTTTTTCACAATTCCTGACATTTAATTAGTAAACATTCCCTGTCTTGGGTCAGTTAGGATCACCACTTTATTTTAAGAATGTGAAATGTCAGAATAATAGTTTATTTCAGCTTTTATTTCTTTCATCACATTCCCAGTGGGTCAGAAGTTTACATACACTCAATTAGTATTTGGTGGCATTGCCTTTAAATTGTTCAACTTGGGTCAAACGTTCCGGGTAGCCTTCCACAAGCTTCTCACAATAAGTTGGGTGGATTTTGGCCCATTCCTCCTGACAGAAAGGTGTACCTGAGTCAGGTTTGTAGGCCTTCTTGCTCGCACATGCTTTTTTCAGTTCTGCCACTCCAACACCTTGACTTTGTTGTCCTTAAGCCATTTGCCACAACTTTGGAAGTATGCTTGGGGTCATTGTCCATTTGGAAGACCCATTTGCGACCAAGCTTAAACTTCCTGACTGATATCTTGAGATTTTGCTTCAATATATCCACATAATGTTCCTTCCTCATGATGCCATCTATTTTGTGAAGTGCACCTGTCCCTCCTGCAGCAAAGCACCCCCACAACAGGATGTTGCCACCCCCGTGCTTCACGGTTGGGATGGTGTTCTTCGGCTTGCAAGCCTCCCCCTTTTTCCTCCAAACATAACGATGGTCATTAAGGACAAACAGTTATTTTTTTGTTTCATCAGACCAGAGGACATTTCTCCAATAAGTACGATCTTTGTCCCCATGTGCAGTTGCAAACCGTAGTCTGGCTTTTTTATTGCAGTTTTGGAGCAGTGGCTTCTTCCTTGCTGAGTGGCCTTTCAGGTTATGTCGATATAGGACTCGTTTTACTGTGGATATAGATACTTTTGTACCGGTTTCCTCCAGAATCTTCACAAGATCAGAAGCTTCTAAAGCCATGACATCATTTTCTGGAATTTTCCAAGCTTTAAAGGCACAGTCAACTCAGTGTATGTAAACTTCTAACGCACTGGAATTGTGATACAGTGTTATAGTGTTATAAGTGAAATAATCTGTCTGTAAACAATCATTGGAAAAATTACTTGTGTCATGCACAAAGTAGATGTCCTAACCGACTGGCCAAAACTATAGTTTGTTAACAAGAAATCTGTGGAGTGGTTGAAAAACGTGTTTTAATGACTCCAACCTAAGTGTATGTAAACTTCCGACTTCAACTGTACATACTACTAATTGAATAACCTAATTTCCAACATTCGACAGACAAGCTGTCTTCATCAGGGTATAATGACAAATACTGCGGGGTGACTAGTTTATATAGTGTCAAAGGACACACAGGTGTCTGTAATCATGGCCGGCTGTGGCCTGATGTCATTGGTTAATTCTCAGATATAAAAATAACCAAACACATGAAAGGATACGATCATAGATTTGGCTACATAGGCCACCAAACATTTACAATAGCAAAAGAACTAAGAACTCTCAGTGTCCCAAACAGCACCCTATTACCTATGTAGTGCTAAGGATGATTGAGACAACAGTCAAAAGTAGTGTACTATATAGGGAATAGGGTGCCATTTGGGAGGCAAAGCCATCTGGAGGGCAACCTGACATTGAGGACCTCTCTCCTACTGTACTCCTTCTCCCTCCCCCCTCCCTCCTTCACAAGCACTGACAGCTTTCTGCTGCTCCTAACACAAATTTGTGTCTGAGGGGAAATCACTCTCCACACTATAACAGGCAGACAGCACACAGAGAGAACACCACTCACACCACCATGGATACAAACAGAGAGAACACCACTCACACCACTATGGACACACACAGAGACATAAACACAACTCACACCACCATGGATACACACAGAGAGATAAGCACAACTCACACCACCATGGATACAAACAGAGAGAACACCACTCACACCACTATGGACACACACAGAGAGATAAGCACAACTCACACCACCATGGATACAAACAGAGAGAACACCACTCACACCACTATGGACACACACAGAGAGATAAGCACAACTCACACCACCATGGATACAAACAGAGAGAACACCACTCACACCACCATGGACACACACAGAGAGATAAGCACAACTCACACCACCATGGATACAAACAGAGAGAACACCACTCACACCACCATGGACACACACAGAGAGATAAGCACAACTCACACCACCATGGATACAAACAGAGAGAACACCACTCACACCACCATGGACACACACAGAGAGATAAGCACAACTCACACCACCATGGATACAAACAGAGAGAACACCACTCACACCACCATGGACACACACAGAGAGATAAGCACAACTCACACCACCATGGATACAAACAGAGAGAACACCACTCACACCACCATGGACACACACAGAGAGATAAGCACAACTCACACCACCATGGATACAAACAGAGAGAACACCACTCACACCACCATGGACACACACAGAGAGATAAGCACAACTCACACCACCATGGATACAAACAGAGAGAACACCACTCACACCACTATGGACACACACAGAGACATAAACACAACTCACACCACCATGGACACACACAGAGACATAAACACAACTCACACCACTATGGACACACACAGAGACATAAACACAACTCACACCACCATGGACACAAACAGAGAGATAAACACAACTCACACCACCATGGACACAAACAGAGAGATAAACACAACTCACACCACCATGGACACACACAGAGAGATAAACACAACTCACACCAAGATAGACACACAGTAGAACAGACATACAAGCAGGCAGAAGCAGGCAGAAATGAACACATACAGCACCCCCCGTCCCCACCCCCACCACACACACTGCGTGAGAGAGCGTGCCTGGGGGCATGACGGCCAAAGTGGCAATTTCATGATGCTTACACAGCTCCAGGCGATCTAATATAGCTGAGACTTCTCCTGAGACAGAGAGGAGTCAAGGTGACACACACATACCCTCCCCCATTAGTACTATAGTGTTACTGTATCTAGCTGAGAAACAGAGACTGACATCCCCATTAGTACTATAGTGTTACTGTATCTAGCTGAGAAACAGAGACTGACATCCCCATTAGTACTATAGTGTTAATATACTGTATCTAGCTGAGAAACAGAGACTGACATCCCCATTAGTACTATAGTGTTACTGTATCTAGCTGAGAAACAGAGACTGACATCCCCATTAGTACTATAGTGTTACTGTATCTAGCTGAGAAACAGAGACTGACATCCCCATTAGTACTATAGTGTTACTGTATCTAGCTGAGAAACAGAGACTGACATCCCCATTAGTACTATAGTGTTAATATACTGTATCTAGCTGAGAAACAGAGACTGACATCCCCATTAGTACTATAGTGTTACTGTATCTAGCTGAGAAACAGAGACTGACATCCCCATTAGTACTATAGTGTTACTGTATCTAGCTGAGAAACAGAGACTGACATCCCCATTAGTACTATAGTGTTACTGTAACTAGCTGAGAAACAGAGACTGACATCCCCATTAGTACTATAGTGTTACTGTATCTAGCTGAGAAACAGAGACTGACATCCCCATTAGTACTATAGTGTTACTGTAACTAGTTGAGAAACAGAGACTGACATCCCCATTAGTACTATAGTGTTACTGTATCTAGCTGAGAAACAGAGACTGACATCCCCATTAGTACTATAGTGTTAATTTACTGTATCTAGTTGAGAAACAGAGACTGACATCCCCATTAGTACTATAGTGTTACTGTAACTAGCTGAGAAACAGAGACTGACATCCCCATTAGTACTATAGTGTTACTGTATCTAGCTGAGAAACAGAGACTGACATCCCCATTAGTACTATAGTGTTACTGTATCTAGCTGAGAAACAGAGACTGACATCCCCATTAGTACTATAGTGTTAATATACTGTATCTAGCTGAGAAACAGAGACTGACATCCCCATTAGTACTATAGTGTTACTGTATCTAGCTGAGAAACAGAGACTGACATCCCCATTAGTACTATAGTGTTACTGTATCTAGCTGAGAAACAGAGACTGACATCCCCATTAGTACTATAGTGTTAATATACTGTATCTAGTTGAGAAACAGAGACTGACATCCCCATTAGTACTATAGTGTTAATATACTGTATCTAGCTGAGAAACAGAGACTGACATCCCCATTAGTACTATAGTGTTAATTTACTGTATCTAGTTGAGAAACAGAGACTGACATCCCCATTAGTACTATAGTGTTACTGTAACTAGCTGAGAAACAGAGACTGACATCCCCATTAGTACTATAGTGTTACTGTATCTAGCTGAGAAACAGAGACTGACATCCCCATTAGTACTATAGTGTTACTGTATCTAGCTGAGAAACAGAGACTGACATCCCCATTAGTACTATAGTGTTAATATACTGTATCTAGCTGAGAAACAGAGACTGACATCCCCATTAGTACTATAGTGTTACTGTATCTAGCTGAGAAACAGAGACTGACATCCCCATTAGTACTATAGTGTTACTGTATCTAGCTGAGAAACAGAGACTGACATCCCCATTAGTACTATAGTGTTAATATACTGTATCTAGCTGAGAAACAGAGACTGACATCCCCATTAGTACTATAGTGTTACTGTATCTAGCTGAGAAACAGAGACTGACATCCCCATTAGTACTATAGTGTTAATTTACTGTATCTAGCTGAGAAACAGAGACTGACATCCCCATTAGTACTATAGTGTTAATATACTGTATCTAGCTGAGAAACAGAGACTGACATCCCCATTAGTACTATAGTGTTAATATACTGTATCTAGCTGAGAAACAGAGACTGACATCCCCATTAGTACTATAGTGTTACTGTATCTAGCTGAGAAACAGAGACTGACATCCCCATTAGTACTATAGTGTTACTGTATCTAGCTGAGAAACAGAGACTGACATCCCCATTAGTACTATAGTGTTACTGTATCTAGCTGAGAAACAGAGACTGACATCCCCATTAGTACTATAGTGTTACTGTAACTAGTTGAGAAACAGAGACTGACATCCCCATTAGTACTATAGTGTTACTGTATCTAGCTGAGAAACAGAGACTGACATCCCCATTAGTACTATAGTGTTACTGTATCTAGCTGAGAAACAGAGACTGACATCCCCATTAGTACTATAGTGTTAATTTACTGTATCTAGCTGAGAAACAGAGACTGACATCCCCATTAGTACTATAGTGTTAATATACTGTATCTAGCTGAGAAACAGAGACTGACATCCCCATTAGTACTATAGTGTTACTGTATCTAGCTGAGAAACAGAGACTGACATCCCCATTAGTACTATAGTGTTAATTTACTGTATCTAGTTGAGAAACAGAGACTGACATCCCCATTAGTACTATAGTGTTACTGTATCTAGCTGAGAAACAGAGACTGACATCCCCATTAGTACTATAGTGTTACTGTATCTAGCTGAGAAACAGAGACTGACATCCCCATTAGTACTATAGTGTTACTGTAACTAGCTGAGAAACAGAGACTGACATCCCCATTAGTACTATAGTGTTACTGTATCTAGCTGAGAAACAGAGACTGACATCCCCATTAGTACTATAGTGTTACTGTATCTAGCTGAGAAACAGAGACTGACATCCCCATTAGTACTATAGTGTTACTGTATCTAGCTGAGAAACAGAGACTGACATCCCCATTAGTACTATAGTGTTATTTACTGTATCTAGCTGAGAAACAGAGACTGACATCCCCATTAGTACTATAGTGTTAATTTACTGTATCTAGCTGAGAAACAGAGACTGACATCCCCATTAGTACTATAGTGTTACTGTATCTAGCTGAGAAACAGAGACTGACATCCCCATTAGTACTATAGTGTTACTGTATCTAGCTGAGAAACAGAGACTGACATCCCCATTAGTACTATAGTGTTACTGTATCTAGCTGAGAAACAGAGACTGACATCCCCATTAGTACTATAGTGTTAATATACTGTATCTAGCTGAGAAACAGAGACTGACATCCCCATTAGTACTATAGTGTTAATATACTGTATCTAGCTGAGAAACAGAGACTGACATCCCCATTAGTACTATAGTGTTACTGTATCTAGCTGAGAAACAGAGACTGACATCCCCATTAGTACTATAGTGTTACTGTATCTAGCTGAGAAACAGAGACTGACATCCCCATTAGTACTATAGTGTTACTGTATCTAGCTGAGAAACAGAGACTGACATCCCCATTAGTACTATAGTGTTAATATACTGTATCTAGCTGAGAAACAGAGACTGACATCCCCATTAGTACTATAGTGTTACTGTATCTAGCTGAGAAACAGAGACTGACATCCCCATTAGTACTATAGTGTTACTGTATCTAGCTGAGAAACAGAGACTGACATCCCCATTAGTACTATAGTGTTAATATACTGTATCTAGCTGAGAAACAGAGACTGACATCCCCATTAGTACTATAGTGTTACTGTATCTAGCTGAGAAACAGAGACTGACATCCCCATTAGTACTATAGTGTTAATTTACTGTATCTAGTTGAGAAACAGAGACTGACATCCCCATTAGTACTATAGTGTTAATATACTGTATCTAGCTGAGAAACAGAGACTGACATCCCCATTAGTACTATAGTGTTAATATACTGTATCTAGCTGAGAAACAGAGACTGACATCCCCATTAGTACTATAGTGTTACTGTATCTAGCTGAGAAACAGAGACTGACATCCCCATTAGTACTATAGTGTTACTGTATCTAGCTGAGAAACAGAGACTGACATCCCCATTAGTACTATAGTGTTACTGTATCTAGCTGAGAAACAGAGACTGACATCCCCATTAGTACTATAGTGTTAATTTACTGTATCTAGCTGAGAAACAGAGACTGACATCCCCATTAGTACTATAGTGTTACTGTATCTAGCTGAGAAACAGAGACTGACATCCCCATTAGTACTATAGTGTTACTGTATCTAGCTGAGAAACAGAGACTGACATCCCCATTAGTACTATAGTGTTAATATACTGTATCTAGCTGAGAAACAGAGACTGACATCCCCATTAGTACTATAGTGTTAATATACTGTATCTAGCTGAGAAACAGAGACTGACATCCCCATTAGTACTATAGTGTTAATATACTGTATCTAGTTGAGAAACAGAGACTGACATCCCCATTAGTACTATAGTGTTAATATACTGTATCTAGCTGAGAAACAGAGACTGACATCCCCATTAGTACTATAGTGTTAATATACTGTATCTAGTTGAGAAACAGAGATTCACAGCCCCATTAGTACTATAGTGTTAATATACTGTATCTAGCTGAGAAACAGAGACTGACATCCCCATTAGTACTATAGTGTTACTGTATCTAGCTGAGAAACAGAGACTGACATCCCCATTAGTACTATAGTGTTACTGTATCTAGCTGAGAAACAGAGACTGACATCCCCATTAGTACTATAGTGTTACTGTATCTAGCTGAGAAACAGAGACTGACATCCCCATTAGTACTATAGTGTTACTGTATCTAGCTGAGAAACAGAGACTGACATCCCCATTAGTACTATAGTGTTACTGTATCTAGCTGAGAAACAGAGACTGACATTCCCATTAGTACTATAGTGTTAATATACTGTATCTAGCTGAGAAACAGAGACTGACATCCCCATTAGTACTATAGTGTTACTGTATCTAGCTGAGAAACAGAGACTGACATCCCCATTAGTACTATAGTGTTACTGTATCTAGCTGAGAAACAGAGACTGACATCCCCATTAGTACTATAGTGTTAATATACTGTATCTAGCTGAGAAACAGAGACTGACATCCCCATTAGTACTATAGTGTTAATATACTGTATCTAGCTGAGAAACAGAGACTGACATCCCCATTAGTACTATAGTGTTAATATACTGTATCTAGTTGAGAAACAGAGACTGACATCCCCATTAGTACTATAGTGTTAATATACTGTATCTAGCTGAGAAACAGAGACTGACATCCCCATTAGTACTATAGTGTTAATATACTGTATCTAGTTGAGAAACAGAGATTGACAGCCCCATTAGTACTATAGTGTTAATATACTGTATCTAGCTGAGAAACAGAGACTGACATCCCCATTAGTACTATAGTGTTACTGTATCTAGCTGAGAAACAGAGACTGACATCCCCATTAGTACTATAGTGTTACTGTATCTAGCTGAGAAACAGAGACTGACATCCCCATTAGTACTATAGTGTTACTGTATCTAGCTGAGAAACAGAGACTGACATCCCCATTAGTACTATAGTGTTACTGTATCTAGCTGAGAAACAGAGACTGACATCCCCATTAGTACTATAGTGTTACTGTATCTAGCTGAGAAACAGAGACTGACATTCCCATTAGTACTATAGTGTTAATATACTGTATCTAGCTGAGAAACAGAGACTGACATCCCCATTAGTACTATAGTGTTACTGTATCTAGCTGAGAAACAGAGACTGACATCCCCATTAGTACTATAGTGTTAATTTACTGTATCTAGTTGAGAAACAGAGACTGACATCCCCATTAGTACTATAGTGTTAATATACTGTATCTAGCTGAGAAACAGAGACTGACATCCCCATTAGTACTATAGTGTTAATATACTGTATCTAGCTGAGAAACAGAGACTGACATCCCCATTAGTACTATAGTGTTACTGTATCTAGCTGAGAAACAGAGACTGACATCCCCATTAGTACTATAGTGTTAATTTACTGTATCTAGCTGAGAAACAGAGACTGACATCCCCATTAGTACTATAGTGTTACTGTATCTAGCTGAGAAACAGAGACTGACATCCCCATTAGTACTATAGTGTTACTGTATCTAGCTGAGAAACAGAGACTGACATCCCCATTAGTACTATAGTGTTAATATACTGTATCTAGCTGAGAAACAGAGACTGACATCCCCATTAGTACTATAGTGTTAATATACTGTATCTAGCTGAGAAACAGAGACTGACATCCCCATTAGTACTATAGTGTTAATATACTGTATCTAGTTGAGAAACAGAGACTGACATCCCCATTAGTACTATAGTGTTAATATACTGTATCTAGCTGAGAAACAGAGACTGACATCCCCACTAGTACTATAGTGTTAATATACTGTATCTAGTTGAGAAACAGAGATTGACAGCCCCATTAGTACTATAGTGTTAATATACTGTATCTAGCTGAGAAACAGAGACTGACATCCCCATTAGTACTATAGTGTTACTGTATCTAGCTGAGAAACAGAGACTGACATCCCCATTAGTACTATAGTGTTACTGTATCTAGCTGAGAAACAGAGACTGACATCCCCATTAGTACTATAGTGTTACTGTATCTAGCTGAGAAACAGAGACTGACATCCCCATTAGTACTATAGTGTTACTGTATCTAGCTGAGAAACAGAGACTGACATCCCCATTAGTACTATAGTGTTACTGTATCTAGCTGAGAAACAGAGACTGACATTCCCATTAGTACTATAGTGTTAATATACTGTATCTAGCTGAGAAAAAAGAGACTGACATCCCCATTAGTACTATAGTGTTACTGTATCTAGCTGAGAAACAGAGACTGACATCCCCATTAGTACTATAGTGTTAATTTACTGTATCTAGTTGAGAAACAGAGACTGACATCCCCATTAGTACTATAGTGTTAATATACTGTATCTAGCTGAGAAACAGAGACTGACATCCCCATTAGTACTATAGTGTTAATATACTGTATCTAGCTGAGAAACAGAGACTGACATCCCCATTAGTACTATAGTGTTACTGTATCTAGCTGAGAAACAGAGACTGACATCCCCATTAGTACTATAGTGTTACTGTATCTAGCTGAGAAACAGAGACTGACATCCCCATTAGTACTATAGTGTTACTGTAACTAGCTGAGAAACAGAGACTGACATCCCCATTAGTACTATAGTGTTAATATACTGTATCTAGCTGAGAAACAGAGACTGACATCCCCATTAGTACTATAGTGTTAATATACTGTAACTAGCTGAGAAACAGAGACTGACATCCCCATTAGTACTATAGTGTTAATATACTGTATCTAGCTGAGAAACAGAGACTGACATCCCCATTAGTACTATAGTGTTACTGTATCTAGCTGAGAAACAGAGACTGACATCCCCATTAGTACTATAGTGTTACTGTATCTAGCTGAGAAACAGAGACTGACATCCCCATTAGTACTATAGTGTTACTGTATCTAGCTGAGAAACAGAGACTGACATCCCCATTAGTACTATAGTGTTAATATACTGTATCTAGCTGAGAAACAGAGACTGACATCCCCATTAGTACTATAGTGTAAATATACTGTATCTAGCTGAGAAACAGAGACTGACATCCCCATTAGTACTATAGTGTTACTGTATCTAGCTGAGAAACAGAGACTGACATCCCCATTAGTACTATAGTGTTACTGTATCTAGCTGAGAAACAGAGACTGACATCCCCATTAGTACTATAGTGTTACTGTATCTAGCTGAGAAACAGAGACTGACATCCCCATTAGTACTATAGTGTTAATATACTGTATCTAGCTGAGAAACAGAGACTGACATCCCCATTAGTACTATAGTGTTAATATACTGTATCTAGCTGAGAAACAGAGACTGACATCCCCATTAGTACTATAGTGTTACTGTATCTAGCTGAGAAACAGAGACTGACATCCCCATTAGTACTATAGTGTTAATATACTGTATCTAGCTGAGAAACAGAGACTGACATCCCCATTAGTACTATAGTGTTAATATACTGTATCTAGCTGAGAAACAGAGACTGACATCCCCATTAGTACTATAGTGTTAATATACTGTATCTAGCTGAGAAACAGAGACTGACATCCCCATTAGTACTATAGTGTTAATATACTGTATCTAGCTGAGAAACAGAGACTGACATCCCCATTAGTACTATAGTGTTAATATACTGTATCTAGCTGAGAAACAGAGACTGACATCCCCATTAGTACTATAGTGTTAATATACTGTATCTAGCTGAGAAACAGAGACTGACATCCCCATTAGTACTATAGTGTTAATATACTGTATCTAGCTGAGAAACAGAGACTGACATCCCCATTAGTACTATAGTGTTACTGTATCTAGCTGAGAAACAGAGACTGACATCCCCATTAGTACTATAGTGTTACTGTATCTAGCTGAGAAACAGAGACTGACATCCCCATTAGTACTATAGTGTTACTGTATCTAGCTGAGAAACAGAGACTGACATCCCCATTAGTACTATAGTGTTACTGTATCTAGCTGAGAAACAGAGACTGACATCCCCATTAGTACTATAGTGTTAATATACTGTATCTAGCTGAGAAACAGAGACTGACATCCCCATTAGTACTATAGTGTTAATATACTGTATCTAGCTGAGAAACAGAGACTGACATCCCCATTAGTACTATAGTGTTACTGTATCTAGCTGAGAAACAGAGACTGACATCCCCATTAGTACTATAGTGTTACTGTATCTAGCTGAGAAACAGAGACTGACATCCCCATTAGTACTATAGTGTTAATATACTGTATCTAGCTGAGAAACAGAGACTGACATCCCCATTAGTACTATAGTGTTAATATACTGTATCTAGCTGAGAAACAGAGACTGACATCCCCATTAGTACTATAGTGTTACTGTATCTAGCTGAGAAACAGAGACTGACATCCCCATTAGTACTATAGTGTTACTGTATCTAGCTGAGAAACAGAGACTGACATCCCCATTAGTACTATAGTGTTACTGTATCTAGCTGAGAAACAGAGACTGACATCCCCATTAGTACTATAGTGTTACTGTATCTAGCTGAGAAACAGAGACTGACATCCCCATTAGTACTATAGTGTTAATTTACTGTATCTAGCTGAGAAACAGAGACTGACATCCCCATTAGTACTATAGTGTTAATATACTGTATCTAGCTGAGAAACAGAGACTGACATCCCCATTAGTACTATAGTGTTACTGTATCTAGCTGAGAAACAGAGACTGACATCCCCATTAGTACTATAGTGTTACTGTATCTAGCTGAGAAACAGAGACTGACATCCCCATTAGTACTATAGTGTTAATATACTGTATCTAGCTGAGAAACAGAGACTGACATCCCCATTAGTACTATAGTGTTAATATACTGTATCTAGCTGAGAAACAGAGACTGACATCCCCATTAGTACTATAGTGTTACTGTATCTAGCTGAGAAACAGAGACTGACATCCCCATTAGTACTATAGTGTTAATATACTGTATCTAGCTGAGAAACAGAGACTGACATCCCCATTAGTACTATAGTGTTACTGTATCTAGCTGAGAAACAGAGACTGACATCCCCATTAGTACTATAGTGTTACTGTATCTAGCTGAGAAACAGAGACTGACATCCCCATTAGTACTATAGTGTTACTGTATCTAGCTGAGAAACAGAGACTGACATCCCCATTAGTACTATAGTGTTACTGTATCTAGCTGAGAAACAGAGACTGACATCCCCATTAGTACTATAGTGTTACTGTATCTAGCTGAGAAACAGAGACTGACATCCCCATTAGTACTATAGTGTTAATATACTGTATCTAGCTGAGAAACAGAGACTGACATCCCCATTAGTACTATAGTGTTAATATACTGTATCTAGCTGAGAAACAGAGACTGACATCCCCATTAGTACTATAGTGTTACTGTATCTAGCTGAGAAACAGAGACTGACATCCCCATTAGTACTATAGTGTTACTGTATCTAGCTGAGAAACAGAGACTGACATCCCCATTAGTACTATAGTGTTACTGTATCTAGCTGAGAAACAGAGACTGACATCCCCATTAGTACTATAGTGTTAATATACTGTATCTAGCTGAGAAACAGAGACTGACATCCCCATTAGTACTATAGTGTTACTGTATCTAGCTGAGAAACAGAGACTGACATCCCCATTAGTACTATAGTGTTACTGTATCTAGCTGAGAAACAGAGACTGACATCCCCATTAGTACTATAGTGTTAATATACTGTATCTAGCTGAGAAACAGAGACTGACATCCCCATTAGTACTATAGTGTTAATATACTGTATCTAGCTGAGAAACAGAGACTGACATCCCCATTAGTACTATAGTGTTAATATACTGTATCTAGCTGAGAAACAGAGACTGACATCCCCATTAGTACTATAGTGTTAATATACTGTATCTAGCTGAGAAACAGAGACTGACATCCCCATTAGTACTATAGTGTTACTGTATCTAGCTGAGAAACTGACATCCCCATTAGTACTGTGTTACTGTATCTAGCTGAGAAACAGAGACTGACATCCCCATTAGTACTATAGTGTTACTGTATCTAGCTGAGAAACAGAGACTGACATCCCCATTAGTACTATAGTGTTACTGTATCTAGCTGAGAAACAGAGACTGACATCCCCATTAGTACTATAGTGTTACTGTATCTAGCTGTGATATTAGTACTATAGTGTTACTGTATCTAGCACAGAGACTGACATCCCCATTAGTACTATAGTGTTAATATACTGTATCTAGCTGAGAAACAGAGACTGAGCATCCCCATTAGTACTATAGTGTTAATATACTGTATCTAGCTGAGAAACAGAGACTGACATCCCCATTAGTACTATAGTGTTAATATACTGTATCTAGCTGAGAAACAGAGACTGACATCCCCATTAGTACTATAGTGTTACTGTATCTAGCTGAGAAACAGAGACTGACATCCCCATTAGTACTATAGTGTTACTGTATCTAGCTGAAACAGAGACTGACATCCCCATTAGTACTATAGTGTTACTGTATCTAGCTGAGAAACAGAGACTGACATCCCCATTAGTACTATAGTGTTACTGTATCTAGCTGCAGAGACTGACATCCCCATTAGTACTATAGGTGTTACTGTATCTAGCTGAGAAACAGAGACTGACATCCCCATTAGTACTATAGTGTTAATATACTGTATCTAGCTGAGAAACAGGGTGCATCCCCATTAGTACTATAGTGTTACTGTATCTAGCTGAGAAACAGAGACTGACATCCCCATTAGTACTATAGTGTTAATATACTGTAACTAGCTGAGAAACAGAGACTGACATCCCCATTAGTACTATAGTGTTAATATACTGTATCTAGCTGAGAAACAGAGACTGACATCCCCATTAGTACTATAGTGTTACTGTATCTAGCTGAGAAACAGAGACTGACATCCCCATTAGTACTATAGTGTTAATATACTGTAACTAGCTGAGAAACAGAGACTGACATCCCCATTAGTACTATAGTGTTACTGTATCTAGCTGAGAAACAGAGACTGACATCCCCATTAGTACTATAGTGTTAATATACTGTATCTAGCTGAGAAACAGAGACTGACATCCCCATTAGTACTATAGTGTTAATATACTGTATCTAGCTGAGAAACAGAGACTGACATCCCCATTAGTACTATAGTGTTACTGTATCTAGCTGAGAAACAGAGACTGACATCCCCATTAGTACTATAGTGTTACTGTATCTAGCTGAGAAACAGAGACTGACATCCCCATTAGTACTATAGTTTTACTGTATCTAGCTGAGAAACAGAGACTGACATCCCCATTAGTACTATAGTGTTAATATACTGGGAAGAGGAAGTGAGGTGTAATTGTTATGGACAGACTCAGTGTTCCTGCAAGGGAAGATGAAGACAGGAGAAATGTTGTGAAACTAGTGTATCTAACGGTCCATCAGCATCAGAGAGTCAGGAATATGAGTGACGTGACGTAGAGTTGACGTACACATGACGTAGACATGAAACCATGTAATAGAAATATTACGAAGGGAAACAATTAAGATAATCAATATCATATAGTTTCAGTATGATCACATTACCATCATTAATATCACATCATATAGTTTCAGTATGATCACATTACAATCATTAATATCAAATCAAATCAAATCAAATCAAATTTATTTATAAAGCCCCCCTTACATCAGCTGATGTCACAGAGTGCTGTACAGAAACCCAGCCTAAAACCCCAAACAGCAAGCAATGCAGGTGTAAAAGCACGGTGGCTAGGAAAAACTCCCTAGAAGGCCAAAACCTAGGAAGAAACCTAGAGAGGAACCAGGCTGTGAGGGGTGGCCAGTCCTCTTCTGGCTGTGCCGGGTGCAGATTATAACAGAACATGGACAAGATTTTAAAATGTTCATAAAACAGGCAGAACAGTTGTAACTGGAGAAGCAGCACGGCCAGGTGGACTCGGGACATCCGGGTAGGCCTTGAGGAATGGTCCTAATGCTCAGGTCCTCCGAGAGAGAGAGAGAGAGAGAGAGAGAGAGAGAAGAAAAAAGAAAGAGAGAGATAATTAGAGCGAGCATACTTAAATTCGCACAGGACACCAGATAAGAGAAGAAATACTCCAGATATAACAGACGGACCCTAGCACCCCGACACATAAACTACTGCAGCATAAATACTGGGGTGAGACAGGAGGGGTCGGGAGACACTGTGGCCCGTCCGGCGAAACCCCGGACAGGGCCAAACAGGCAGGATATAACCCCACCCACTCTGCCGAAGCACAGCCCCCACACCACTAGAGGGATATCTTCAACCACCAACTTACCATCCTGAGACAAGGCCGAGTATAGCCCACAAGATCTCCGCCACGGCACCAGAAGCCAGTGACTCAGCCCCTGTAATAGGGTTAGAGGCAGAGAATCCCAGTGGAGGGAACCGGCCAGGCAAAAGACAGCAAGGGTGGTTCGTTGCTCCAGTGCCTTTCCGTTCACCTTCACACTCCTGGGCCAGACTACACTCAGTCATAAGACCTACTGAAGAGATGAGTCTTCAATAAAGACTTAAAGGTTGAGACCGAGTCTGCGTCTCTCACATGGATAGGCAGACTATTCCATAAAAATGGAGCTCTATAGGAAAAAGCCCTGCCTCCAGCTGTTTGCTTAGAAATTTTAGGGACAGTAAGGAGGCCTGCGTCTTGTGACCGTAGCGTGCGTGTAGGTATGTGCGGCAGGACCAAATCAGAAAGATAGGTAGGAGCAAGCCCATGTAATGCTTTGTAGGTTAGCAGTAAAACCTTGAAATCAGCCCTTGCCTTAACAGGAAGCCAGTGTAGAGAGGCTAGTACTGGAGTAATATGATCAAATTTTGGGGTTCTAGTCAAGATTCTAGCAGCCGTGTTAAGCACTAACTGAAGTTTATTTAGTGCTTTATCCGGATAGCCGGAAAATAAAGCATTGCAGTAGTCTAACCTAGAAGTTACAAATGCATGGATTAACTTTTCTGCATCATTTTTGGACAGAAAGTTTCTAATTTTTACAATGTTACGTAAATGGAAAAAGCTGTCCTTGAAACAGTCTTGATATGTTCGTCAAAAGAGAGATCAGGGTCCAGAGTAACGCCGAGGTCCTTCACAGTTTTATTTGAGACGACTGTACAACCATCAAGATTAATTGTCAGATTCAACAGAAGATCTCTTTGTTTCTTGGGACCTAGGACTAGCATCTCTGTTTTATCAGAGTTTAAAAGTAGAAAATTTTCTGCCATCCACTTCCTTATGTCTGAAACACAGGCTTCAAGGGAGGGCAATTTTGGGGCTTCACCATGTTTCATCGAAATGTACAGCTGTGTGTCATCCGCATAGCAGTGAAAGTTAACATTATGTTTCGAATGACATCACCAAGTGGTAAAATATATAGTGAAAACAATAGTGGTCCCAAAACAGAGCCTTGAGGAACACCGAAATTTACAGTTGATTTGTCAGAGGACAAACCATCCACAGAGACAAACTGATATCTTTCCGACAGATAAGATCTAAACCAGGCCAAAACTTGTCCATGTAGACCAATTTGGGTTTCAATCTCTCCAAAGAATGTGGTGATCGATGGTATCAAAAGCAGCACTAAGGTCTAGGAGCATGAGTACAGTTGCAGAGCCTCGGTCTGACGCCATTAAAGGTCATTTACCACCTTCACAAGTGCAGTCTCAGTGCTATGATGGGGTCTAAAACCAGACTGAAGCGTTTACGTATACATTGTTTGTCTTCAGGAAGGCAGTGAGTTGCTCTTGCCAACAGCTTTTTCTAAAATTTTTGAGAGGAATGGAAGATTCGATATAGGCCGATAGTTTTTATATTTTCTGGGTCAAGGTTTGGCTTTTTAAGAGAGGCTTTATTACTGCCACTTTTAGTGAGTTTGGTACACATCCGGTAGATAGAGAGCTGTTTATTATGTTCAACATAGGAGGGCCAAGCACAGGAAGCAGCTCTTTCAGTAGTTTAGTTGGAATAGGGTCCAGTATGCAGCTTGAAGGTTTAGAGGCCATGATTATTTTCATCAATGTGTCAAGAGATATGGTACTAAAAACTTGAGTGTCTCTCTTGATTTTATGTCCTGGCAAAGTTGTGTGGACTCAGGACAACTGAGCTTTGGAGGAATACGCAGATTTAAAGAGGAGTCCGTAATTTGCTTTCTAATGATCATGATCTTTTCCTCAAAGAAGTTCATGAATGAATCACTGCTAAAGTGAAAGCCATCCTCTCTTGGGGAATGCTGCTTTTTAGTTAGCTTTGTGACAGTATCAAAAGAAACTTTGGATTATTCTTATTTTCCTCAATTAACTTGGAAAAATAGGATGATCGAGCAGCAGTGAGGGCTCTTCGATACTGCACGGTACTGTCTTTCCAAGCTAGTCGGAAGACTTCCAGTTTGGTGTGGCGCCATTTCCGTTCCAATTTTCTGGTAACTTGCTTCCAGAGCTCGGGTATTTTCTGTATACCAGGGAGCTAGTTTTTGGCAAATGTTTTTGTTTTTTTAGGGTGCAACTGCATCTAGGGTATTGCGCAAGGTTACATTGAGTTCCTCAGTTAGGTGGTTAACTGATTTTTGTACTCTGACGTCCTTGGGTAGGTGGAAGGATTCTGGAAGGGCATCTAGGAATCTTTGGGATGTCTGAGAATTTATAGCACGACTTTTGATGATCCTTGGTTGGGGTCTGAGCAGATTATCTGTTGCGATTTCAAGCGTAATAAAATGGTGGTCCGATAGTCCAGGATTATGAGGAAAAACATTAAGATCCACAACATTTATTCCACGGGACAAAACTAGGTCCAGAGTATGACTGTGGCAGTGAGTAGGTCCGGAGACATGTTGAACAAAACCGACAGAGTCGATGATGGCTCCAAAAGCCTTTTGGAGTGGGTCTGTGGACTTTTCCATGTGAATATTAAAGTCACCAAAAATTAGAATATTGTCTGCCATGACTACAAGGTCCGATAGGAATTCAGGAACTCAGTGAGGAATGTTGTATATGGCCCAGGAGGCCTGTAAACAGTAGCTATAAAAGTGATTGAGTAGGCTGCATAGATTTCATGACTAGAAGCTCAAAAGACGAAAACGTCGTTTTTGTTTTTGTAAATAGAAATTTGCTATTGTAAATGTTAGCAACACCTCCGCCTTTGCGGGGATGCAGGGGATATGGTCACTAGTGTAACCAGGAGGTGAGGCCTCATTTAACACAATAAATTCATCAGGCTTAAGCCATGTTTCAGTCAGGCCAATCACATCAAGATTATGATCAGTGATTAGTTCATTGACTAGAACTGCCTTGGAAGTGAGGGATCTAACATTGAGTAGCCCCATTTTGAGATGTGAGGTATCACAATCTCTTTCAATAATGGCAGCAATGGAGGAGGTCTTTATTCTAGTGAGATTGCTAAGGCGAACACCGCCATGTTTAGTTTTGCCCAACCTAGGTCGAGGCACAGACACAGTCTCAATAGAGATAGCTGAGCTGACTACACTAACTGTGCTAGTGGCAGACTCCACTAAGCTGGCAGGCTGGCTAACAGCCTGCTGCCTGGCCTGCACCCTATCTCACATCATATATATAGTTTCAGTATGATCACATCACCATCATTAATATCACATCATATAGTGTCAGTATGATCACATTACCATCATTAATATCACATCATATAGTTTCAGTATAATCACATTACCATCATTAATATCACATCATATAGTTTCAGTATGATCACATTACCATCATTAATATCATATCATATAGTTTCAGTATGATCACATCACCATCATTAATATCACATCATATAGTTTCAGTATGATCACATTACCATCATTAATATCACATCATATAGTTTCAGTATGATCACATTACCATCATTAATATCACATCATATAGTTTCAGTATGATCACATTACCATCATTAATATCACATCATATAGTTTCAGTATGATCACATCACCATCATTAATATCACATCATATAGTTTCAGTATGATCACATTACCATCATTAATATCACATCATATAGTTTCAGTATGATCACATTACCATCATTAATATCACATCATATAGTTTCAGTATGATCACATTACCATCATTAATATCACATCATATAGTTTCAGTATGATCACATTACCATCATTAATATCACATCATATAGTTTCAGTATGATCACATTACCATCATTAATATCACATCATATAGTTTCAGTATGATCACATTACCATCATTAATATCACATCATATAGTTTCAGTATGATCACATTACCATCATTAATATCACATCATATAGTTTCAGTATGATCACATTACCATCATTAATATCACATCATATAGTTTCAGTATGATCACATTACCATCATTAATATCACATCATATAGTTTCAGTATGATCACATTACCATCATTAATATCACATCATATAGTTTCAGTATGATCACATTACCATCATTAATATCACATCATATAGATTCAGTATGATCACATTACCATCATTAATATCACATCATATAGTTTCAGTATGATCACATTACCATCATTAATATCACATCATATAGTTTCAGTATGATCACATTACCATCATTAATATCACATCATATAGTTTCAGTATGATCACATTACCATCATTAATATCACATCATATAGTTTCAGTATGATCACATTACCATCATTAATATCACATCATATAGTTTCAGTATGATCACATTACCATCATTAATATCAAATCATATAGTTTCAGTATGATCACATTACCATCATTACAGTTTTTTACGATTGTTTACACACTAAAATAAAAATTTCCACACAATTTGCAAAATTCTACTCCAATGAGCAAAACACCTCCACAGATTTGCACAACATTACACACAATGTCTGCTTCACCCTTTTTGCAAAACGTTACACACAGTGATTTGTAAAACTCTACACACATTTTCACACCTTAGACACAGATAAGGATTTTGAGGTTACTTCCTTGTCATTACAAAGCCCCGGATTGCCAATGACCACACTAATGAACGAATTGGATAATCACATCCACCAGGTGTGGAAGCACACGTGCTAATTTGAAAACGCAGCCCACAGGTGTGCTATAAAAGGCAGCAGGTGAGTTCACCTGTCTTCAACAAAAATGGAAGGAGCTAGAAGAAGAAGAGGAAGAGTGAGAATGAGAGGGGGAGCTCAAAGAGGAGATGAAGGAGGTAGAGGAAGAGGAGAAGGAGATAGAGGAAGAGGTCTAGGTAGAGGAAGAGGAGAAGGAGGTAGAGGAAGAGGAGAAGGAGGTAGAGGAAGAGGAGAAGGAGATAGAGGAAGAGGCCGAGGAAGAGGTAGAGAAGGACTTGAAGAGTTGATAGAACCTGAACAAAGAAGACGAGGACCAAATTTGACTCCGTGCAACACTTATTGACCATGTTATCAACCATGGACTGACACTGATGGAAGCTGGACAAAGAGTTCAACCAAATCTCAGCAGAAATACTGTTGCGTCAGTAATTCGGACATTTCATCAAGAAAACAGGTACGCTAACCACACAGTACATTGAAACTGAAGCTTGCTGTACTTATCATCAATATTGTTTACTGTGACATTTGACAGTAGGCTGCATGTGTATTTTTTTATATATTTGTTTTACATAGGATTGAGGGTCGAGGACACCAAGGTGGAAGGGGCCCTATGTTCACTCGTGCACAAGAGGCCGCCATTGTGAACATGGTTTTGACCAATAATTGTATCAGGCTGCGAGAAATCCAAGCCAATATCATCAATGATGACCATATTTTCAATAACATCCAACGAGTCTCTCTGTCAACATTAGGTCGAATCCTCAAGAAAAATCAAATATACATGAAGCAACTGTATCGGGTACTATTTGACAGAAATTCAGAGAGAGCGAAACATCTGCGCAATGAGTATGTGGAGGTATGTATTGTTCATCTTACTATGGTGTGGTATTGTGCACTGCTCATAATGTTCTGGCACAAAAAAATACTGTGCAATAGATATTGAATAGCATCCTATTGTCTTTTACTGTGTTTCAGAGTCTTGCAAATGGATGCTGCAGAAATTCAACATGAATTTATATATGTGGATGAGGCTGGATTTAACCTTGCGAAAACAAGAAGAAGAGGGAGAAATGTAATTGGACACAGGGCAATCACCAATGTGCCAGGGCAGCGAGGGGGTAACATCACCCTTTGCGCTGCTATTACACAAAATGGGGTCCTCCACCACCATGCAAATCTGGGACCCTATAGTGCAAATCTAATACTTGCATTTCTTGACAGATTGCACGAGATTGTCACAGCATTAAACCAAGTGGACCAGATGCGGTACATTGTCGTTTGGGACAATGTCTCATTCCATCGGGCTGCTCTGGTCCAGAATTGGTTCCATGAGCACCCTGAATTTGAAGTCTTATACCTTCCCCATACTCCCCTTCCTGAATCCAATAGAAGAGTTTTTTCAGCATGGCGGTGGAAGGTATACGACCTGCGGCCCTATGACCGTTTGCCCCTCATTCAGGCCATGGAGCAGGCCTGTGATCATATCGAAGCAGCTTCTGTGCAGGGGTGGATTCGTCACACGAGGCGATTCTTCCAACGGTGCCTTGCCAATGAAGACATAGCCTGTGATGTGGATGAAATCTTATGGCCTGATCCAGCCAGACGGAGAGATGATGAATAGTTACAGTATTCTTGTTGCTTTTACAGTAGTTTTTCTTCAGAGTCAAAGTGTATGTACTTCATGCAGTAATTTTTATTTGTCTACAGATTTTATTTGTTTCATTGTTGGTTGATTACTGTAACTGATTATGGTAAGAAATACTGTAAGTATTGAAATAAATACTTGAAATATTCAGTCTGCAGCATCAGTGTTGTGCAGTGCTTGGTAAGTTTATAGTAGGCCTATTTGTGTACATTCTCCCTATATCTTAAACTAATCATGAAGAATGTTTGTGGGTTTGTCACTATTTCTTTTTTTCATCTAAATTATCCCTTACATAACAATGTCTGGCCAAAAATCTAGCACATGCTATTTCCTAAAATTAGTTTTTTTACAATTGTGTTTTTTATTTATCACAGCAGTGTGAAACTGTCTGCAATAGTTTCTGATCATTGAGGACTGTGTTGGTTAAATGAAAACTAATAACATTTTCGCAAAAAAGTATTTAGTCAGCCACCAATTGTGCAAGTTCTCTCACTTAAAAAGATGAGAGAGGCCTGTAATTTTCATCATAGGTACACTTCAACTATGACAGACAAAATGAGGAAAGAAACCCACATTGTAGGATTTTTTTATGAATTTATTTGCAAATTATGGTGGAAAATAAGTATTTGGTCACATACAAACAAGAGAGATTTCTGGCTCTCACAAACCTGTAACTTCTTCTTTAAGAGGCTCCTCTGTCCTCCACTCGTTACCTGTATTAATGGCACTTGTTTGAACTTGTTATCAGTATAAAAGACACCTGTCCACAACCTCAAACAGTCACACTCCAAACTCCACTATGGCCAAGACCAAAGAGCTGTCAAAGGACACCAGAAACAAAATTGTAGACCTGCACGAGGTTGGGAAGACTGAATCTGCAATAGGTAAGCAGCTTGGTTTGAAGAAATCAACTGTGGGAGCAATTATTAGGAAATGGAAGACATACAAGACCACTGATAATCTTCCTCGATCTGGGGCTCCACGCAAGATCTCACCCGTGGGGTCAAAATGATCCACAAGAACGGTGAGCAAAAATCCCAGAGCCACACGGGGACCTAGTGAATGACCTGCAGAGAGCTGGGACCAAAGTAACAAAGCCTACCATCAGTAACACACTACGCCGCCAGGGACTCAAATCCTGCAGTGCCAGACGTGTCCCCCTGCTCAGGCCCGTCTGAAGATTGCTAGAGAGCATTTGGATGATCCAGATGAGGATTGGGAGAATGTCATATGGTCAGATGAAACCAAAATAGAACTTTTTGGTAAAAACTCAACTCGTCGTGTTTGGAGGACAAAGAATGCTGAGTTGCATCCAAAGAACACCATATCTACTGTGAAGCATGGGGGTGGAAACATCATGCTTTGGGGCTGTTTTTCTGCAAAGGGACCAGGACGACTGATCCGTGTAAAGGAAAGAATGAATGGGGCCATGTATCGTGAGATTTTGAGTGAAAACCTCCTTCCATCAGCAAGGGCATTGAAGATGAAACGTGGCTGGGTCTTTCAGCATGACAATGATCCCAAACACACCGCCGGGCAACGAAGGAGTGGCTTCAGAAGAAGCATTTCAAGGTCCTGGAGTGGCCTAGCCAGTCTCCAGATCTCAACCCCATAGAAAATCTTTGGAGGGAGTTGAAAGTCCGTGTTGCCCAGCGACAGCCCCAAAACATCACTGCTCTAGAGGAGATCTGCATGGAGGAATGGGCCAAAATACCAGCAACAGTGTGTGAAAACCTTGTGAAGACTTACAGAAAACGTTTGACCTCTGTCATTGCCAACAAAGGGTATATAACAAAGTATTGAGATAAACTTTTGTTATTGACCAAATACTTATTTTCCACCATAATTTGCAAATAAATAAATTAAAAATCCTACAATGTGATTTTCTGGATTTCTTTATCTCATTTCGTCTGTCATAGATGAAGTGTACCTATGATGAAAATTACAGGCCTCTCTCATCTTTTTAAGTGAGAGAATTTGCACAATTGGTGGCTGACTAAATACTTTTTTGCCCCACTGTATGTGTATATGTTTTGACTGAAGTGTGTATGTTTTGACTGAAGTGTGTCATTTTGCAAACAATCTAGGAATTATGCAAATTGAGTGTGGTGTTTGGATAATTGTGATTATATTTTGAAAAAAAGAACCCGGTTTTCAAAATTGCGTGTAAACAATTGAAAAAAACTAATATCACATCATATAGTTTCAGTATGATCACATTACCATCATTAATATCACATCATATAGATTCAGTATGATCACATTACCATCATTAATATCAAATCATATAGTTTCAGTATGATCACATTACCATCATTAATATCACATCATATAGTTTCAGTATGATCACATTACCATCATTAATATCACATCATATAGTTTCAGTATGATCACATTACCATCATTAATATCACATCATATAGTTTCAGTATGATCACATTACCATCATTAATATCATATCATATAGTTTCAGTATGATCACATTACCATCATTAATATCAAATCATATAGTTTCAGTATGATCACATTACCATCATTAATATCACATCATATAGTTTCAGTATGATCACATTACCATCATTAATATCATATCATATAGTTTCAGTATGATCACATTACCATCATTAATAGCACATCATATAGTTTCAGTATGATCACATTACCATCATTAATATCACATCGTATAGTTTCAGTATTATCACATTACCATCATTAATATCACATCATATAGTTTCAGTATGATCACATTACCATCATTAATATCACATCATATAGTTTCAGTATGATCACATTACCATCATTAATATCAAATCATATAGTTTCAGTATGATCACATTACCATCATTAATATCATATAGTTTCAGTATGATCACATTACCATCATTAATATCACATCATATAGTTTCAGTATGATCACATTACCATCATTAATATCACATCATATAGTTTCAGTATGATCACATTACCATCATTAATATCATATCATATAGTTTCAGTATGATCACATTACCATCATTAATATCAAATCATATAGTTTCAGTATGATCACATTACCATCATTAATATCACATCATATAGTTTCAGTATGATCACATTACCATCATTAATATCATATCATATAGTTTCAGTATGATCACATTACCATCATTAATAGCACATCATATAGTTTCAGTATGATCACATTACCATCATTAATATCACATCGTATAGTTTCAGTATTATCACATTACCATCATTAATATCACATCATATAGTTTCAGTATGATCACATTACCATCATTAATATCACATCATATAGTTTCAGTATGATCACATTACCATCATTAATATCAAATCATATAGTTTCAGTATGATCACATTACCATCATTAATATCATATAGTTTCAGTATGATCACATTACCATCATTAATATCACATCATATAGTTTCAGTATGATCACATCACCCCCAGGAATATATGAAACACAAAAGAGCATGAAATCCTTCACACTGGATGGGATTCAAATTTCCATATTCTTGAGGATAACTGTTGCTACCTGCCACCTTATGACCTTATATAACCAGTGACCCTAGATAACCAGACGTGACCCTAGATAACCAGTCGTGACCCTAGATAACCAGTCGTGACCCTAGATAACCAGTCATGACCTTATATAACCAGACGTGACCCTAGATAACCAGACGTGACCCTAGATAACCAGACGTGACCCTAGATAACCAGACGTGACCCTAGATAACCAGACGTGACCCTAGATAACCAGTCATGACCTTATATAACCAGACGTGACCCTAGATAACCAGTCATGACCCTAGATAACCAGTCGTGACCCTAGATAACAGTCGTGACCCTAGATAACCAGTCATGACCTTATATAACCAGTCATGACCTTATATAACCAGTCGTGACCTTATATAACCAGACGTGACCCTAGATAACCAGACGTGACCCTAGATAACCAGACGTGACCCTAGATGACCAGACGTGACCCTAGATGACCAGTCGTGACCCTAGATGACCAGTCGTGACCCTAGATAACCAGTCGTGACCCTAGATAACCAGTCGTGACCTTATATAACCAGACGTGACCCTAGATGACCAGTCATGACCCTAGATAACCGGTCATGACCCTAGATAACCAGTCATGACCTTATATAACCAGACGTGACCCTAGATAACCAGTCGTGACCCTAGATAACCAGTCATGACCCTAGATAACCAGTCATGACCCTAGATAACCAGTCATGACCCTAGATAACCAGTCATGACCTTATATAACCAGACGTGACCAAAGATAACCAGTAGTGACCCTAGATAACCAGTCATGACCCTAGATAACCAGTCATGACCTTATATAACCAGACGTGACCAAAGATAACCAGTAGTGACCCTAGATAACCAGTCATGACCCTAGATAACCAATCATGACCCTAGATAACCAATCATGACCCTAGATAACCAGTCATGACCCTAGATAACCAGTCATGACCCTAGATAACCAGAAGTGACCCTAGATAACCAGTAGTGACCCTAGATAACCAGTCGTGACCCTAGATAACCAGTCGTGACCCTAGATAACCAGACGTGACCTTAGATAACCAGAAGTGACCCTAGATAACCAGACGTGACCCTAGATAACCAATCATGACCCTAGATAAACAGAAGTGACCCTAGATAACCAGAAGTGACCCTAGATAACCAGTCGTGACCCTAGATAACCAGAAGTGACCCTAGATAACCAGTCGTGACCCTAGATAACTAGTCGTGACCCTAGATAACTAGTCGTGACCCTAGATAACCAGTCGTGACCCTAGATAACCAGTCGTGACCCTAGATAACCAGTCGTGACCCTAGATAACCAGATGTGACCCTAGATAACCAGAAGTGACCCTAGATAACCAGTCGTGACCCTAGATAACCAGATGTGACCCTAGATAACCAGATGTGACCCTAGATAACCAGTCGTGACCATAGATAACCAGACGTGACCCTAGATGACCAGTCATGACCCTAGATGACCAGTCATGACCCTAGATGACCAGTCATGACCATAGATGACCAGTCATGAACCTAGGTAACCAGTCATGACCCTAGATAACCAGAAGTGACCCTAGATGACCAGTCATGACCCTAGATGACCAGTCATGACCCTAGATAACCTGTCACGCCTCTCCAATCAGAGACCTGTCACGCCTCTCCAATCAGAGACCTGTCACGCCTCTCCAATCAGAGACCTGTCACGCCTCTCCAATCAGAGACCTGTCACGCCTCTCCAATCAGAGACCTGTCACGCCTCTCCAATCAGAGACCTGTCACGCCTCTCCAATCAGAGACCTGTCACGCCTCTCCAATCTGAGACCTGTCATTTCAATCAGAGGGAGTTTTTATCTTATCTTATTTAGACTTGACTTGGGTTGCAGGTCAGACGATAGGTTGCAGGGCAGACGATAGGTTGCAGGGCAGACGATAGGTTGCAGGGCAGACGATAGGTTGCAGGGGAGACGATAGGTCAAATGCTTATTATAGGGGGTTTAGGGTTGGGGTTAGGCTTAAGAGGGTTTATGTTTATGTTGGTATCAAACCTTGGGTTGTACGGGCCTATTGCATCTTCCTGCCCTGTTTCTGTGTTGTCCATCCAACCGGTCTGGAGGAAGTGGGAGAACATGAGAGGCCGAGAGCTCCGAGGGGTCACCCACAACAGTTCAACAACAGGAGGAAGACAATTGTTGATAAAGTACTGAGGGTAAACAAGTTTAATAAAAAAGACAAAACCAGGTTGAGCAATCAAATACATGACTTTTTATTGACCTTCCTCCTGGTGTCGGTGGTCCCTCCAGCTCTCTTAATTAGGTCCTCACCAACTCCCACTGTTCGTGCTTTATACTACTCCTTCATATTCATTCCAAGTGGAGCCAAGCTCTTACGTTTGGAAATCCACCTGGATTCAGCTGCTCTTCTCTGGCCATGTGGTCCAGGAGAGTTTCATCTCCAGACCAGTGATGCGGAGGGAGGTTGTAGGGTGGCTTTGAAAGTGTTTAACCAGGTGTGTTCGGAATATGTTTTTTTTTTTTCAGGTGCTGTTTGAGGCGTGTCAAGACTGTGTGACCGGTTTCTCTTATATAAATGTTGAGACAATATTGGTGCTCTGAATGGTCAACAGGTGGTTTTCGAGTGGGTTTATTGGAAAGTGTTGCACTGACTAAGAGATTCCTTAGGTTGGGGTTTCTACGGAATGCTGATATAGAGATCCCTTAGGTTGGGGTTTCTACGGAATGCTGATATAGGTCTGAATTCCTGGAGAGGGGGAAATGTGCGTTGTGTTTGTGTGAAAGCGGCTTTGAGTCTGGAATGAAGGAGTCTTTTTATGTCTGAGAAGGTGCTGATGAGGGGTATAATCTGGGGATAGGAACAGGGGGTCTGGGAAAGGTCTGAGGGCGGAGGACAGGGATAGGATGGGGGGGATAGGGACACAGACCCAGAATCAGGAAAGGGATGAGAATAGGTGTGGGCTGTTCACCCAGGTCAGGAGTCAGTGCCTGGCCCAGGGGGGTTAGGGTACGGGTTAGGAGTTAAGGAAAATAAGGATTTTGAATGGGACTGAATTGTCCCAAGGTTAGCTGCACAAGACTGTGTGTTTGTGTGTGTTTGTGCGTAGGACTTAAACTAGCAGGGGACAAAGGGAACAACCTTGTTATATATTACAGTAGGTCCATGAGACTGTCACCATTATACTGAAGGCTCCTATTCTTCACAACGACTGCTCTGTCTTTGTAGTAACTAACTCAATGAGGACGCCTGTGTTTCCCAATGATCCCCTCCTGCCTTCTGTCTGTCTGTTTCTATCATCTATTTTAAACTCCTGTCTGTCTGTTTCTATCATCTATTATAAACTCCTGTCTGTCGGTTAATATAATATATTATTCAGCGTGGCATTTCAACAGAAAAGGACAATTTCTCCTTGTTCCATCAAAGCAGTGTGTTATATCAGAAGTCAGTACTGCAGCAGCTTCCTCTGTCAGAACAGAGGCCATTAGACGTGCGTGTGCGTGTGCGTGTGCGTGACCAAAGACCAAAGCACTATATTCTTCTACCAGAAGCCAGAATAGCAGCAGGATACCAGAGTGGGATTGGTTTTAAATGTCACTATTTGACAGTAGAAGAATGGGACTCTGGGTAAAAGGTTAAGAACACAACAGGTGGCTGTGGAAAGAGATTCCACAGAGAGATTAAGTCCCAAATGGCACCCTATTCCATATATAGTGCACTACTTTAGACCAGGGTTGTGATCAAAAGAAGTCCACTACATAGGGAATAGAGTGCCATTTGGGACCAGCCTTGTATTCCTGTAGAACCTCTGAAATAGTGTTTATAATAACCAGACTGAACCCAGCTAATCAGCCCATTTCACTAGCAAGACTAAGTTTCTTCTTAAATAGCTACTATAATACAAAACCTCTCTTTCATGTGTCATGTGCCCCGTGTGGTGACTGTGTGTACTGCAGCTGTCAGACAGAGAAGGCTCTCCAGCAGCCCCTTGTGGTGACTGTGTGTACTGCAGATATCAGACAGAGAAGGCTCTCTAGCAACCCCTTGTGGTGACTGTGTGTACTGCAGCTATCAGACAGAGAAGAGAGAAGGCAGTAGGCAGAAGAGGTGGAAATAGCGTTCAGCAAGGCGAGGGGCAGAATCACTAAACTTCCTCACGCCTCCAGTCACACAGATACTAGTACTGACCTTAGTATAGCTGGCAGGGGAGAGAGACTGGTTCTGTTCTGTGATGTCACCAGGTCGTCGAGGACGCGGCCCATGTCTCTGAGCCGGGTGTGGCTAAAGAGGTGCACAGGGAGAGGCCATGCAACTTCTCTGTCTCTAGCTCCTCCTCTTCCTGCTGGATCTGATGTTTCGAGACTGCAACTCTGCCATCTCCACCTGGGGGATACGGGACACAAGGGTTAGAGGTCAGAGTTCAGGGCCCAAAACTGTAAATCGTTTGAGAATGTGCTTAGCTTCCCGCAAACGTGCGTACGCAGTTTCTAGTGGTTGATGTAGCCTATTACATTGCAAGCAGGCAAGCAGCCTAGTATTTTGTGCAAATGTGGATATGATGACAGACTTATTCATACCAAAAACAAAACAGGTAAATAATAATAAGATGCAATCATTTGCAGTTACTAACCAGGTTTCCATCCAACCTATTTGTGTGAGTAAAGTACATGAAAAATCTTAATAGGCCTGATGGAAAATGTTTTCGGAAAACTTTCCAATTGTTTACAAAACAAAATATGCTAGACAAGGTGGGATCTTTTTGTGTAGGTCAAATTAATTATGCGAGAAATGTCAGTGGTAAGGCTTTTATGCGCAAATATTGATATAATAACCATCATATCGAAAGTAAACTTGGAGTCATGCAATGGCAATGTTGTGTGGTCGTCCCACTAGGACTCGTCGGGAAAGCATGTATATTAGGCTACAAATGAAATCAATGATGATGAACTTCACAGGGTGATGAGCTTGAAGCTTCTTTCCAATAAATATTGAATATTCTGGTGACATGATAAAAGACACGTTATCAGAGTCGGTACAGCCACCTGGTTTCTCCACGCATCGCGCCGACAGAAACAAACATCTCTCTGGTAAGAAGAAGGGCGGGGGTGTGTGTCTTATGATTAACGAGACGTGGTGTGGTCATAACAACATACAGGAACTCAAGTCCTTTTGTTCACCTGACATAGAATTCATTACAATCAAATGCCGACCGCATTATCTACCAAGAGAATTCTCCTCGATTATAATCACAGCCGTGTACATCCCCCCTCAAGCTGACACATCAACGGCACTGAAAGAAATTCATTTCACTCTAGGTAAACTGGAAACCACATATCCTGAGGCTGCATTTATTGTGGCTGGGGATTTTAATAAGGCTAATTTGAAAACAAGGCTCCCGAAATTTTATCAGCATGTCGAATGTGCCACCCGGGCTGGTAAAATCCTGGATCATTGTTATTCTAACTTCCGTGATGCATACAAGGCTATTCTCCGCCCTCTTTTCGGCAAGTATGACCACAACTCCATTTTGTTGCTCCCAGCCTACAAACAGAAACTAAAACAGGAAACGCCCGTTCTCAGGTCTGTTCAACGCTGGTCCGACCAATCTGATTCCACGCTGCAAGATTGCTTCGAGCACGTGGACTGGGATATGTTCCGGATAGCATCGGACAACAACATTGATGTATACGCTGATTCGGTGAGCGAGTTTATTAGCAAGTGCATCGGTGATGTTGTACCCATAGCAACTATTAAAACCTTCCCCAACCAGAAACCGTGGATTGATGGCAGCATTCGCGCAAAACTGAAAGCGCAAACCACTGCTTTTAACCAGGGTAAGGCGACCGGAAACATGACTGAATACAAACAGTGTAGCTATTCCCTCCGCAAGGCAATCAAACAAGCTAAGCGTCGATATAGAGACAAAATAGAGTCAAAATTCAACGGTTCAGACACAAGAGGAATGTGGCAGGGTCTACAGTCAATCATGGACTACAAAAAGAAAACCAGCCCCGTCGCGGACCATGACGTCCTGCTCCCAGACAAACTAAACAACTTCTTTGCTCGATTTGAGGACAATACAGTGCCACCGCCATGGCCCGCTACCAAAACCTGCGGGCTCACCTTCACCGCAGCCAATGTGAGAAAAACATTTAAATGTGTTAACCCTCGCAAGGCTGCTGGCCCAGATGGTATCCCTGGCCGTGTCCTCAGAGCATGCGCAGACCAGCTGGCTGGTGTGTTTACGGACATATTCAATCAGTCCCTATCCCAGTCTGCTGTTCCCACATGCTTCAAGAGGGCCACCATTGTTCCTGTTCCCAAGAAAACTAAGGTAACTGAGCTAAATGACTATCGCCCCGTAGCACTCACTTCCGTCATCATGAAGTGCTTTGAGAGATTAGTCAAGGATCATATCACCTTCATCCTGCCAGACACCCTGGACCCACTCCAATTTGCTTACCGTCCCAATAGGTCCACAGACGACGCAATCGCAATCACACTGCATACTGCCCTAACCCATCTGGACAAGAGAAATACCTATGTAAGAATGCTGTTCATCGACTACAGCTCAGCATTTAACACCATTGTTCCCTCCAAGCTCGTCATTAAGCTCAGCCCTGTGCAACTGGGTCCTGGACTTCCTGACGGGCCGGCCCCAGGTGGTGAGGGTAGGAAACAACATCTCCACCCCGCTGATCCTCAACACTGGGGCCCCACAAGGGTGCGTTCTCAGCCCTCTCCTGTACTCCCTGTTTACCCATGACTGCGTAGCCAAGCACGCATCCAACTCAGTCATCAAGTTTGCTGACGACACTACAGTGGTAGGCTTGATTACCAACAACGACGAGACGGCCTACAGGGAGGAGTGTGGTGTCAGGAAAATAACCTCTCACTCAACGTCAACAAAACAAAGGAGATGATCGTGGACTTCAGGAAACAGGAGAGGGAGCACCCCCCTATCCACATCGACGGGACAGTAGTGGAGAAGGTGGAAAGTTTTAAAGTTCCTCGGCGTACACATCACGGACAAACTGAAATGGTCCACCCACACAGACAGCGTAGTGAAGAAGGCGCAACAGCGCCTCTTCAACCTCAGGAGGCTGAAGAAATTTGGCTTGTCACCAAAATCACTCACAAACTTCTACAGATGCACAATCGAGAGCATCCTGTCGGGCTGTATCACCACCTGGTACGGCAACTGCTCCGCCCACAACCGTAAGGCTCTCCAGAGGGTAGTGAGGACTGCACAACGCATCACCGGGGGTAAACTACCTGCCCTTCAGGACACCTACAACATACTGATTTAAATCTCTAGCCACTTTAAATAATATGAATTGGATGTAACAAATGTATCACTAGCCACTTTAAACAATTTTGTATATAATGTTTACATATCCGACCTTACTCATATCAAATGTATACACTGTACTCTAAACCATCTACTGAATCTTGCATATGCCTTTTGGCCATCGACTCAAATCTCTAGCCACTTTAATAATTATAATTGGATGAAATAAATGTATCACTAGCCACTTTAAACGGTGCCATTGATATCATGTTTACATATCCTACATTACTCATCTCATATGTATATACTGTACTCCATACCATCTACTGCATCATCCATATATTTATATGTACATACTCGTATTCATTCCTTTACTCTTGTGTGTATAAGGTAGTTGTTGTGAATTTGTTAGATTACTTGTTAGATACTACTACATGGTCGGAACTAGAAGCACAAGCATTTCGCTACACTCGCATCAACATCTGCTAACCATGTGTATGTGACAAAATTTGATTTGATAAAATAATCTCATAATTTAGGCTATACGTGTGCTCTGTTCAACAGTGCGCAGATAGCACTGCTAGCTAGAGCTCATCTGCCAATAACATATAATGCAATTTGTTAGTTTCAAAACCATCAGTAGAGTTGAAAATGCGATGGAAAGCCATTTAACTTGCATTTTTTATTCAGTACATGGGAATTTTACTGGAAAAGGTATTTTTATGTGCAGTACGTCACCACACACAGCCTTTTATATGTAACATGAACATTTGATGGAAACATCTCCGGTCGGAAAATTCTTGTTTTTATGCAGATTGTTGAATATTCACATGAAAATCTGTCGCCAACTGGATGGAAACCTAGCTAGTGAGAAGAGCGAAGATCAAAATAAACATCTATTTAACTTCCATGATCCAAGGGCGGAACTTTCCTCCCACATTCTGAAATTGTATTTTTGTCCCCGCCCAGTTTTATCATTGGAATGTGATACAAATTGAAGCAATGGGGTGCTCTAGGACCATTCGGACGCGGTCGGGTAGGCTGTTTGGAGTGTTTATCCGATTTTATAATTATGTCCCCCCCACTTCTAAAACCACCAGCCTATTGTCCTACATCGTCACCTCTCTCATTTAATTGAAACCACTTTACAGTAGTAAAGGGTAGGTGAGGGTAGGTAGCAACACATCTGCCATGCTGATCCTCAACACTGGAGCTCCCAAGGGGTGCGTGCTCAGTCCCCTCCTGTACTCCCTGTTCACCCATGACTGCATGGCCAGGCACGACTCCAACACCATCATTAAGTGTGCAGACGACACAACAGTGGTAGCCCTGATCACCAACAACGATGAGACAGCCTATAGGGAGGAGGTCAGAGACCTGGCCGGGTGGTGCCAGAATAACAACCTCTCCCTCAACGTAACCAAGACAAAGGAGATGATTGTGGACTACAGGAAAAGGAGGACTGAGCACGCCCCCATTCTCATCGACGGGGCTGTAGTGGAGCAGGTTGAGAGCTTCAAGTTCCTTGGTGTCCACATCACCAACAAACTAGAATGGTCCAAACACACCAAGACAGTCGTGAAGAGGGCATGACAAAGCCTATTCCCCCTCAGGAAACTAAACATTTTTGGCATGGGTCCTGAGATCCTCAAAAAGGTTCTACAACTGCAACATTGAGAGCATCCTGACTGGTTGCATCACTACCTGGTACGGCAACTGCTCGGCCTCTGACCGCAAGGCACTACAGAGGGTAGTGCGTACGGCCCAGTACATCACTGGGGCTAAGCTGCCTGCCATCCAGGACCTCTACACCAGGCGGTGTCAGAGGAAGGCCCTAAAAATTGTCAAAGACCCCAGCCACCCCAGTCATGGCAAGCGGTACCAGAGTGCCAAGTCTAGGACCAAATGGCTTCTTAACAGTGTTTACCATCAAGCCATAAGACTCCTGAACAGGTAATCAAATGTCTACCTGGACTATCTGCATTGTGTCACGCCACCCACCACCCCTCTTTTACGCTACTGCTACTCTCTGTTTATCATATATGCATAGTCACTTTAACTATACATTCATGTACATACAGTGAGGGGAAAAGGTATTTGATCCCCTGCTGATTTTGTACATTTGCCCACTGACAAAGAAATGATCAGTCTATAATTTTAATGGTAGGTTTATTTGAACAGTGAGAGACAATAACAACTAAAAATCCAGAAGAACGCATGTGAAAAATGTTATAAATTGATTTGCATTTTAATGAGGGAAATAAGTATTTGACCCCTCTGCAAAACATGACTCAGTACTTGGTGGCAAAACCCTTGTTGGCAATCACAGAGGTCAGACGTTTCTTGTAGTTGGCCACCAGGTTTGCACACATCTCAGGAGGGATTTTGTCCCACTCCTCTTTGCAGATCTTCTCCAAGTCATTAAGGTTTCGAGGCTGACGTTTGGCAACTCGAACCTTCAGTTCCCTCCACAGATTTTCTATGGGATTAAGGTCTGGAGACTGGCTAGGCCACTCCAGGACCATAAGAAACTTATGACTTAAGAGTTTGGCTAGGTTGGATATTCTTCCAACTCAGTGGTATGCTTTTTAATATTTTTACTGGTAGAAGACACTTAAAATGTATTACTGCACGTAATTAGTTATGACTGATGTGGTAGGGACCGCAGTTGGGCAATCATTATGTGTAAATGTAGCAGGAGAAGGGGTGGTTGAGATAGAATGTTTACATAGGGATGTTGATTAAATATTACGAATTAGTGATCTTGACATAAGAAGCGAGTCTGTTGTCAGGAAATGACCCATGTTGGAGTGTGTATATCCTCAGGTGTAAGCAGCACATAAGGAGCCAGAGATGGACTGAATTCCGGAGATTGAGTGAACATCCAGATACACCAAGAGGGGGTGTTGGGATAGATTTGGTCTGGTCCACACATACGGTACTCCTTACAACACCTGCAGTGGTAAAGATTGACATGTCTCTCTTTGGTGGGTGCATCATTCTCACAAGAAGTAAGGTCCACCATGTAATGGGTGAACACCGTAACAGAAGAAGAGGAGTTAAAGAAAGAGATTAGATTTCACTGTGGATATACATGCAGATGGGTTAAGTTAGGAGTTAATTGCTTTATAGGGTAATGCATCGTATGATAAAAGATGTTAGGATAATTGTACTCTAAATAACATGTTGAAGGCATTGATATGAAAGCATATACAATTTTGATTTACTTAAAGTGGATGTAATGAGATAATCTGCACCAGGACCAGAGGTTCCACGTCCGGTGATCTGAGGTGACCAGGTCTGAGTGTTCTGGAAGAATGGAATGAGCCAAAGAGGGAAGGACCCTGCGAGGTGGCTACAGCGACGCCAACTGCCATCCAGGTGAAAGGAAGCAAGACGTGGAAACATCTAAACCATTGCTCCAGAGTCCGTCAGAGAGGAGGAGACAACCATTGAGACATGAGAACGCAGAGAATGCTAATCAACCAGGCAGGAGCTCGGAGGGAACGGGAGCAGCGGAGGAGATCGAGGCGCCAGGAAGGAGGCAGGATGTCAGTAGACCAAGTGGAACCCAGGATGCGACTAATCCACCGAGAGGAAGGTGGAAGAAAGAAGATGCAGGAGCCAAAACCTGCGAGGAACAACTTTTCTCTCCTGGAGGATCTGAGAGTCCAGGGGTGGGGGAAAGTGGCATGCCTGATGCTCATAATGACATATCTAATCTGGCGGATCTCCCTGACAGAAGCCGGACCCCGAAATACCAACTGAAGAGTGGGAACCACATTTCCCTGAAATCAATGCATTCCTTGAGGGGGGCCCATTCAGACTGGAAGGAGGGCTTCCACCAGATGAAGAGGAAGGACAAGGGGCAGGACGAGGTGAACTTCTACAGGTTGAAGAAGAGGGGGATTTCCCCACAATTGACACTTCTGCCCTTGAAGACTTCTAATGGCAATCAATGGAACCTGAAACAACAGAAGAACAATGACATTGAAATGATAGTAGCACCAGTAAATCTAAGTGAAGTGACTGTTAACCTACCTCATTGTGTTAGAAATAGGCCAAGAAGAAAAGTGCTTATTGAACCTCATGGGGAGGATGTCAGTTAGTATTCCTATTTCGACAGCTGATGACAGAAAAAGGAGAACAGAAGTCCATCTCAATCGAGAGGATAAAACCTCTGCCAGAGACAGCCTTCTGTGGATGGACACGTCATCAGATGAAGGGAGAAGTCATCTGGGACCCAAAAGGATGTGACCTGGCATTAACCAAAGAAGAAGACACTTGGATACTCACCATTAAGAAGTTTGAACATGTGGAAGGAGAGTAGTTCATTGTTGAAATAGCAAGTACTAGATTTACTGATGGACATAGTTTGACAATCATCAGACTGGGACGAGCATTGACACCTGAACAGGGTGAGCCTGTGATGATTACAGGAATGTCAACAACAGTGGTTGCCTTGAACACTACAGCAGTTCCTACGTTGACTAGATCTACTGCTGCTATGAAACAGTCTACAGCAATCACAAAGGAACTAGATGTGTCAGAGACTGGTGGGTTCTTTACCAACATTTGGAACCTTTTCACCATGTCTAATAGCCCGCCTTATGTAAAGGACTCTGTATCTTCAACTGACATTTCAATCCCTGGGCCGTATAAGGATGCAGTTCTGGGAGACATAGTAAATAATGAATGGGCTCAATATACAGACTTAAAATTAAACTTGACATATTGCTTATTATGTGCACCCTCTCCACTGAAATAATTAGTGGTGGTTCCTAATCCTTATGATTATAGGGAATGTGCTGAATGTTTTAAAACTTTAGTTATTTGAGTAGATCAGAAAGGCCTTACTGTCCAGCTGAATGTTTGTATTGAGCAGCTGGAAGTTGGGGGACAAAAAGTGTATTATTTAAGTTGGCTGTCAAAATTAAACTCTAGCACTACCATTTATTGCACCATATGAAGAACAGACCGTGGTAGTAGCTGATTTCTTCTGGTTATGTGGAGGGCAAAGATTAAGGGTAAAAATTACCAGAAGGATGGACAGGCCTTTGTGAGGGGGTTCGGTTAATTCAACAGTTAACTGTCACTGTATGGGATCCTGGTGATACTAAGCAGTTGCTTGCTTAACATATAGTAAGGAGAGTCTGACAATAAGGTCTATTTAGATGTAATAGGACAACCTGGAGGTGTCCCTAATAAATTTAAAGCCGGAGAGGAGATTAAATCAGGTTTTGAATCTATATTCCTGTGTATGATGGGTTCTTGGTTGTGTTGACTTTGTTCATGTGCATGAATCTTGTCATGGGAGAGGAAGTTAAGTGGTGCTCTAAGTCTCACAGTGATGGACATATGCTTTATGATGATCTGTGGTTTGTGATGTGTGTCAGAGGGGGGCCTGTTCTCTATGTAAGGATGAAGAATGTGTTTAAAGGGTATATGGATGTTTGTTCTTATGCCCATGTTTCATCCTCTTTTTTTGTCTTATTTTAAAAAAATTAAGGATGTTTAGGTCTTCTGAAACGCTGGTTATTCACTACATGTTGGGTAACATAGGGTATTCCGGCTATGAGTGATTACGGACTGGGTCCTTAATCTTCTGATGGGTTTTCATATTTGGTGGGTTACCTGTTAGGAGTGCTGTCTGCAAGGGAGGATCTTATTTGGATTTGGTGTTTTAGTATGTGCTTATTCTGTGCTGTTTAGTTTTTGTTTGGTGTGTTTTGTTTATGTTTTTAGTTTACATCTTGTTCTTTTTATATTCTACATTACTGAGAACCTCAGGCAAGGCTTTACACTGCATGGTCAGTGCTTTTCCATTATCTGTTTGGTTCTATTGTTTGGTCATTTGGTATTTTATTGGTTGTTTTGTTGTGTTTGTCGATTTATTTTTGTTTGGATTGAGGGGACAGTTTTACTCCTTTCCTGTATTGTGTGGGTTTGTATATGTTTGGTCCTCTCTTTCTCTATGTTTTCATGGATATTTTACTCCCGTCTAGATAATTAAGATTGGAGATGTTTGGTCCTTTTCCTGTATATGTGAGTAGGTGGAGCTTTGTTTGTTAAAATTATTTTGGAGGATGTTTCCTCTATAGTGTTTCAGGAGGGGCTCCCCTTCTTATCTACACTGGATTTTTTCTTTGTGTGAAACTCTGTAAATTTCAGAGGGGGTATGTGGTAGTAAAAACATGGCTAAGTCACATTAATTTAATTAATGTACTACAGTGGGGCAAAAAAGTATTTAGTCAGCCACCAATTGTGCAAGTTCTCTCACTTAAAAAGATGAGAGAGGCCTGTAATTTTCATCATAGGTACACTTCAACTATGACAGATAAAATGAGGAAAAGAAATCCAGAAAATCACATTGTAGGATTTTTAATGAATTTATTTGCAAATTATGGTGGAAAATAAGTATTTGGTCAATAACAAAAGTTTCTCAATACTTTGTTATATACCCTTTGTTGGCAATGACAGAGGTCAAACGTTTTCTGTAAGTCTTCACAAGGTTTTCACACACTGTTGCTGGTATTTTGGCCCATTCCTCCATGCAGATCTCCTCTAGAGCAGTGATGTTTTGGGGCTGTCGCTGGGCAACACGGACTTTCAACTCCCTCCAAAGATTTTCTATGGGGTTGAGATCTGGAGACTGGCTAGGCCACTCCAGGACCTTGAAATGCTTCTTACGAAGCCACTCCTTCGTTGCCGAGGCGGTGTGTTTGGGATCATTGTCATGCTGAAAGACCCAGCCACGTTTCATCTTCAATGCCCTTGCTGATGGAAGGAGGTTTTCACTCAAAATCTCACGATACATGGCCCCATTCATTCTTTCCTTTACACGGATCAGTCGTCCTGGTCCCTTTGCAGAAAAACAGCCCCAAAGCATGATGTTTCCACCCCCATGCTTCACAGTAGGTAAGGTGTTCTTTGGATGCAACTCAGCATTCTTTGTCCTCCAAACACGACGAGTTGAGTTTTTACCAAAAAGTTATATTTTGGTTTCATTTGTGACATTCTCCCAATCCTCATCTGGATCATCCAAATGCTCTCTAGCAAACTTCAGACGGGCTTGAACATGTACTGGCTTAAGCAGGGGGACACGTCTGGCACTGCAGGATTTGAGTCCCTGGCGGCGTAGTGTGTTACTGATGGTAGGCTTTGTTACTTTGGTCCCAGCTCTCTGCAGGTCATTCACTAGGTCCCCCCGTGTGGTTCTGGGATTTTTGATCATTTTGACCCCACGGGGTGAGATCTTGCGTGGAGCCCCAGATCGAGGAAGATTATCAGTGGTCTTGTATGTCTTCCATTTCCTAATAATTGCTCCCACAGTTGATTTCTTCAAACCAAGCTGCTTACCTATTGCAGATTCAGTCTTCCCAACCTGGTGCAGGTCTACAATTTGGTTTCTGGTGTCCTTTGACAGCTCTTTGGTCTTGGCCATAGTGGAGTTTGGAGTGTGACTGTTTGAGGTTGTGGACAGGTGTCTTTTATACTGATAAGTTCAAACAGGTGCCATTAATACGGGTAACGAGTGGAGGACAGAGGAGCCTCTTAAAGAAGAAGTTACAGGTCTGTGAGAGCCAGAAATCTTGCTTGTTTGTATGTGACCAAATACTTATTTTCCACCATAATTTGCAAATAAATTCATTAAAAATCCTACAATGTGATCTTCTGGATTTTTTTTCCTCATTTTGTCTGTCATAGTTGAAGTGTGCCTATGATGAAAATTACAGGCCTCTCTCATCTTTTTAAGTGAGAGAACTTGCACAATTGGTGGCTGACTAAATACTTTTTGCCCCACTGTATGTGATAGCAGACAACATGATAATATTGATAATGAGGCTTAAGTGCTAAAACAAGCATGCAAGATAACTTAGACAGTTGTTGTGGGAGATTAACTCACTACAATGATTACATTTCCAGTATTCTGATTGATCACTTTGATGTAGTATGACAGAAAGACATATATAATGTATCAGACTTATTAAAACAGAATATCTGATGAGCTCAGGAAAATAGCTAAGCCTAGTTGAACAAATGGACATGAAAGAAACAGGATGTCAGCAGGAAGGCCATCTGGAACTGATTAACAGATCTGAGGAATAACAGGGTGCCAGAAGACAAGGTAACAAAGACCCCTATTGAAACAAGACATATGGGAAACTGTAAAGCTTGGGGAGGGGTCTATGTATGAAATGTAAGGAAAATACTATAAAGGCTGTGCTCTGCAATACGGAGTGAGCTGTGATCCGGGTCACAGCTCGGCCTTTGATTGCTCTGAATTAAAGGTCTTATTGAATTCACAAGTTTCTTGTATGAGTGTCATAATTTGAAGATCATTTTTTCCACGACATTCTCCATCCTGGTGAGGGCGCTGTGTACAGTCTCTCTGAGTCTCTATATAAACTTGTGGTGTGTCATAGTAACACTACTGACCTGTGGTTCTCCATCCTGGTGAGGGCGCTGTGTACAGTCTCTCTGAGTCTCTGTATAAACCTGTGGTGTGTCGTAGTAACACTACTGACCTGTGGTTCTCCATCCTGGTGAGGGCGCTGTGTACAGTCTCTCTGAGTCTCTGTATAAACCTGTGGTGTGTCGTAGTAACACTACTGACCTGTGGTTCTCCATCCTGGTGAGGGCGCTGTGTACAGTCTCACTGAGTCTCTATATAAACTTGTGGTGTGTCGTAGTAACACTACTGACCTGTGGTTCTCAATCCTGGTGAGGGCGCTGTGTACAGCCTCTGAGTCTCTGGAGGTACAGAGTCACGCTGGGCTGTCTGGAGGGGAGACCCAGCCCAGCCTCTCTCTATGCAGCTCCTCCAACTTCTTACCAAACCGCTCCTCTGTAGAAGAAACAACAGCACACATATCTGGGTCATGCACCAGGTCTCTGTAACAGAACACAACCTGGGGGAAGAGAGAGAGAGAGAGAGAGAGAGAGAGAGAGAGAGAGCAGAACAGAACATGTGATCCGCTGGGAATATATTCTAAGAACAGGCTTTACTGACCCACATAAGCACATAAATAACTGGAGTTCAGAGCAGGACCAGGAGGGGCTAGTTATCTCAGTCATGGAAATAGGTCAGGGTACAGTTCACATGAATCAACCTGTAGATCCAGTAGACAGTGTATTCGAATCACATCTGATATGTAGGTCAAACATCTACAGCCTTGTAGTCTGTCTGAGACAACATGAAGATTCAGAAGAAGAGACAGCTTGTAGTCTGTCTGAGACAACGTCAACATTCAGGAGGAGAGACAGCCTGTAGTCTGTATGAGACATCAACATTCAAAAGGAGAGACAGCCTGTAGTCTGTCTGAGACAACGTCAACATTCAGGAGGAGAGACAGCCTGTAGTCTGTCTCAGACATCAACATTCAGAAGGAGAGACAGCCTGTAGTCTGTCTGAGACATCAACATTCAGAAGGAGAGACAGCCTGTAGTCTGTCTGAGACATCAACATTCAGAAGGAGAGACAGCCTGTAGTCTGTCTGAGACATCAACATTCAGGAAGAGAGACAGCCTGTAGTCTGTCTGAGACATCAACATTCAGAAGGAGAGACAGTCTGTAGTCTGTCTGAGACATCAACATTCAGAAGGAGAGACAGCCTGTAGTCTGTCTGAGGCATCAACATTCAGAAGGAGAGACAGTCTGTAGTCTGTCTGAGACATCAACATTCAGAAGGAGAGACAGCCTGTAGTCTGTCTGAGACATCAACATTCAGAAGGAGAGACAGCCTGTATTCTGTCTGATACATCAACATTCAGGAAGAGAGACAGCCTGTAGTCTGTCTGAGACATCAACATTCAGGAGGAGAGACAGCCTGTAGTCTGTCTGAGACATCAATATTCAGAAGGAGAGACAGCCTGTTGTCTGTCTGAGACAACATTAACATTCAGGAGAATAGACAGCCTGTAGTCTGTTTGAGACATCAACATTGAGAAGGAGACAGCCTGTAGACAAGATCAACATTCAAGAAGAGATAAATCTCTATATAGCCTGATGTCCGACAAGAACTTGTATTCAATCAGACTACATAAAAAAATACTTCAGTGTACAGTACTATGGTTAAATACTATAGTATTCACTGTAGTGTTTTTGTGGACATGACTGTAGTATACTATAGTATTCACCGTAGTATTATTGTGGACATGACTGTAGCATACTATAGTATTCACTGTAGTATTTGTGGACATGACTGTAGTATACTATAGTATTCACTGTAGTATTTTTGTGGACATGACTGTAGTATACTATAGTATTCACTGTAGTATTTGTGGACATGACTGTAGTATACTATAGTATTCACTGTAGTATTTTTGTGGACATGACTGTAGTATACTATAGTGTTAACTGTAGTGGTTTTGCAGACTTTACTGTGGTTTTCACTGTAGTGTTTTTGAGGAATAAAGTTAACAAAATAGCACTACAGCAAATACTGTAGGATTTACTGTGGTGTTGTGGATCGGAATGTATGTAGTATACTGTAGTATTATTTCAGTCTGTAGTATACTGTAGTATTTACTATAGTATTCTATAGTATACTACAAAATTATACAGTAAGTACTACACATGATCAAGGTATATTACAGGGTGCAGTAAAGTATTCTACAGTATACTATAGTTTACGACAGAATTCTATAGTATGTACTATAGTATTCTACAGTAAACTGTGGTCTTTTCTCATACTCTGCAAGGCCCGGACAACTGCATTTTTTGTTCTACCTGATGGTTAATTGCACCCACCTTGTGTTCCAGGTCTAAATCAGTCCCTGATTAGAGGGTGAGAATTTTAAAAGCAGTGGACCTGGCTTTCGAGGTCCAGAGTGAAATTTGAGGGCATGAGATGTCTTTGTGATGAAAAAGCCAAAACAGCAGATAGAGCTAATACCCAGATGGAGCTAATGCCAGTCACTGCTTCTGGGTTTTAAGAGTCTATCACCAGTGCGTCAATCTAAGTAACATAATAAAAAAAATCACCATCAAAATCTGTCCATTTAAGCTAGAGATATCATCGGCTGCGTCTCAATCCACAACATCCGCCTGTCGGCCTTCCACATCTGCGGTTTGTCAGACCATGAGACCGAAAATCGGTCTTCCCGCAAAAACGTCTGCAGAGTCCGGACGGTTTGGCCCAAAAATGGGAGACTCATCTGAAGTCGATAACGCTGTCTGTAGTGTCCAAACCGTTTGAGCTACAAACTAATATGACCACACGAACACAATGGTGTTCTTTACTCTACAACTCCATCAGTGTCACAGGACTCGACAGAAGGTATCCCTCATGCAAACGAATGGAAGCATGGAGGTAGTTTCCATACAAAAGAATCGAAGCATGGAGGTAGTTCCCTTGCATCGAATGGAAATATGGAGGTAGTTCCCATGCAAAATAAGAGAAGCATAGAGGTAGTTCCCATGCAAACGAATGGAAGTATGGAGGAAGTTCCCATGCAAACGAAGGGAAGCATAGAGGTAGAACAGATGCAAATGAATGGAAAATGGAGGTAGATCCCAAGCAAAAGAATGGAATCATGGAGGTAGTTCCCATGCAAACGAATGGAATCATGGAGGTAGTGCCCATTCAAACAAATGGAAGCATGGAGGTATTTCTCATGCAAACTAATGGAAGCATAGAAGTAGTTCCCATGCAAACAAATGGAAGTATGGAGGTTGTTCCCATACAAACAAATGGAAGCATGGAGGTAGTTCCCATGCATCGAATGGAATCATGGAGGTATTTCCCATGCAATATGGAGGTAGTTCCCATAGAAATTAATGTAGGTAGTTCCCATGCAAACAAATGGAAGCATAGAGGTAGTTCCCATGCAAACAAATGGAAGAATAGAGGAAGTTCCCATGCAATCGAATGGAAGTATGGAGGTAGTTCCCATGCAATCGAAAGGAAGTATAGAGGTAGTTCCCATGCAAACGAATGGAAGCATGGAGGTAGTTCCCATGCAAACGAATGGAAGTATGGAGGTAGTTCCCATGCAAATGAATGGAAGTATGGAGGCATTTCCCATGCAAACGAATGGAAAATGGAGGTAGTTCCCATGCAAACGAATGGAAGTATGGAGGTAGTTCCCATACAAATGAATGGAAGTATGGAGGTAGTTCCCATGCAAACGAAGGGAAGTATGGAGGTAGTTCAGATGCAAATGAAAGGAAGTATGGAGGTAGTTCCCATGAAAACAAATGGAAGTACAGAGGTAGTTCCCATGCAAATGAATGGAAGCACAGAGGTAGTTCCCATACAAACGAATGGAAGTATAGAGATGGGTCCCATGCAAACGAATGGAAGCATGGAGGTAGTTCCCTACATAAGGGACGCGGATGGCATTTGCTGTATGTTTGATGAGAAACTGCATATTGCAAATGTACGCTCCCTTACTAGACGTCCGAAATTGTTTCTAAAATAGGCCGACGCCGTCGGGCCGTGCCCCATGGCCAAATCTTCCAGGAAGTCATCAAATGAACTTTCTCGGACTTTCGATGTCCGTTTAATAAAATAAATTCATTTTTGTCATTTTTCCGCCCTTCATGTTAATCCCACCAGATGGCGAATGCCTTCTTATTGCAAATGTACAAAACATACACCTAATTGACCTGGCTTTTTCTCCTAAACCGAAAAGACTTCGAAGACTAAACTTGGTGGGCATGGGTTTGGCCAAATGGGCAGTTGGCCCCGAAACAGGATGGCGTCAGGGACTCATGGTTTTTGAGATAAGGCCCATTTTCTGGGATTAAAGGTGAAAAATGGAAATAGAGCACTAATTTGACAGCTTTACGTCAAAGTACATGAACCTACGGTGTAAGGAAAAAAAGAACCAGACATTTATCTCTTAATTTTTGATAAATTGTCAAATGTCCAATTCGTAATGTTGATAAAAATATATTTTTTTCCCAAAACAGTTATGGATCCAGTTGCGGCGTGTTCAGACGAATCCGTTAAAGTGGGTTTCGGAGCTCTACGTGATTTCTGTGATTTTCTGAAATCACACACACGCACAGGTCAATGGGGAATGACACAGTGAGGGGCTTACAGACAGACACTGCCTGCAATAGTTACTTTTGTTCGAACTATTAAAGAACCGTCAGACCTAGAGCTCTGAAACTTTAGAAACCCATCCTAGACCTTTAGTCGATCGTGCACGGTGAGTTACGGGGCTCTAGAAGGTTCTCAGTCCGAGAAACAGCCTCGTACATTTGCAATATTTTCAATTCATTTTTACATCGCGAAAATGATAAAATTTCTAAAAGTCAGAGTCACAAGGCTAGGTGCATTAGAACCGCCTCGGACCATAGAGACGGACCCTAAAGTTTCTGTCCGATAGCTCATTCAAGGACCCCGTAGCAACGCCCGGAAAACGTGGATTTTCAGCACCAATTAAGGTCGCTGCTCGGACTCCAAATGACCTATCGAGCCGAAACTCGAGATTCGGGGTCGCCTCAGCTAGGCCTACACATAATGTTGGAACTGGACCCGCAGCTAAAACGTAACTAGGTGTTTTACATTTTTACTATGATTTAAACAGAAGACGCTGTGAATTTTGAGCCTGCCCTGATATATGTGATAGTTGGCTTCTAAATGAGATGGAAAAAGTGGGTTTGGTGTCAGAATGAAATCTAATTGACTGATGGACGCTGACGTGCTCGCTGACTTTTGTACATTTGCAATAAGATTGAATAGGGCTGAAACATCACCAAAATGACAGACTGAAATCAACACTAAAAAGGGCATCACCATAGTCTCTAGGCCGTGCCGAGTTCAACGAGACGCCCCACTTGACTGTAGCTCGCTCTGACCTCAGAGACCGTGCAAAAAAGTAGGCCCAAAATGAAGCCTGGCCCTGAATGTCAGCTGATTATGGGTGACAGCGGCAGACCCGTTTGGGTTAGAAGCACAATTCAACTTCAGGAATGTTCCTAAGGTCCTCCCGATCTGAGCAAGTCTAACCGTGACTGTGTGGCATTAACCTTTAACAGTAAAAACAGGGTATTTTCATCTAACAGTTTGCTATGACATCTCTCCCCATAGGAATACATTGCCTGCTCGCCTAAATTCAACCTGGTACCTATGTGGGTTATGAATGCCATATGAACCTGTCTTCGATAGCAATCCATCAGACCACTATGAGGTCTACCTGTGTTGATTCTAAGCTTCCTGGAGCAACCGGAAGTGGTTCAATTCACCCTAAAGGTGTTTTGATATACCCAACCTGCAGTTTGTGAAAAACAGACTTTCAACCCTGTGTAAATCAGTCAGTTCTTAACTAAAGACTTAAAACTCAGGATTCTGTTAAAGCATACCCCAATGAGGATATGTGTTCACTTACAGCTTCCTGTGCCAACCGGAAGTGCTTTAAAATGGGGTCATAGGTGCTGTTTCGAAGGGTTAAAAAGGTCACATCTTTCCAAAACTTCGTATGTGTGATTAGGCAACCCCAATGAACTGTAAATGAGTCATTTCTCCTATCAGATTTACAAGAAAACCCTCTCACACACACACAAACACATATATGGGATGGAGTGACACAGTGTGGGGCTTAAAGACACACAGAGCCTGCAATGGCATCACCATAGTCTCTAGGCCTTCCTGAGTTCGACGAGATGCCCCGCTTGACCGTAGCTCACTCGGTCTGACCGCAGCAACCGTTCCAAAAAGTAGGCCCAAAATGAAGCCTGGCCCTAAATTTCACCTGCTTTTGGGTGACAGCGGCAGAACCGTTTGGGTTAGAAGCCCGATTCGACTTCTGGAACATTCCTTAGGACCTCCCGATCTGTGCAAGCCTAACCGTGACTGTGTGGCATTAACCCTTAACAGTGAAAACAGGGTATTTACATCAAACCGTTTGCTATGACATCTCTCCCCATAGGAATACATTGCCTGTTCGCCTAAATTCAACCTGGTGCCTATGTGGGTTATGAATGCCATATGAACCTGTCTTCGATAGCAATCCATCAGGCCACTATGAGGTCTACCTGTGTTGATTCTAAGCTTCCTGGAGCAACCGGAAGTGGTTCAATTCACCCTAAAGGTGTTTTAACATACCCAACCTGCAGTTGGTGAAAAACAGACATTCAACCCTGTGTTAATCAGTAATTTCTTAACTTACAGACTTAAAACTCAGGATTCTGTAAAAGCCTACCCCAATGAGGATATGTGTCTACCTACAGCTTCCTGTGACAACCGGAAGTGCCTTAAATTGGGGTCACAGTGTCTTTTTCGAAGGGTTAAAAAGGTCACATCTTTACAAAACTTCACATGTGTGATTAGGCAACCTTCATGAACTGTAAATCAGTCATTCCTCCCATCAGAATCCCTTGAAAAACTCACACATGCACACAGTCCATGGGGAGTGACATAGTGTGGGGCTTACAGACACACACTGCCTGCAATAGTTACTTTCGTTCGAACTATTAAAGAACCGTCAGACCTAGAGCTCTGAAACTTTAGAACCCTTTTCTAGAGCTTATGTCGATAGTGCACGGTGAGTTATGGGGCTCTAGAAGGTTCTCAGGCCGAGAAACAGCCTTGTACATTTGCAATATTTTCAATTCATTTTTTTATCACGAAAATGACAACATTTCTAAAAGTCCCAGAGACACAAGGTTAGGTGCATTAGAACCGCCTTGGCCCATAGAGACGGACCCTAACGTTTCTCTCCGATAGCTCATTCAAGGACCCCATAGCAACGCCCTAAAAACGTGGATTTTCAGCACCAATTAAGGTCGCTGCTCGGGCTCCGAATGACCTATCGAGCCGAAACTCTGCATTTGGGGTCGCCTCAGATACGCCGACACATAACGTCGAACTGGACCCGCAACTAGAACGTAACTAGGTGTTTTACGTTTTCATTATTGTGACTTTATGGCAGACTTTTGTCCATTTGCAATAAGTTAAAACCGTCGAGCCCGGCCATCCAGAGTTCAACGGGCAGTCAATTTGGGCATTTCTGCAGTATTTTAGAGCTTGTCAAATTTGTGATGTTAAAAGCCCATTGAAACATATTACAAATGTACTGTACATTTGCAATATGTTTCAATGGGCTTTTAACATCACGAATATTACACGCTGAAATCAACACCAATGAGCGATATAGAGGTACCACTATCAATCCTGGCCATCCTGAGATCAACGGGCAGTCAATTGGGCTTTCCTGCAGTATTTTAGAGCTTGTCATATTCGTGATGTTAAAAGCCCATTGAAACATATTGCAAATGTACTGTACATTTGCAATATGTTTCACTGTACATTTGCAATATGTTTCAATGGGCTGTTAACATCACGAATTTGACATGTTGAAATCAACACCAACGAGCGATGGAGAGGTACCACTATCAATCCTGGCCATCCTGAGATCAACGGGCAGTCAATTGGGCATTCCTGCAGGATTTTAGAGCTTGTCATATTCGTGATGTTAAAAGCCCATTGAAACATATTGCAAATGTACTGTACATTTGCAATATGTTTCAATGGGCTTTTAACATCACGAATTTGACATGTTGAAATCAACACCAACGAGCGATGGAGAGGAACCATGATCACTTCCCGGCCATCCCGAGTTCAATGGGCCAGTCAATTGGGCATTTCTGCAGTATTTCGGAGCCTGTCAAATTTGTGAGGGTAAATGCCCATTGTAAGACATTGCAAATTGACAACCGTGTACCTGGTAATTGAAACGGGTAACCATGAGCATATTTTAAATATTAATGTCTTTAGGAGGGTGCAAGGTATCCCTGGCTGTTTAGGGAGCACCCCCACCTGTGGCCATCCCAAATGGGGGCACCCCTTGTCATTTTGGAAGTTTAAAAAAAAAATAGACCCTATAGGACGATTGAGGGCTTAACATAGTGATATATATCATTTTGTCAGTTTAAATGCCATTTGGACATTGCTCACTGACTTTTGGGTTCGGAAGCCGACTTCCTATGACGATATATGAAAATGGCTTTGAAATTGACTTTTGACTTCCTATGGTAACATATTGCAAATGGACAAAACATAGGCCTTATGGACAATAAAGTTAATAAAATTATAAAAATTAGACAAGGGTATGTTTATACACATCTTCTATACGTGAGATTATAACAGAAAATCGTTAGAATCGCGAAAAACGGCCCAGGAAGCACTTTTTAAGGGGGCGTAGGTATTTTGATATTTTTTTTTTAAATGTCAAAATTTGACCCTTGGGGCTTGACTTCATGTACATATGCAATATGATTTGCCCCGTTGGAACGCGCTCGCCACCTATAGTAATTTTGAGTTATTACATTTGGCATTTGCCATATGCCGTTTGCCAAGAGAAATGATTGAACTGCCGTACATTTGGGCACTCTTTTCCATTGTCTGTATGTTTGTTCCAATGGCAATATGTTGCCATTCATTTTTGTCCATTTCATGGGGGTCTTCCCTTACCATGCAAATGAATTGAAAATGGAGGTAGTTCCCATGCAAACGGATGGAAGCATGGCGGTAGTTCCCATGCAAACGAATGGAAGTATGGAGGTAGTTCCCATACAATCAAATGGAAGTATGGAGGTAGTTCCCATACAATCAAATGGAAGTATGGAGGTAGTTCCCATGCAAACGAATGTAAGCATGGAGGTTGTTCCCTTGCAAACGAATGGAAGTATGGAGGTAGTTCCCATGCAAATTAATGGAGGTAGTTCCCATGAAAACGGATGGAAGCATGGAGGATGTTCCCTTGCAAACAAATTGAAATATGACAGTAGGTCCCATACAAACGAATGGAAGCATGGAGGTAGTTCCCATGCAAACGAATTGAAATATGACAGTAGGTCCCATGCAAACGAATGGAAGTATAGAGGTAGTTCCCATGCAAAGGAATGGAAGCATGGAGGTAGTTCCCATGCAAACAAATGGAAGCATGGAGGTAGTTCCCATGCAAACAAATGGAAGCATGGAGGTAGTTCCAATGCAAACAAATGGAAGTATGGAGGTAGTTCCCATGCAAACGGATGGAAGCTTGGAGGTAGTTCCCATGCAAACGGATGGAAGCTTGGAGGTAGTTCCCATGCAAATGAAAGTATAGAGGTAGTTCCCATGCAAACGAATGGAAGCATGGAGGTAGTTCCCATGCAAACGGATGGAAGTAGTTCCCATGCAAATGAAATTAAAAAGGAGGTAGATCCCATGCAAACGAATGCAAGTATGGAGGTTGTTCCAATACAAATGAATGGAAGCATAGAGGTAGTTCCCATGCAAACGAATGGAAGCATGGAGGTAGTTCCGATGCAAACAAATGGAAGCATGGAGGTAGTTCCCATGCAAACAAATGGAAGCATGGAGGTAGTTCCCTTGCAAACCAATGGAAGTATGGAGGTAGTTCCCATGCAAATTAATGGAAGCATGGAGGTAGTTCCCATGCAAACGGATGGAAGCTTGGAGGTAGTTCCCATGCAAATGAAAGTATAGAGGTAGTTCCCATGCAAACGGATGGAAGTATGGAGGTAGTTCCCATGCAAATGAAATTAAAATGGAGGTAGTTCCCATGCAAACGAATGCAAGTATGGAGGTTGTTCCAATACAAATGAATGGAAGCATAGAGGTAGTTCCCATGCAAACGAATTGAAATATGACAGTAGGTCCCATACAAACGAATGGAAGTATGGAGGTAGTTCCCATGCAAACGAATGGAAGCATAGAGGTAGTTCCCATGCAAACGAATTGAAATATGACAGTAGGTCCGATACAAACGAATGGAAGTATGGAGGTAGATACCATGCAAAGAAATGGAAGCATGGGAGGTAGTTCCCGTGCAATCAAATGGAAGCATGGAGGTATTTCCCATGCAATCAAATGGAAGTATAGAGGGTGTTCCCATGCAAACGAATGGAAGTATGGAGGTAGTTCCCATGCAAACGGATGGAAGCATGGAGGTAATTCCCATGCAAATGAATGGAAGTACGGAGGTTGTTCCAATACACATGAATGGAAGCATGGAGGTTGTTCCAATACAAATGAATGGAAGCATGGAGGTACTTCCCATGCATCGAATTGAAATATGACAGTAGGTCCCATAGAAAACGAATGGAAGTATGGAGGTAGTTCTCATGCAAACGGATGGAAGCATGGAGGTAGTTCCCATGCAAACGGATGGAAGCATGGAGGTAGTTCCCATGCAAACTAATGGAAGCATGGAGGTAGTTCCCATGCAAACGGATGGAAGTATGGAGGTAGTTCCCATGCAAATGAATTGAAAATGGAGGTAGTTCCCATGCAAACGAATGGAAGTAAGGAGGGTGTTCCCATGCAAATGAATGGAAGCATAGAGGTAGTTCCCATGCAAACGAATTGAAAAATGACAGTAGGTCCCATGCAAACGGATGGAAGCATGGTGGTAGTTCCCATGCAAACAAATGGAAGAATGGAGGTAGTTCCCATGCAAACGAATTGAAAAATGACAGTAGGTCCCATGCAAATGGATGGAAGCATGGAGGTAGTTCCCATGCAATCAAATGGAAGTAATTCCCATGCAAACGAATGGAAGCATGGAGGTTGTTCCCTTGCAAACGAATGGAAGAATGGAGGTAGTTCCCATGCATTGAATGGAAATATTACAGTAGGTCCCATACAAACAAAATGGAAGTATGGAGGTAGTTCCCATGCAATCAAATGGAAGTATAGAGGGTGTTCCCATGCAAACAAATGGAAGCTTGGAGGTAGTTCCCATGCAAATGAATGGAAGTATGGAGGTAGTTCCCATGCAAACGGATGGAAGGTTGGAGGTAGTTCAAATACACATGAATGGAAGCATGGAGGTAGTTCCCATGCATCGAATTGAAATATGACAGTAGGTCCCATACAAACGAATGGAAGCATGGAGGTAGTTCCCATGCAATCAAAAGGAAGTACAGAGGTAGTTCCCATGCAAATGAATGGAAGCATGGAGGTAGTTCCCATACAAACAAATGGAAGTATGAAGGTAGTTCCCATGCAAACAAATGGAAGTATGGAGGTAGTTCCAATGCAAACGAATTGAAATATGACAGTAGGTCCCATACAAACAAAATGGAAGTATGGAGGTAGATACCATGCAAACAAATGGAAGCATGGAGGTTGTTCCCTTGCAAACGAATGGAAGTATGGAGGTTGTTCCTATACAAACGAATGGAAGTATCGAGGTAGTTCCCATACAAACTAATGGAAGTATGGAGGTAGTTCCCATGCAAACGAATGGAAGCATGGAGGTAGTTCCCATGCAAACCAATGGAAGTATAGAGGTGTGTCCCATGCATCGAATTGAAATATGACAGTAGGTCCCATACAAACGAATGGAAGTATGGAGGTAGTTCCCATGCAAACGAATGGAAGCATGGGAGGTAATTCCCGTGCAATCAAATGGAAGTATGGAGGTAGTTCCCATGCAATCAAATGGAAGTATGGAGGTTGTTCCGATACAAATGAATGGAAGCATGGAGGTAGTTCCCATGAAAACAAATGGAAGTATGGAGGTAGTTCCCATGCAATCAAAAGGAAGTACAGAGGTAGTTCCCATGCAAATGAATGGAAGCATGGAGGTTGTTCCCTTGCAAACGAATGGAAGTATAGAGGTAGTTCCCATGCAAACGAATTGAAATATGACAGTAGGTCCCATGCAAATGAATGGAAGCATAGAGGTAGTTCCCATACAAACGAATTGAAATATGACAGTAGGTCCCATACAAACGAATGGAAGCATGGAGGTTGTTCCCATGCAATCAAATGGAAGTACGGAGGTAGTTCCCATGCAAACAAATGGAAGCATGGGAGGTAGTTCCCATGCAAACGGATGGAAGTATGGGAGGTAGTTCCCATGCAAACGGATGGAAGTATGGAGGTAGTTCCCATGCAAATGAATTGAAAATGGAGGTAGTTCCCATGCATTGAATTGAAATATGACAGTAGGTCCCATACAAACGAATGGAAGTATGGAGGTAGTTCCCATGCAAATGAATTGAAAATGGAGGTAGTTCCCATGCAAACGAATGGAAGCATGGAGGTAGTTCCCATGCAAACGGATGGAAGTATGGAGGTAGTTCCCATGCAAATGAATTGAAAATGGAGGTAGTTCCCATGCATTGAATTGAAATATGACAGTAGGTCCCACACAAACGAATGGAAGCATGGATGTAGTTCCCATGCAATCAAATGGAAGTATGGAGGTAGTTCCCATGCAAACGAATGAAAGTATAGAGGTAGTTCCCATGCAAACGAATGGAAGTATAGAGGTAGTTCCCATGCAAACGAATTGAAATGTGACAGTAGGTCCCATACAAACGAATGGAAGTATGGAGGTAGATACCATGCAAATTAATGGAAGAATGGAGGTAGTTCCCATGCAAACGAATGGAAGCATGGAGGTTGTTCCCTTGCAAACGAATGGAAGTATGGAGGTATTTCCCATGCAAATTAATGGAGGTAGTTCCCATGAAAACGGATGGAAGCATGGAGGATGTTCCCTTGCAAACAAATTGAAATATGACAGTAGGTCCCGTACAAACGAATGGAAGCATGGAGGTAGTTCCCATGCAAACGAATTGAAATATGACAGTAGGTCCCATGCAAACGAATGGAAGTATAGAGGTAGTTCCCATGCAAAGGAATGGAAGCATGGAGGTAGTTCCCATGCAAACAAATGGAAGCATGGAGGTAGTTCCCATGCAAACAAATGGAAGCATGGAGGTAGTTCCAATGCAAATGAATTGAAAATGGAGGTAGTTCCCATGCAAATTAATGGAAGAATGGAGGTAGTTCCCATGCAAACGAATGGAAGCATGGAGGTTGTTCCCTTGCAAACGAATGGAAGTATGGAGGTAGTTCCCATGCAAATTAATGGAGGTAGTTCCCATGAAAACGGATGGAAGCATGGAGGATGTTCACTTGCTAACAAATTGAAATATGACAGTAGGTCCCGTACAAACGAATGGAAGCATGGAGGTAGGTCCCATGCAAACGAATGGAAGTATAGAGGTAGTTCCCATGCAAAGGAATGGAAGCATGGAGGTAGTTCCCATGCAAACAAATGGAAGCATGGAGGTAGTTCCCATGCAAACGGATGGAAGTATAGAGGTAGTTCCCATGCAAATGAATTGAAAATGGAGGTAGTTCCCATGCATTGAATTGAAATATGACAGTAGGTCCCATACAAACGAATGGAAGCATGGAGGTAGTTCCCATGCAATGAAATGGAAGTATGAAGGTAGTTCCCATGCAAACGGATGGAAGCATGGAGGTTGTTCCCATGCAAACGGATGGAAGTATGGAGGTAGTTCCCATGCAAATCAATTGAAAATAGAGGTAGTTCCCATGCAAACGAATGGAAGTAAGGAGGGTGTTCCCATGCAAACGAATGGAAGCATAGAGGTAGTTCCCATGCAAACGAATTGAAAAAGGACAGTAGGTCCCATGCAAATGGATGGAAGCATGGAGGTAGTTCCCATGCAATCAAATGGAAGTAATTCCCATGCAAACGAATGGAAGCATGGAGGTTGTTCCCTTGCAAACGAATGGAAGCACAGAGGTAGTTCCCATGCAAACAAATGGAAGAATGGAGGTAGTTCCCATGCATTGAATGGAAATATGACAGTAGGTCCCATACAAACGAATGGAAGTATGGAGGTAGTTCCCATGCAAATGAATTGAAAATGGAGGTAGTTCCCATGCAATCAAATGGAAGTATAGAGGGTGTTCCCATGCAAACAAATTGAAGCTTGGAGGTAGTTCCCATGCAAACGGATGGAAGGTTGGAGGTAGTTCCCATGCAAACGGATGGAAGTATGGAGGTAGTTCCCATGCAAACGGATGGAAGCATGGAGGTAGTTCCCATGCAAACGAATTGAAATATGACAGTAGGTCCCATACAAACGAATGGAAGACTAGAGGTAGATCCCATGCAAACATATGGAAGCATGGAGGTAGTTCCCATGCAATCAAATGGAAGTATGGAGGTTGTTCCCTTGCAAACGAATGGAAGTATGGAGGTTGTTCCAATACACATGAATGGAAGCATGGAGGTAGTTCCCATGCATCGAATTGAAATATGACAGTAGGTCCCATACAAACGAATGGAAGTATGGAGGTAGTTCCCATGCAAACGAATGGAAGCATGGGAGGTAGTTCCCATGCAAACGAATGGAAGCATGGAGGTTGTTCCCATGCAAACGAATGGAAGCATGGAGGTTGTTCCCATGCAAACGGATGGAAGTATGGAGGTAGTTCCCATGCAAACGAATTGAAATATGACAGTAGGTCCCATACAAACAAAATGGAAGTATGGAGGTAGATACCATGCAAACAAATGGAAGCTTGGAGGTTGTTCCCTTGCAAACGAATGGAAGTATGGAGGTTGTTCCTATACAAACGAATGGAAGTATCGAGGTAGTTCCCATACAAACAAATGGAAGTATGGAGGTAGTTCCCATGCAAACGAATGGAAGCATGGAGGTAGTTCCCATGCAAACCAATGTAAGTATAGAGGTGGGTCCCATGCATCGAATTGAAATATGACAGTAGGTCCCATACAAACGAATGGAAGTATGGAGGTAGTTCCCATGCAAACCAATGTAAGTATAGAGGTGGGTCCCATGCAAACGGATGGAAGCATGGAGGTAGTTCCCATGCAAATGAATTGAAGTATGGAGGTAGATCCCATGAAAACAAATGGAAGTATAGAGGTAGTTCCCATGCAAATGAATTGAAGTATGGAGGTAGTTCCCATGAAAACATATGGAAGTATGGAGGTAGTTCCCATGCAAACGGATGGAAGCATGGAGGTAGTTCCCATGCAAACGAATTGAAGTATGGAGGTAGATCCCATGAAAACAAATGGAAGTATGGAGGTAGTTCCCATGCAATCGAATGGAAGTATGGAGGTAGTTCCCATGCAATCAAAATAAAGCATTGAGGTAGTTCCCATACAAACAAATGGAAGCATGGAGGTTGTTCCCTTGCAAACGAATTGAAAAATGACAGTAGATCCCATGCAAACGGATGGAAGCATGGAGGTAGTTCCCATGCATTGAATGGAAATATGACAGTAGGTCCCATACAAACGAATGGAAGCATAGAGGTAGTTCCCATGCAAACGGATGGAAGTATGGAGGTAGTTCCCATGCAAATGAATTGAAAATGGAGGTAGTTCCCATGCAAACGAATGGAAGTACGGAGGTAGTTCCCATGCAAACGGATGGAAGTATGGAGGTAGTTCCCATGCAAATGAATTGAAAATGGAGGTAGTTCCCATGCATTGAATTGAAATATGACAGTAGGTCCCATACAAACGAATGGAAGCATGGAGGTAGTTCCCATGCAATGAAATGGAAGTATGGAGGTAGTTCCCATGCAAACGGATGGAAGCATGGAGGTAGTTCCCATACAAAACGAATGGAAGTATGGAGGTAGTTCCCATGCAAACGGATGGAAGCATGGAGGTTGTTCCCATGCAAACGGATGGAAGTATGGAGGTAGTTCCCATGAAAACAAATGGAAGTACGGAGGTAGTTCCCATGCAAATGAATGGAAGCATGGAGGTTGTTCCAATACAAATGAATGGAAGCATGGAGGTACTTCCCATGCATCGAATTGAAATATGACAGTAGGTCCCATACAAAACGAATGGAAGTATGGAGGTAGTTCCCATGCAAACGGATGGAAGCATGGAGGTAGTTCCCATGCAAACGGATGGAAGCATGGAGGTAGTTCCCATGCAAACGGATGGAAGTATGGAGGTAGTTCCCATGCAAATGAATTGAAAATGGAGGTAGTTCCCATGCAAACGAATTGATAAATGACAGTAGGTCCCATGCAAATGGATGGAAGCATGGAGGTAGTTCCCATGCAATAAAATGGAAGTAATTCCCATGCAAACGAATGGAAGCATGGAGGTTGTTCCCATGCAATCAAATGGAAGTACGGAGGTAGTTCCCATGCAAACAAATGGAAGCATGGGAGGTAGTTCCCATGCAAACAAATGGAAGCATGGGAGGTAGTTCCCATGCAAATGAATTGAAAATGGAGGTAGTTCCCATGCATTGAATTGAAATATGACAGTAGGTCCCATACAAACGAATGGAAGTATGGAGGTAGTTCCCATGCAAATGAATTGAAAATGGAGGTAGTTCCCATGCATTGAATTGAAATATGACAGTAGGTCCCATACAAACGAATGGAAGCATGGAGGTAGTTCCCATGCAATCAAATGGAAGTATGGAGGTAGTTCCCATGCAAACGGATGGAAGCATGGAGGTAGTTCCCATGCAAACGAATGGAAGCATGGAGGTTGTTCCCATGCAAACGAATGGAAGCATGGAGGTTGTTCCCATGCAAACGAATGGAAGCATGGAGGTTGTTCCCATGCAAACGGATGGAAGTATGGAGGTAGTTCCCATGCAAACGGATGGAAGTATGGAGGTAGTTCCCATGCAAACGAATTGAAATATGACAGTAGGTCCCATACAAACAAAATGGAAGTATGGAGGTAGATACTATGCAAACAAATGGAAGCATGGAGGTTGTTCCCTTGCAAACGAATGGAAGTATGGAGGTTGTTCCTATACAAACGAATGGAAGTATCGAGGTAGTTCCCATACAAACAAATGGAAGTATGGAGGTAGTTCCCATGCAAACGAATTGAAATATGACAGTAGGTCCCATGCAAACGAATGGAAGCATGGAGGTTGTTCCCATGCAATCAAATGGAAGTACGGAGGTAGTTCCCATGCAAACAAATGGAAGCATGGGAGGTAGTTCCCATGCAAACAGATGGAAGTATGGAGGTAGTTCCCATGCAAACGGATGGAAGTATGGAGGTAGTTCCCATGCAAACGAATTGAAATATGACAGTAGGTCCCATACAAACAAAATGGAAGTATGGAGGTAGATACTATGCAAACAAATGGAAGCATGGAGGTTGTTCCCTTGCAAACGAATGGAAGTATGGAGGTTGTTCCTATACAAACGAATGGAAGTATCGAGGTAGTTCCCATACAAACAAATGGAAGTATGGAGGTAGTTCCCATGCAAACGAATTGAAATATGACAGTAGGTCCCATGCAAACGAATGGAAGCATGGAGGTTGTTCCCATGCAATCAAATGGAAGTACGGAGGTAGTTCCCATGCAAACAAATGGAAGCATGGGAGGTAGTTCCCATGCAAACAGATGGAAGTATGGAGGTAGTTCCCATGCAAATGAATTGAAAATGGAGGTAGTTCCCATGCAAATGAATGGAAGTATGGAGGTAGTTCCCATGCAAATGAATTGAAAATGGAGGTAGTTCCCATGCATTGAATTGAAATATGACAGTAGGTCCCATACAAACGAATGGAAGCATGGAGGTAGTTCCCATGCAATCAAATGGAAGTATGGAGGTAGTTCCCATGCAAACGGATGGAAGCATGGAGGTAGTTCCCATGCAAACGAATGGAAGCATGGAGGTAGTTCCCATGCAAACGAATGGAAGCATGGAGGTTGTTCCCATGCAAACGAATGGAAGCATGGAGGTTGTTCCCATGCAAACGAATGGAAGCATGGAGGTTGTTCCCATGCAAACGGATGGAAGTATGGAGGTAGTTCCCATGCAAACGAATTGAAATATGACAGTAGGTCCCATACAAACAAAATGGAAGTATGGAGGTAGATACTATGCAAACAAATGGAAGCATGGAGGTTGTTCCCTTGCAAACGAATGGAAGTATGGAGGTTGTTCCTATACAAACGAATGGAAGTATCGAGGTAGTTCCCATACAAACAAATGGAAGCATGGAGGTTGTTCCCTTGCAAACGAATGGAAGTATGGAGGTTGTTCCTATACAAACGAATGGAAGTATCGAGGTAGTTCCCATACAAACAAATGGAAGCATGGAGGTAGTTCCCATGCAAACCAATGTAAGTATAGAGGTGGGTCCCATGCATCGAATTGAAATATGACAGTAGGTCCCATACAAACGAATGGAAGTATAGAGGTAGTTCCCATGCAAATGAATTGAAGTATGGAGGTAGTTCCCATGAAAACATATGGAAGTATGCAGGTAGTTCCCATGCAAACGAATTGAAGTATGGAGGTAGATCCCATGAAAACAAATGGAAGTATGGAGGTAGTTCCCATGCAATCGAATGGAAGTATGGAGGTAGTTCCCATGCAATCAAAATAAAGCATTGAGGTAGTTCCCATACAAACAAATGGAAGCATGGAGGTTGTTCCCTTGCAAACGAATGGAAGTATGGAGGTAGTTCCCATGCAAATGAATGGAAGTAGTTTGCATGCAAACGGATGGAAGTATGGAGGTAGTTCCCATGAAAACAAATGGAAGTATAGAGGTAGTTCCCATGCAAACGGATGGAAGCATGGAGGTAGTTCCCATGCAAACAAATGGAAGCATGGAGGTAGGTCCGATACAAATGAATGGAAGCAAGGAGGTAGTTCCCACGCAATCAAATGGAAGTATAGAGGTAGTTCCCATGCAAACGAATGGAAGTAGTTTATGTGACAAAACAAGCAGGTATAGTGTAGAGAATCATTGTACCATCTAAACCTCCGTGAAATATATTTTCCACAACCAGTGTATTTTCAGCTGTTTAAAGCTCTTGTACAAAACCAAAAGTGAACGATGCAAAACCGATACTTAAGAACGGGAAGTATAGAACTAGAGCACATAAAACAGATATACAGCTTATTAGACTTGCTTTCAATGAATGACACATCTTTAACTGACATTTCTATGTGAATTTGGTCGTCTCCCAAAAAGTGACCCATTGCAGGTTAAAGGGATGAGGACCAGCTGCAGACGTTGCACCAGGTTTCCTTGCTGACATCATAGGTGCGTTCAGGTCGCTTGAACGTCTGCTACGTTGTGGAACGGTTTGTATTTAACCACGTTTCTCCAAAACGTTCAACGTACGTTTGCTTTTCATTTGGTGTGTGTGGCGAGGTGTGTCTTGAAGCAATTTATTTTACCTTTGTTTTACTAGGCATGTCAGTTAAAAGAACAAATTCTTATTTTCAATGACTGCCTACCGGGGAACAGCGGGTTAACTGCCTTGTTCAGGGGCAGAACGACTGAGTTTTTACCGTGTCAGCTCCGGGATTTGAAATTGCAACCTTTCGGTTACTGGTCCGATGCAACGAGTGGCGTATTTAAAGGGAAGTGGCCATGTCGACTGTGTTCCCCAACCCAACCCGTTTTTCAACTGGTCGTTCAGTACAGCACCGTTTCAGAACGGTAAAACGTACGAAATGCAGCACCGGGGGTGCAATCGGTATCATTCCGATTTGCAACTAAAACTTTGACTTTCTATTGGACAAATTCAGGTTTGTCCCGCCCCGTTTTGTTCGCTTCCGTTTAAAGAAAGGTTTTGCAACAGAATCTGCTTAAATAATAGTCCCCCGGAGACATACGGTGCCGTAACACTGACGGTGCCGTACAGTCTGGTCGGTGACTAGTTCCGTGCTACAAAACGTCCCGAAGACTGGAAATGATCGACATGTCGGGCTCGAACGCACCTAAGCTCCTATTACCGTGTAAAATAAAGCAAACGACGGAATAGCCGTGTGATGACATGATCGGGTCTTAAATCGTCGGGCGCTGGTGTTCCGTTTCACTCGGTGTAGCGTGGCAGGCTGGGCTCGATCACTTCCCAACGAATCAAGAAACGGCGCGTGTAAACGGTCCGGGGTTGAAAGACCGTAAACACACTAGTTAGTTAACGTTACTTCCAACTGCAACCATGGAGACTAAAGTTCAGACTGCAGCCCAGACTGCTCTGGACTTGGAGAGAGAAAGGCAGTATTGTGAACTCTGTGGGAAAATGGAGAATCTCCTCAAGTGCGGCCGGTGCCGAACCTCGTTCTACTGCAGCAAGGAGCACCAGAAGCAGCACTGGAAAATGCACAAGGTCAACTGCAAAGAATCCGAGGCGAAATCTCAGGGTCCAAACCCGAAGCCTGCTGGACCTCCGGCACCGTCTGGGGGTGGGGGGGTAGAGGGACAGACACCGCCACTAAAGACACGCGTCCAAGCCGACAACACCGCGTCTCCCCGGGGAGAGACCAGAATGAAAGGTTTTATAACTAACGCAGAGTGCGCCGGGTCCTCGCTCGGTAAACCAGGTGGGTCGAATAACAAGACCAAACCCAACGGACAGACCAGCAGCCGGTCCACGCCTCAGAACCTCGCCATGGAGTACATAGTCCCGTGTATGATTAAGCATGGCATATGTGTTGTTGACAACTTCCTCGGCGGGGAAACGGGGCTGGCCATCCTGAAGGACGTCAAGTTGTTGCATAAAACCGGCAAGTTTACCGACGGCCAGTTGGTCAGTCAGAAAACGGACTCTACTAAAGACATCCGGGGGGATAAGATCACATGGATCGAGGGCCGAGAGACCGGGTGTGACAAGATCTACTTCCTCATGAGCCGGATGGATGATCTGGTCAGACATTGTAATGGTCAGCTGGGACACTTTACTATAAATGGAAGGACTAAAGTAAGTTGCCAGGTTAAGTTAAAGCTGCACTATCACATGTTTTGTCCGACCCGACCAAATTCACATAGAATTGTAACGTCTAGATCTGTAGTTCTCATTGAAAGCAGGTATAAGACTCTGTAGCTCGTGTGTGTGTGTTATTTCTATGCACACCATTACGTATCGTTTTCGCGTCTTAGTAGTATCACTTTCGGTTTTGTTCCCCACATTCAAACAGCGGAAAAATACAATATTTGTGCTTATGTTCAATTAATTTCACAGCGGTTTAGCTGGTACAATGATTCTCTACACCATACCTGCTTGTTGTGTCACATCAACTGAAATTAGGCGCAATTAGAATTTGAGCAACCAGGAAATGGCTGAGATATTTCAGCATAGTGCATCGTTAAACCTGGGTCTTTATAATCGCTGTTATCTTGGACCATATGAAATGCAGTAGTCGAGGTTGTGTCCCCAAATGGCACTCTGGCGCCTTACATTTAAATGGTGCTTTATAGAAGACACTCTTATCCATTACCAATTAGGTTCAGGTGCTTTGCTCCTGGGCACATCGGAAGATTCTTCACCTAGTCCATTCAGGGATTCGACCCAGCAACAGGCCCAACGCTCTTCCCCGCTATGCTCCCTGCCGCCATAGACCCTGGTCAAATATAATCCACTATATAGGGTGCCGTTTGGTATGCACACGAGGTGTGGTTACGACAGCGTGACCGTGAGATCAAACATGTATTTGTTGTCATCGTCATGTCAAAATTGAATGCTTCAGATTGAAATGTAGTTGGGGACTTCCACTGACATGAGACATCATTTAGACCTACTACACAATGTGATATCGTATAGACCTACTACACAATGTTATATCGTGTAGACCTACTACACAATGTGATATCGTGGTAGACCTACTACACAATGTTATATCGTGGTAGACCTACTACACAATGTTATATCGTGGTAGACCTACTACACAATGTTATATCGTGGTAGACCTACTACACAATGTTATATCGTGGTAGACCTACTACACAATGTTATATCGTGTAGACCTACTACACAATGTGATATCGTGGTAGACCTACTACACAATGTGATATCGTGGTAGACCTACTACACAATGTTATATCGTGGTAGACCTACTACACAATGTGATATCGGGTAGACCTACTACACAATGTGATATCGGGTAGACCTACTACACAATGTGATATCGGGTAGACCTACTACACAATGTGATATCGGGTAGACCTACTACACAATGTGATACCTGTAGTCGTCCTGGTGGGGAGTGTCAGGCAGCTGAACATGTTAATTTAGAGTCCTGGTGGGGAGTATAATAGTGTGGGCAGTATCAGGCAGCTGAACATGTTAATTTAGAGTCCTGGTGGGGAGTATAATAGTGTGGGGAGTATCAGGCAGCTGAACATGTTAATTTAGAGTCCTGGTGGGGAGTATGGGCAGTATCAGGCAGCTGAACATGTTAATTTAGAGTCCTGGTGGGGAGTATAATAGTGTGGGGAGTATCAGGCAGCTGAACATGTTAATTTAGAGTCCTGGTGGGGAGTATAATAGTGTGGGGAGTATCAGGCAGCTGAACATGTTAATTTAGAGTCCTGGTGGGGAGTATAATAGTGTGGGCAGTATTAGGCAGCTGAACATGTTAATTTAGAGACCTGGTGGGGAGTATAATAGTATGGGCAGTATCAGGCAGCTGAACATGTTAATTTAGAGTCCTAGTGGGGAGTATAATAGTGTGGACAGTATCAGGCAGCTGAACATGTTAATTTAGAGTCCTGGTGGGGAGTATAATAGTGTGGGCAGTATCAGGCAGCTGAACATGTTAATTTAGAGTCCTGGTGGGGAGTATAATAGTGTGGGCAGTATCAGGCAGCTGAACATGTTAATTTAGAGTCCCGGTGGGGAGTATAATAGTGTGGGCAGTATCAGGCAGCTGAACATGTTAATTTAGAGTCCTGGTGGGGGGTGTAATAGTGTGGGCAGTATCAGGCAGCTGAACATGTTAATTTAGAGTCCTGGTGGGGAGTATAATAGTGTGGGCCGTATCAGGCAGCTGAACATGTTAATTTAGAGTCCTGGTGGGGAGTATAATAGTGTGGGGAGTATCAGGCAGCTGAACATGTTAATTTAGAGTCCTGGTGGGGAGTATAATAGTGTGGGCCGTATCAGGCAGCTGAACATGTTAATTTAGAGTCCTGGTGGGGAGTATAATAGTGTGGGGAGTATCAGGCAGCTGAACATGTTAATTTAGAGTCCTGGTGGGGAGTATAATAGTGTGGGCTGTATCAGGCAGCTGAACATGTTAATTTAGAGTCCTGGTGGGGAGTATAATAGTGTGGGGAGTATCAGGCAGCTGAACATGTTAATTTAGAGTCCCGGTGGGGAGTATAATAGTGTGGGGAGTGTCAGGCAGCTGAACATGTTAATCTAGAGTCCTGGTGGGGAGTATAATAGTGTGGGCAGTATCAGGCAGCTGAACATGTTAATTTAGAGTCCTGGTGGGGGGTGTAATAGTGTGGGGAGTGTCAGGCAGCTGAACATGTTAATTTAGAGTCCTGGTGGGGAGTATAATAGTGTGGACAGTATCAGGCAGCTGAACATGTTAATTTAGAGTCCCGGTGGGGAGTATAATAGTGTGGGGAGTATCAGGCAGCTGAACATGTTAATTTAGAGTCCCGGTGGGGAGTATAATAGTGTGGGGAGTGTCAGGCAGCTGAACATGTTAATCTAGAGTCCTGGTGGGGAGTATAATAGTGTGGGCAGTATCAGGCAGCTGAACATGTTAATTTAGAGTCCTGGTGGGGGGTGTAATAGTGTGGGGAGTGTCAGGCAGCTGAACATGTTAATTTAGAGTCCTGGTGGGGAGTATAATAGTGTGGACAGTATCAGGCAGCTGAACATGTTAATTTAGAGTCCTGGTGGGGAGTATAATAGTGTGGGGAGTATCAGGCAGCTGAACATGTTAATTTAGAGTCCTGGTGGGGAGTATAATAGTGTGGGGAGTATCAGGCAGCTGAACATGATAATTTAGAGTCCTGGTGGGGAGTGTAATAGTGTGGGGAGTATCAGGCAGCTGAACATGTTAATTTAGAGTCCTGGTGGGGAGTATAATAGTGTGGGGAGTATCAGGCAGCTGAACATGTTAATTTAGAGTCCTGGTGGGGAGTGTAATAGTGTGGGCCGTATCAGGCAGCTGAACATGTTAATTTAGAGTCCTGGTGGGGAGTATAATAGTGTGGGGAGTATCAGGCAGCTGAACATGTTAATTTAGAGTCCTGGTGGGGAGTATAATAGTGTGGGCTGTATCAGGCAGCTGAACATGTTAATTTAGAGTCCTGGTGGGGAGTATAATAGTGTGGGGAGTATCAGGCAGCTGAACATGTTAATTTAGAGTCCCGGTGGGGAGTATAATAGTGTGGGGAGTATCAGGCAGCTGAACATGTTAATTTAGAGTCCTGGTGGGGAGTATAATGGTGTGGACAGTATCAGGCAGCTGAACTGTTAGAGAGTCTGATCAGGCAGCTGAACATGTTAATTTAGCGAGTCCTGGTGGGGGGTGTAATAGTGTGAAGTGTCAGGCAGCTGAACATGTTAATTTAGTCCTGGTGGGGGTATAATAGTGTGGACAGTATCAGGCAGCTGAACATGTTAATTTAGAGTCTGGTGGGAGTATAATGAGGTGTGGGCAGTATCAGGCAGCTGAACATAATTTAGAGTCCTGGTGGGGAGTGTAATGGTGTGGGGGAGTATCAGGCAGCTGAACATGTTAATTTAGAGTCCTGGTGGGGGTATAATAGTGTGGGGAGTATCAGGCAGCTGAACATGTTAATTTAGAGTCCTGGTGGGGAGTGTAATAGTGTGGGAGTATCAGGCAGCTAGACATGTTAATTTAGAGTCCTGGTGGGGAGTATAATAGTATGGGGAGTGTCAGGCAGCTGAACATGTTAATTTAGAGTCCTGGTGGGGAGTATAATAGTGTGGGCCGTATCAGGCAGCTGAACATGTTAATTTAGAGTCCTGGTGGGGAGTGTAATAGTGTGGACAGTATCAGGCAGCTGAACATGTTAATTTAGAGTCCTGGTGGGGAGTATAATAGTGTGGGGAGTGTCAGGCAGCTGAACATGTTAATTTAGAGTCCTGGTGGGGAGTATAATAGTGTGGGGAGTATCAGGCAGCTGAACATGTTAATTTAGAGTCCCGGTGGGGAGTATAATAGTGTGGGCAATACAGTATATTACATCAGGTCTGCATCTGACTGCAATACAGTATATTACATCCGGTCTGCATCAGACTGCAATACAGTATATTACATCAGGTCTGCATCTGACTACAATACAGTATATTACATCAGGTCTGCATCTCAGACTGCAATACAGTATATTACATCAGGTCTGCATCTCAGACTGTAATACAGTATATTACATCAGGTCTGCATCTGACAACAATACAGTATATTACATCAGGTCCTCATCTCAGACTGCAATACAGTATATTACATCAGGTCTGCATCTGACTGCAATACAGTATATTACATCAGGTCTGCATCAGACTGCAATACAGTATATTACATCAGGTCTGCATCTGACTGCAATACAGTATATTACATGTCTGCATCTCAGACTGTAATACAGTATATTACATCAGGTCTGCATCTCAGACTGCAATACAGTATATTACATCAGGTCTGCATCTGACTGCAATACAGTATATTACATCAGGTCTGCATCTCAGACTGCAATACAGTATATTACATCAGGTCTGCATCTCAGACTGCTATACAGTATATTACATCAGGTCTGCATCTCAGACTGCAATACAGTATATTACATCAGGTCTGCATCTCAGACTGCAATACAGTATATTACATCAGGTCTGCATCTGACTGCAATACAGTATATTACATCAGGTCTGCATCTGACTACAATACAGTATATTACATCAGGTCTGCATCTGACTGCAATACAGTATATTACATCAGGTCTGCATCTCAGACTGCAATACAGTATATTACATCAGGTCTGCATCTCAGACTGCAATACAGTATATTACATCAGGTCTGCATCTGACTGCAATACAGTATATTACATCAGGTCTGCATCTGACTGCAATACAGTATATTACATCAGGTCTGCATCTGACTACAATACAGTATATTACATCAGGTCTGCATCTCAGACTGCAATACAGTATATTACATCAGGTCTGCATCTCAGACTATATTACATCAGGTCTGCATCTCAGACTGCAATACAGTATATTACATCAGGTCTGCATCTCAGACTGCAATACAGTATATTACATCAGGTCTGCATCTCAGACTGCAATACAGTATATTACATCAGGTCTGCATCTCAGACTACAATACAGTATATTACATCAGGTCTGCATCTCAGACTATAATACAGTATATTGCATCTCAGACTATAATACAGTATATTACATCAGGTCTGCATCTCAGACTGCAATACAGTATATTACATCAGGTCTGCATCTCAAACTACAATACAGTATATTACATCAGGTCTGCATCTGACTACAATACAGTATATTACATCAGGTCTGCATCTGACTGCAATACAGTATATTACATCAGGTCTGCATCTGACTACAATACAGTATATTACATCAGGTCTGCATCTCAGACTGCAATACAGTATATTACATCAGGTCTGCATCTGACTACAATACAGTATATTACATCAGGTCTGCATCTCAGACTATATTACATCAGGTCTGCATCTCAGACTGCAATACAGTATATTACATCAGGTCTGCATCTCAGACTGCAATACAGTATATTACATCAGGTCTGCATCTCAGACTACAATACAGTATATTGCATCTCAGACTACAATACAGTATATTACATCAGGTCTGCATCTCAGACTGCAATACAGGGTGCATCTGTGTAATGATCATGCTGTTTAATCAGCTTCTTGATATGACATCTGTCAGCGATTTAAACATATTTCTGCACAATTTGAGAGAAATAAGCTTTTTGTGCATATTAACAATTTCTGGGCTCTTATCTCAGCTCATGAAACATGGGACCTACACTTTACATGTTGCATTTTTATATTTTTGTTCAGTATATTTCAATCAATTGGCAATGGCATGGTAACAGTCTGCAGCACCCTACTAGAATCTGAAGTCAAATGTCTACTGTTTGCTGATGATCTGGTGCTTCTGTCCCCAACCAAGGAGGGCCTACAGCAGCACCTAGATCTTTACTGTCAGACCTGGGCCCTGACAGTCAATCTCAGTAAGACAAAAATAGTTTTCCAAAAAAGCTCTAGTTGCCAAAACCACAAATACAAATTCCATCTAGACACCGTTGCCCTAGAGCATACAACAAAAAACAATACCTACCTCAGCCTAAACATCACAACCTCCTTGTGGAAGTTAGCTGTGTTGTTGAACAATCTGAGAGACAAGGCAAGAAGGGCCTTCTATGCCCTCAAAAGGAACATAAAACTCAACATATCAATTAGGATCTGGCTCTAAATACTTGAATCAGTTATAGAACCCATTGCCCTTTATGGTTGTGAGGTCTGGGGTCCGATCACCAAACAAGAATTTACAAAATGGGAAGAACACACCACATTATGAGAAATCAAAAAGATACCTATTTGATACAAAGGCTGATTCTTTCCAGTCTTCTCTTTTATGTTATGTGCATACTGCCCACAAAATGTGGAAACTGAGCAGCACTTCCTAACCTGCCAAATGTATGACCATAATAGAGACACATATTTCCCTCAGATTACACAGATACACAAAGAATTTGAAAACCAATCCAAACATATGTTAAATACCACGGTGTGCCATCACAGCAGCAATATTTATGGTCCATTGCCATGGGCAACCAGTGGAGCACAAACAACATTGTAAATACCACCCGCATTTATCTGTTTATCTTCCCCTATAATTGGTAGTACCACTATTTGCACATTGTTTTAGCAATCTACTTCGCTGATCATATAGCACTTGACATGTCTACTTTAACCTTTCAGTGCAATGTTTACTGTTAATTTCTAATAGTTTTTTTGTTGATGTTCAGTCTTCTCACTGAGAGGAGAGAGAATACACAGAGGAAAGAGAGAGCGAGAGATGAATACACAGAGGAAAGAGAGAGAGAGAGAGATGAATACACAGAGGAGAGAGAGAGAGAGAGAGAGATGAATACACAGAGGAAAGAGAGAGAGAGAGAGAGATGAATACGCAGAGGAAAGAGATGAATACGCAGAGGAAAGAGAGGAATACGCAGAGGAAAAGAGATGAATACGCAGAGGAGAGAGAGAGAGAGATGAATACGCTGAAGAAAGAGAGAGAGATGAATACGCTGAAGAAAGAGAGAGATGAATACGCTGAAGAAAGAGAGAGATGAATACGCTGAAGAGAGAGAGAGATGAATACGCTGAAGAGAGAGAGAGAGATGAATACGCTGAAGAGAGAGAGAGAGATGAATACGCTGAAGAGAGAGAGAGAGATGAATACACAGAGAGGAGAGAGAGATGTATACACAGAGAGGAGAGAGAGATGTATACACAGAGAGGAGAGAGAGATGTATACACAGAGGAAAGAGAGAGAGAGAGAGATGAATACGCAGAGGAAAGAGAGAGAGAGATGTATACACTGAAGAGAGAGAGATGTATACACTGAAGAAAGAGAGAGAGAAATGAATACGCTGAAGAAAGAGAGAGAGAGATGAATACGCTGAAGAAAGAGAGAGAGAGATGAATACGCTGAGAGGAAAGAGAGAGAGAGAGATGAATACACAGAGAGGAGAGAGAGATGTATACACAGAGAGGAGAGAGAGATGTATACACAGAGGAAAGAGAGAGAGAGAGATGAATACGCAGAGGAAAGAGAGAGAGAGATGTATACACTGAAGAAAGAGAGAGAGATGTATACACTGAAGAGAGAGAGATGTATACACTGAAGAAAGAGAGAGAGAGATGAATACGCTGAGAGGAAAGAGAGAGAGAGAGAGAGATGAATACACAGAGAGGAAAGAGAGAGAGAGAGAGATGAATACACAGAGAGGAGAGAGAGATGAATACGCAGAGGAAAGAGAGAGAGAGAGAGAGATGAATACGCTGAAGAGAGAGATGAATACACAGAGAGGAGAGAGAGATGTATACACAGAGAGGAGAGAGAGATGAATACAGAGAGGAGAGAGAGAGAGATGAATACGCAGAGGAAGAGAGAGAGAGAGAGAGATGAATACACAGAGGAAAGAGAGAGATGAATACACAGAGGAAAGAGAGAGATGAATACACAGAGAGGAAGAGAGAGATGAATACACAGAGAGGAAAGAGAGAGATGAATACACAGAGAGGAAAGAGAGAGATGAATACACAGAGAGGAAAGAGAGAGATGAATACACAGAGAGGAAAGTGAGAGAGAGAGAGAGATGAATACACAGAGGAAAGAGAGAGATGAATACACAGAGGAAAGAGAGAGATGAATACACAGAGGAAAGAGAGAGATGAATACACAGAGGAAAGAGAGAGATGAATACACAGAGGAAAGAGAGAGAGAGAGAGATGAATACACAGAGGAAGAGAGAGAGAGATGAATACACAGAGGAAAGAGAGATGAATACACAGAGGAAAGAGATGAACACACAGAGGAAAGAGAGAGATAGAATACACAGAGGAAGAGAGAGAGATGAATACACAGAGGAAAGAGAGAGAGATGAATACGCAGAGGAAAGAGAGAGAGAGAGATGAATACACAGAGGAAAGAGAGAGAGATGAATACACAGAGGAAAGAGAGAGAGAGAGATGAATACACAGAGGAAAGAGAGAGAGAGATGAATACACAGAGGAAAGAGAGATGAATACGCAGAGGAAAGAGAGATGAATACACAGAGGAAAGAGATGAATACGCAGAGGAAAGAGAGAGAGATGAATACACAGAGAGAGAGAGAGAGAGATGAATACGCAGAGGAAAGAGAGAGAGATGAATACACAGGAAAGAGAGATGAATACACAGAGAGGAAAGAGAGAGAGAGAGATGAATACACAGAGGAAAGAGAGAGAGAGATGAATACACAGAGGAAAGAAGAGAGATGAATAAGAGGAAGAGAGAGAGAGAGATGAATCACATGAGAAGAGAGAGAGATGAATACACAGAGGAAAGAGAGATGAATACACAGAGGAAAGAGAGAGAGATGAATCACATGCAGAGGATAGAGAGAGAGAGAGATGAATACACTGAGGAAAGAGAGAGAGATGAATCATTAGAGGAAAGAGAGAGAGAGATGAATACACAGAGAAGAGAGAGAGAGATGAGATACACAGAGGAAAGAGAGAGAGATGAATACACAGAGGAGAGAGAGATGAATGCAGAGGAACAGAGAGAGAGAGAAAGAGAGAGAATAACAGAGGAGAGAGATGAATACGCAGAGGAAAGAGAGAGAGAGAGATGAATGCTTAGAGGAAGAGAGAGAGAGATGAATCACATGAGAGGAAAGAGAGAGGTGAGAGAGAGAGAGAGAGATGAATCGCATAGAGGAAAGAGAGAGAGAAGATGAATCACATGAGAGGAAGAGAGAGAGAGATGAATCACTAGAGGAAAGAGAGAGATGAATACGCAGAGGGAAAGAGAAGCTGAGAGATGAATCACATGAGGAAGAGAGAGAGAGAGAGAGATGAATACACAGAGGAAAGAGAGAGAGAGAGAGATGAATACGCAGAGGAAAGAGAGAGAGAGAGAGATGAATACGCAGAGGAAAGAGAGAGAGATGAATACACAGAGGAAGAGAGAATGAATACACTGAGGAAAGAGAGAGAGATGAATACACAGAGAGAAAGAGAGATGAATACACAGAGGAAAGAGAGAGATGAATACACAGAGGAAAGAGAGAGAGAGAGATGAATACACAGAGGAAAGAGAGAGAGAGATGAATACACAGAGGAAAGAGAGATGAATACACAGAGGAAGAGAGAGATGAATACACAGAGGAAAGAGAGAGAGAGAGAGATGAATACACAGAGGAAAGAGAGAGATGAATACACTGAGGAAAGAGAGAGAGAGAGATGAATACACAGAGGAAAGAGAGAGATGAATACACAGGAAAGAGAGAGATGAATACACAGAGGAAAGAGAGAGATGAGTTATACACAGAGGAAAGAGAGAGAGAGATGAATACACAGAGGAAAGAGAGAGATGAATACGCAGAGGAAAGAGAGAGAGAGAGAGAGAGATGAATCACTTAGAGGAAAGAGATGAATACACAGAGGAAAGAGAGAGAGAGAGATGAATACACAGAGGAAAAGAGAGAGAGAGAGATGAATACACTGAGGAAAGAGAGAGAGAGAGATGAATACACTGAGGAAAGAGAGAGAGAGATGAACACGAGAGGAAAGAGAGAGAGAGAGATGAATACACAGAGGAAAGAGAGAGAGAGAGAGATGAATACACAGAGGAAAGAGAGAGAGAGAGATGAATACACAGAGGAGAGAGAGAGAATACACAGAGGAGAGAGAGAGATGAATACGCAGAGGAAAGAGAGAGAGAAAGATGAATATGCAGAGGAAAGAGAGAGAGAGAGATGAATCATAGGAGGGAAAGAGAGAGATGAATCACTTAGAAGGAAAGAGAGAGAGAGATGAATCATAGAGAGGAAAGAGAGAGAGAGAGATGAATACGCAGAGGAAAGAGAGAGAGAGATGAATACGCAGAGGAAAGAGAGAGAGAGAGATGAATACTAGAGGAAAGAGAGAGAGAGATGAATCATAGAGGAAAGAGAGAGAGATGAATCATAAGAGGAAAGAGAGCGAGAGATGAGATACACACAGAGGAAAAGAGAGAGAGAGAGATGAATCTAGAGGAAAGAGAGAGAGAGAGATGAATCACAGAGAGGAAAGAGAGATGAATACACAGAGAGGAAAGAGAGAGAGATGAATACACAGAGGAAAGAGAGAGATGAATACACTGAGGAAAGAGAGAGGGAGAGATGAATACACAGAGGAAAGAGAGGGATGAATACACTGAGGAAAGAGAGAGGGAGAGATGAATAC